>CM055266.1:43736974-44336974 GCA_029237695.1 Conchocele bisecta
TCTGTTTCACGAGACCTGCCCAGATTTTACGGCTATATAAATAATGCAAAAACAATATATTTTTCGATAATATTAAATTATAGCAAAATTGAAGAATGAGCTTACTATTTATTTCGTCAAATTTGGTCGGTCCAATATTTATTTTATTGCCAAATAAACAATTTCCACATGCTAAATCCCCATAGACATCTTCACAAAGTGAAGATGTCTATGGGGATGTAACATGGGGAAATTTTTCTAATTTCAGAAATAGCCTTCTTTTTATTTCGTGAAATTTTGTCAAATATTGATTTTATTACGAAAAATTAGTTCTCTATGGGAATTTAACATGGGGAAAAAAGACATGGAGAACCTGGAGTCGAAAAACGAAAAAAAATGGAAATTCTGAAATCTAGCTAGATAGCTGGGGAAGTGATCTAATGAAGAAAACAAGTTACATTTTTAAAATCGGTCCACTATTTCTGAAATTAGAAAAATGTCCACATGTTAAATCACCAGATGTCTATGGGGCTTTAACATGTGGAAATTGTTTTTTCGCAATAAAATAAATATTGGACCAAATTTGAGGAAATAAAAAGTAAGCTCATTCTTCAATTTTGCTGTAATTTAATATTATCGAAAAATATATTGTTTTTGCATTATTTATATAGCCGTAAAATTTGGGCAGGTCTCGTGAAACAGACAGTAGTACTCTACCGCCTGCGCTAAGCTTGTCGAATAAAGCAGCTTGATTGGCTGAGCCTGAGCTGTGCTAACTGTGCGACTTAGCATTGCCAATATATGTTCAACAAAATTTGTAATCTTGACAAGATTAACACAGGCTATTGTGTATAGTATTACATTAAAAGTTAATACTATATTACACACTGTAACACAGGCGAACATGCAACCGGGCGCAAAGGGAAACAACTTGCCGACGTCCGCGGTCAATGTCAGAACTGGGTAATGTCTCTTGCATGCAGTATAATCCGGTCTCAAATATTCGCAATCCAAAACTCGAGCAAAGTAATAACTGAATAATGTTTCAGGCACACATTTGGCAGCGGAATACATAACCGTGTGGATTTATGTTTAATTGGTAGTGAATAGTCCAATTATCATTTGACTTGAATATGCACGAGTAGTTACTTGTACAGTGAAACCTCTCTAAACCGGACACCCTGGGGAGGTCCCCAGGGTGTCCGGTTTTGAGAGGTTTCACTGTAAATCAGACATTTGATCATTCTGAGCCATAGTTGTGTGCTATGCGATGATGAACAGACATTATCACCCGAGATAAATGACAAGAAACTCATAAAAAGTACGACCACATGTGTTTTCTTGGTGTCCGGTTTAGAGAGGTTCGACTGTATATTGTTAAAATAGAAGAAGATCACCCACATAGTAATATGCTATTTCATCCTACTTCCACAACGCTTTTCTAAATATTAAAAACAAATCGAATGTAGCAAGTCTGGTGCATTGAAGCGCAGACATCCCTGATAATATCATTGATTCTTACATTTCAGCCGGTAGTTTACAGAACTCTAACGGTGAATTACACCACTGGGCATCAGTAGTTTACAACTGTCGTGTTTACAATGCATTTGTATATGGGTAAATGACCTCAGTAAACGTCACAATGACGTGTTTCCTTCGACCAATCAAATAACGTTCTCGTCACTACGGCCCGCCTCCAGAAATTAATTCGCATAACTGTTGGCCATATTTTACGCTTGATTCGCTTTTTTTTATGACAAATCATATGTGAAATGTAAATTTTTTTTTATTTAACCAGGTGAACTGATTATCTTGAGATAATGCCCTCGTGACTGGGTCCTATCGCTACGCTCATTCGTTTTTTAGCGGAAGGACCCGATCACTCGTGCATTATTTCACGAGAATCAGTCCACCTGGTTAAATAAACGGTATATCTTCTGGCGATGTCGCCGTCCACATAGTTTTCTCGAAATAACTCATTAACGGCTGCATCCATTAATACGGCGACAATGGAGAAAAACAACACCATAATACATAACCACCAGCGATTGTCACGAGTATCAACGTTTCTGGGGCCCGTTTCACTAAACTTCGTACGACTAAAATGTTCGTAAGTGCAAATTTAGGATCGTCTAGAAATTTCAATTGATGGATTTACATTTATTTGGCATAGGCTGCATATGTAGCCAGTGCTCAATAAATGTAAATCCAATAATTATTTAAAAGAAAACAGAGTTAATGTGCAATTTTCATAATTTTCATAATTCGAAGTTTAGTGAAACGGCCGCCTCGCAATGAAACAATTTGATAGTCTGAGCCTTAGCTGTTGCACAGGTCAGGCTCGGCCTAACAAGCATCTAGATTTCAAGCAAAATATTCAAGGATTTTTAAATGAAGACATTGACAAATATTGGCAACGTTTTTGAACACCTATTGGTAATGGCAGGTCGCAATCAAGCAATTTGATTGTTGGTTCAGCCAATCAAACTGCTAGATTTCAAGCACAATATTCAAGTATTTTAAATAAAGAAATCGACACATTTTGCCAAGATTTAGCGCAGGCGGTAGTGTACTTAGTAGTTACTATTTACATGTATTACCTATTAGGTAAGTATATTATATAGGTCAAGGCTGGCCACAGTAGCACGGGCAGGTGACGTACATTACCACTGCAGTTTTTCATCACCCAAATGTTCGCATGTTTTTCAATTTTACTGCTTGTTTGTCATCTTTCAATGGGATTACGAACTTGATGTTATCCCGTCACGAAACATGTTTGATATCCTGTCAATACGACCTAATCACTGCGTATGAATATGTGCAGTGACTGGGATTATGTTTTTGCATTTTAAAACAATTTGTACATGTAGGTGTTGACGGGATAAATATAATAGTAGGTTAGTGCCGTGAATGGGAAACCGTATGATATCTGGCGCGGCACGGAAACGGGATGTGCTCGGCAGAGCCTAGCCCATCCCGTTTCCTAAGCCTTGCCAGATATTTTTTCCCATTCACGGCACTAACCTACTATTCTCTATAACTCATTCATTGTCATTGACTAACATAGAGTAGATCAAACACTATGTAACGGTTTATTTGATAATAAATGGCATTATGGAATACTGCAGAAAAATCCCCTATTCTCAAACCAGCGTCACATTTTTTCCCTCCAAAAGGCACTGACCCACTTCTCCCAAACTTGAAAAAACCCACCCACTGTAAGCATGGTAAGTGTGTTCGTGTTCATTTCGAATGCTAATCTCCGAATGATTAACATGATGTACCGGAACTGTGTCATAAACGTGAAAGTCGGCGGCGGCAATTCAGTTAGTTAAGCGTGAGAGAATTGCCTAATTTCGCCATTCATGGGAAAAAATACGTATGAAAATGCAATTACAGTATATTGCGGGTCATGCTCTATCTAGACGCTAGCGGATTGAATAGGAGCGCAGAAACTGTCGCGCTCGCTCGCATAATCGTACCTACGGAAGCCCATTAGGGCCACTTCACTTTTTTTGATATTTTCTTGAATTTTCGAGATCTTTTCTTGAATTTTCAAGATGTTTTCTTGAAAATTCAAGAAAACATCTTGAAAATTCAAGAAAAGAACTTGAAAATTCAAGAAAACATCTTGAATAAATGGAAATTAAAAAAAAGTGAAGTGGCCCTAATGGGCTTCCGTACGTACATGTACATGTCCAGCGAATATTTGTCAAACGGTTCCCAAACAAAACAAAACGAAAATGAATGGAAAACGGAGAGAAAACGAAAGATTTATACACGATATGCATAAATCGTTCGTCTTTGTTAGTACACAGAAACGATATTTTCGTCTACATACCCTACTCTGAACTTTGTAGACGCATGTCGTTTCTTTAAACGCATCGTGTTAACACCGCTGTCCATGTTTTAAATTAGAAAATGCTGTTTTCGTTGGTTTAAACGTGACACTTTTGAACCTCAAATAATGAAAAGAAAGCGATGTAAAATGACGTGTATAAACGATAGGAAATCGTTCGTTTGTGGAACCAGAAACAAATATGGGCTGTACACAGGTTAAATGCCAACACGTGTAATTTACAGATTTGCCATCAACCGACCATCGAGTGCATGGCGGAAATAGGACAGCGTCAATATTGGAATTAAACACTTTTATATTTATAAAATAATACTTGCTAAAAATGCAACGACCTTCCGTTAAAAACACTATAATTCCAGCACACAAATATTTACACAATTCCCTAACATTTGATTGGTCCGTAGCAAGTCTCTGTCCAAAATTTATATCCCAGTAAACTCCCATGCCGAACTACTTTCCGTAACCGTCAGGAGCAGTTAAAATAATTCTTAAGAAAACGGAAAATAAACACATTTTCTTGATTAATTTATTTCAAATGCTGGAATTATAAGGAATGAATGGCCTTTTTGTGGAATTTATCGGGGATATAAACTTGGAAAAGTCGCGTGAATACTGGACGAGGCCTTCCGGCCTTCGTCCAGTATTCCCGCGACTTTTCCAAGTTTATACCCCGATAAATTCCACAAAAAGGCCATTCATTCCTATAATGCATTAACAGTCTTACATGTATGTAAGCAAAACGCACATTTATATTTGATAACATTCCAAGTCGTTTAATTTGTGTTTTACTCTATGTGCTTTCATAGACCGATATAACCGGTGAAGATTTGGTAATTGTATCTCCCGGGCGAAAATCGGGGGATACTACCGATCATCGTCCGCGTTCGCATCCACCACATACACCTCTTGTCCATATAAACTCGATTACCCTTGCAGAGATCATAACCCAACGGTGTGTCGCGTGGAAGAATGACAACTCTTGACTAGCTATTCGTTAGTTATCTCCATTTGTTTTTTTCGCTCATTGATTTCTTGTCCGGAGCATAAACACCCTTTGGAATATTTTCATGAAGCTTCACACGTGCATAGACCACGACCCAAAGATGTGTCGCACGCAAGAATGACAACTCTTGCCTCACTAATTCGCACACGGATTGCAGGACAACTCTTGCCGCACTAATGTTCGAGTTATCTCGCACTGATTTCTTGTCTGGAGTATAACTCGAATACCCTTTGGAATATGTTCATGAAACTTCACACATGCATATACGATAACCCACTATTTATTATAGTTATCTCCTTCTGTTTTCTTTCGTGGATTGATTGTTTCTTACCAATCCAAAACTTGATTATTCTTTGGAATATTGTCTTGATATTTCGCACCAAAAGGTCATCGTTTATACAAGTGCGAAATATCACGACAATATTCCAAAGAATGAGTCTCACCTTGCACAAACATATTACTGTCTGTTCCACATTTTGCTGCCGACGAACTTTTTGCCATTCAACACATTAAATCTAATAAATATTTAAAAGTAAGTACTTTTTCATCAATAAAAAAAAAGTCACCCTCCCCAAACAAAAGTATTTGATGAAATTCCATCAAATATTGATTTTATTGCGAAAAACGATTTTCCTATGGGAATTTAACATGGGGAGTCAATTTCCAAAACTTTTCGTTTTTTGATCCTGAAGGATCTAAAAACGAAAAATTTTGGAAAGTGACTTCGAAACCTGGCGAGATAGCTTGAACCTAAGAAAACAAAAGTTAGATTTTGAAAATAGGTCCACAAATAAAAAAAATATTTAAAAAAAATCTATTTTTAGCCCCCATGTTAAAAGTAAGTACTTTTTTATCAATAACAAAAAAGTCACCCTCCCCAAAAAAAAAATTTGATGAAATTCCATCAAATATTGATTTTATTGCGAAAAAACGATTTTCCTATGGGAATTTAACATGGGGGCTAAAAATAGATTTGTTTTAAATATTTTTATTATTTGTGGACCTAAACAATATTGGGGGACATGACGAGGTTGGATTTTTCTTTCTTAGGAATAAGTGAACCTATTGTTTAATTCATGCAGAACCAGTACATACCTGCTGCAGGTCATGTACAAGTAGGTCCCACAACATCCATACGAATAGTGAAAGTAGGAGAGACTGGCCTTATTCAGTTGGATGGGATTCGGTTAAAGTATATAGTAAAACTATTTGGTGTCTTCTAACCTATGCTGTGATAATTTGTGGGTGAAATCTTACATCAACACCGGCATTGGAGGTGTGACTTGAACAGCCAATCAGATGTCGGACTATAATTTATTAGAGGGAGAATTACTTCAGCGGACAGCAGTGCCGTCTGACGTCATAATGACTCACTACTAACCCATATATTGCTTGCATCATTCTGCTTGTAGCTTGATGCTTTCTGCTTGCGGCTTTCCGCTTTCGGACTGTAGCTTGATGCTTACTTCCTGCGGCTTTGTCCTTACTGCTTTCGGTCTTATTCAAAGTGCTAAGTGTTTTTTTCTTACTTTCTATTGCAAATGCTTAGTGCAATAAAACATGGACACGAATAAGGACGTATCAATAATTGTAATGTAAATAAGACGAATTAACAAAGCAATCAGCAGAATGGACATGTATGAAAGACAAATACAATTACAACAAGCAGATTTCAAATGTAATAAATACAAATAACGAATGGAATAACATGAATATAAGTTGTAATGTCATCAGCACGCAAGCATCAAGTCGCATAGAATTATGGCGGATATTACCTTCCATATACAGTAGCGCTTTTCTGCATGTAAACTATACGTACTATATCAATACTATACGTATACTATACCAATACGATATGTTTTCTATACGATATGCATATAATATAAACGTACGGTATGTTTGTACCGTACATACCAACCAATATCGTATAGATATACCATTCAAATCGTATGTTTATACGATTTTTATACATGTGTATAATTCTGGTACGTTTGTATCGAACAAACATACCGGATTATGGTATATTCATACCATATCCGTACGGATATATCGTATATACGAACGGATATCGTATGTTTGTATAATATTCGTATAGTACGTTTGTACTATACGATGATACGGTACAAACATACCAATATTATATGATCATACGATATGCTCATTAAATATACCAATACTATACGATTACGATATGTATACGATATTAGTATATACAAATAGGTAAGGAGCAGAAAAGCGGTACTGTACATGTACATGTCATTAATATTCGTATTCAATCTTCAAATCCTTCCAACATTGTAACTAGTTGCTGTTTTTTGAACGAGATTGTCTGCATTTGTTTTATCTTGCATGACAGAAGTGCATCTGGTGAAGTCATTCAACGGCAAAATCTTCACATATCCTTTAACAGGAAATTCAATTCTATTTCTGTTAAAGCCCCGTCGGTCTGGAATTACAAGTAATTTTCTGTACATTCTGTGATCAGAGGATTGTCTGCCATTTGGTTATTTGTATCTTCATTGTTACGTCAACACGTCACTGATGACAAATGGCATATATCGTATCTGAGAGAGTGGCACTTTTGTTCTTGAATTTTATTCAGCGTAGTATATACATTCACACAAACGCCTGCGTTAGTGTTGCCCAGAATGTCAACGTTTCGGAACATCAATTAGTAATGCCAACTCGCAATCAAGCAATTTGATTGTCTGAGCCTGAGCTGTTGCACAGCTCAGGCTCAGCCAATCAAGCTTCTTAATAAAGAATAATCATGTGTTGATAGTTAATTAATTCATTCATTCATTCATTTATTTTTTTATTTTTTATTTATTTATTTATGTATTGTCAAAGAAAAGAGTTTCGCATGTCAATATTTCATATTCTTGCTTTAACACTTGATAACTTGATATGTGGGTTCTAACAACGAGAGAAGGAAGTAATCGACACATTACAATAACCTTAATGTGGAAAAACTCTCACTCGTCCCATTACATCAATGTTATGTAGATATATATTCCAATTATAACTATTTATTAATATTAAAATGTATTAATTTACTATTGTTATTTGTGTTATTGTTATTTTGTGGTATAAAATATGTACACAATAACAAGAATGAATTGACGTATTTGAAAAACGCAATGAGACTCAAATTTACCGAAATGAGAACGAATTGACATGAGAACGCATTGGTATGAGAACGAATTGACCAGATACCGTCTGAATTAAATACAATGTCACAATACTAGTACCCGGCTGCACGTGTTCCTCTTGATTGACAATGCACTATGTGATACAATGTAATGTAATGGAATAAGAGTTATGTAGTCGGAACAAACGAATGTCATGATCGTAAATGTCCCACAATGCCGTTTATTCTCAGACGGTCAATAAATTGCATTAGAAAATCAATGAAAGCCACAGGACGGAACTAATGCATACGTACAAGTACATGGATTCGTAGAAAACGTGATAAATTGACATGTGTGACTGTGACTGGAGACGAGTTGCTTATGGAATTGACGACCAGTGTAGACCCCGATCAGCCTGCGCGTCCGCGCAGTCTGATCGGGGTCTGCACTGTTTGTCATCAAAGCATTGCTAAACCCATTATCCTTGTAACATAGCAGCCAGAGCAGTCTGATCGGGGTCTGGACTATTCGCCAGCAATTTCATTGCTACACGTTCTTGCACATGTAGCATGGCATTCTGCGCACTCTGATCGGGGTCTACGCTGTTTGTCATCATCTCATTGCTAAATCCATTATCCTTTTAACATAGCAGTCCGTAGTCTGATCGGGGTCTACGCTGTTTGCCATCAAATCAATGCTACTCCAATATATAAGTGTAAGACAGCACATAATTGGATTTACATTTATTGAGCATAGGCTGCATATGCAGCCTATGCTCAATAAATGTAAATCCAATATAAGGTTCGACAATGTTCAGCCGTGAGTAAACGTTTGCTGTGGTATGAGGGAACTGTTTGAACTCCAAGGCCATAGGCCGCGGGTTCAAACAGTTTCCGAATGCCACGGCAAACGTTTACCCAGGGCTGGACATGGGCGGACGTTAATGTTACATTTCCGTCGGACATATTCAATTTGAACATTTATGCAATACTTTCGGTACTTTGATAGTCTACATGAACTCCATTCAAACAGCTGATGTATTCATATATATTCCGGCCGGGGCCGTAGTAAACGTCGCGTGATGCAGCCGCATCGATTTCAAAATTTCAGTGCCACTGTTGTGAACGTGTCTGGTGACGTAATGGCGCATTCTAGTAACGTCATGAGACACATGCATTACGTAGGTGTTGGCTTGGCCCTGGAAATAACTTTGACTACAGCCATGGTTAAACAGCACGCGCTGCACATTTTATATCAGACGTAAATTTCCACGCTGATATCAGGGGCCATAATCGTGTTTCCTTAACATGTTAACGTACGTTACAATTTATCCTCTGTATTTATTGTTGATGTGCAATGATCATACTTTATAATCTGTCGAAATTCAGGTGACGCATTTACAGGTAATTAGTATAAATAATTAAAAAACGTCATGCCTCATTTGCATGAAAACAGCCTGATACCACCGCGAGTCACTATCGTGTAAAATACATGTTATTAAATGATTATATCTGTATAGCGGGCACTCGTAACTTTTAGAACTTGTGGTGTAGTGACACAATTATACACTTATTTAATTCCTATAAAGAACATGTTCTGCCTACTGTGTGGGCATGTATATTTCATACGTATTATGTCCTTGTGATACATACAGTGGGGTCAGCATGTAAGGGCACACACGAACGAACACGACAGGTTGAAACCAACCTGTCGTGTTCGTTCGTGTGTGCACTTACACGCTGACCCCACTGTACTAGTACTGTCAAAAACAGACGTATATTCAAAGAAAAACAATATTTTATTGCTTGTGACGGCAAGCTTGAGTTGTATAAACGACTCAAAAATGACAATATGAGGTCAATGATAACGTACAATGTATTCGTCTGTATATATGTACATTCAAATGCCACCTAAGCAGACATAAAACAATTTTAGTTTTGCAGCATGCGCTACGGGATGGGGTGAATCCAGGTATTACAAATATAAATACGCTGACATGTGATTGTAAAGTACGTCATTGAGTGACTGATTTTGGGGCTTTACGTCCGATTAATAGCAAAATTCGCATACATGTACAGTAGGTGGATAGAAGTAACTTTTCGAACGTTAAAATCCCATAGACTTATATGTATGTTCATCTTACTCTCAAATATGTAGCTCAGTACATAGTGTACATATTGTAATGAAATAAAATGCATTGAGTAGCCAATAGATGTTCGCAAAATTTGAGTCATATGTGCATTCAATATTCAAAGTAATTCACAAGATGCATGCAGTTAAACATATGGGAACTGTTTGGAAATGCTGTTCCCATTGACGTCAATGGTGACTCATGCCGACTCATCTGGATCTACACTGTTTGCCAATACCACTATACAGGTCCGTTAAGATCATCACACCCTCTCATACCTATCAACCTCCCGGGTATGGCAAGCCAAATGCACAAGCCAAATGCACAATAATTCTTTAAACCATGGGTTGGAGCTTAAACCCTAGTTTAGGCTCCTCAAACCCTAGTTTGGGCTTAAACTGCCATTTCGATGGTATACAGTAGCGCTTTTCTGCAGGTCAACTATACGTACTATACCAATACTATACGTATACTATACCAATACGATATGTTTTCTATACGATATGCATATAATATACACGTACGGTATGTTTGTGCCGTACATACCAACCAATATCGTATAGATATACCATTCAAATCGTACGTTTATACCATTTTTATACATATGTATAATTCTGGTACGTTTGCATCGTACAAACATACAAGATTATGGTATATACATACCATATCCGTACGGATATATCGTATATACGAACGGATATCGTATGTTTGTATAATATTCGTATAGTACGTTTGTACTATACGATGATACGGTACGAACATACCAATATTATATGATCATACGATATGCTCATTAAATATACCAATACTATACGATTACGATATGTATACGATATTAGTATATACAAATAGGTAAGGAGCAGACTGTAGTAACATAAGGTCGTAACTGCTATGCTAAAGCATAGCAGTTACGACCTTATGTTACTAGACCATCGATTTGAGATCCCAAATGGTAGTTTTCTTAAACCCTGGTTTGGGCAATTATTGTTCACTTGGCGTCTGAAACCACCGTGTAGACTCTCAAACTAGGGTTTCTGAATTATTGTGCTTTGGCGAGCCCAAACTAGGGTTTCAGGAGCCTAAACTAGGGTTTAAGCTCCAAACCATGGTTTAAGGAATTATTGTGCATTTGGCTTGCCCGGGAATACGCCGTTCAAGTAGTTGTCGTCAATTATCCAACCAATCAATGACTATAAATAACCGCTATCAACATTGCATGTCTGGCCGATGTCGATTTCGCTGTTTATTTTCGTACACATATTGCACAAATATAGTACTCTATATTAATCATATATTTAATACAGTTTCGAGTTTTGTTTCTGCATTTACACAGCACATGTGCAATGTATGGCTACAGCTCAGGCTCAGACAATCAAATTGCTTGATTGCTGGTTGGCATTTCTCATAGATGTTCAGAAACGTTGATGCCGTTGGCAACCAATGGCTATAAATAACCTCTATCAACATTGCATGTCTGGGAGAGGTTGAATTTCTAGTTTATTTTAGTACACATTGCACAAATACAGTACCATGCTGTCTGTTTCACGAAAGCTGCCCAAATTGTACGGCTATATATTGTTCATAATATTAAATTAAAAGAAAATTTAAGAATATGCCTTCTTTTTATTTCGGGAAATTTCGTCAAATATTGATTTTATTGTGAAAAAACAATTTCCCCATGTTAAATCCCCATAGACATTCACAGAATGAAGATGTCTATGGGCATTTAACACAGGGGCATTTTTTGAATTTCATAAATACTGGACCGATTTTCAAAATGTAACTTATTTTCTTTGTTAGATCATTTCCAAGCTATCTAGCCAGGTTTCGGATTCCATTTACATTATTTTTTTCTGACTCCTCCCACAGCTCCTCCATCTCATTTTCCCTCATGTTAAATTCCCATAGATAAATAAATATTTCGTAATCAAATCAATATTTGACAAATGTCACGAAATAACAAGAAGGCTCATTTTTAAATTTTGATAAAATTTAATATTATCGAAACAAATACTATTTTTGCATTGTTTTCCAACCTGTCGTGTTCGTTCGTGTGTGCACTTACACGTGACCCCACTGTGTATACCATGTTAAAACTGCGCAGTCTGAACATGGACTGATAACATATATACCATGTTAAGTCTTTCCAGTCTGAACATGGACTGAGAACACTGTATACCATGTTAAGACTATACAGTCTGAACATGGACTGAGAACACTGTATACCATGTTAAGTCTTTCCAGTCTGAACATGGACTGAGAACACTGTATACCATGTTAAGACTGCACAGTCTGAACATGGACTGAGAACACTGTACACCATGTTAAGTCTTTCCAGTCTGAACATGGACTGAGAACACTGTATACCATGTTAAGACTACACAGTCTGAACATGGACTGAGAACACTGTATACCATGTTAAGTCTTTCCAGTCTGAACATGGACTGAGAACACTGTATACCATGTTAAGACTGCACAGTCTGAACATGGACTGAGAACACTGTATACCATGTTAAGTCTTTCCAGTCTGAACATGGACTGAGAACACTGTATACCATGTTAAGACTGCGCAGTCTGAACATGAATTCCGTTGTTCACACTTGACACACGCGTTTTTCATGATGAACCAACGATCAGTAGCGTAGCTCTGGTTAAACTGATATACACTTACGCCTTATATCGTGGGAACGAATTGTTAAATCGAGGGAACGAATTGTTAAATTGTGGGAACGAGTTGTTATTTCGTGGGATGAATTTAAAAAAAAAATGTGATACTTTTGTAAAATAATAATTTAATTGAAGTTTTGTGTCCTTTTTCTGCAGTCATTTTTAATTATGATTCGCATCAAATAGAAGTTCAAATACGCTTTACAGTGGAACATCTCCAAACTGGGGACCTCCCAGGGTGTCCGGCTTATAGATGTTCCACTGTAAATCAGACATGTTTTCGCCTCATGACATATTATAGTGGTTTGCAATCATGAAACGTCATTGTAATTAGAGATGCATAACAGCGAAACACATGTAAGTTAAACATCCATATTTTCCCCGAGTGTCCGGTTTAGAGGGGTTCCACTGTATAAACATCCCATTGTTCAATGCAGGCAAAATAAATATGTCATCAGTCAGTGCTTGTTCGACCAATGGAAGTTTGTTACTTGAAAACATCCAATTTAGACGGTACAAATGATAAACCGGGTCCAATCATCCGATGGTGGTCTAAAATAGTCGCCTTGGCTATTCTGGAAGCTGCACTATCAAATTAGAACGCCAATCCAACATAACAAGTTATTTTGTGAACGCGAGTTTAGACAAACTATTAATTTTCATTTCAATCAAAACACCTAATGGCTCTATAATGGATAGAATGTGTCCTTTGATGTCTGTTCGATATAGAAGCATGCACGCTAGCTGAGGACAATATGTATGCTCAGAAATCGGACTGATGTGTGTTATGGCCAGTGTAGCTGCTGATCAAATAATACACTTTTGTAGCCAGATAGCCCGATAGCGCGATAACGATCTTATTGCTTGTTAGAAGCATCACGGGTGTTTCACACATGCATATACAGTGGAACCCCTCTAAATGGGACACCAAGAAAACACCTGTGATGTTATGTTTGATGAGTTTCTTGATCATTTATCTCAGGTGATAATGTCTGTTCATGATAGCATAACACACGTCTATGACTCGGAGTGATCAAATGCCTGATTTACAGTGAAACCTCTCTAAGCCGGATACCCTGGGGACCTCCCAGGGTGTCCGGCTTAGAGAGGTTTCACTGTACATGATAACATTTTAGATGAAGACGAAGAGGTTGCATCAGTGGGATATATTGTAAGTTCTACTATTTCCAGACACCATATTAACTTATTGGTGGCTGTGGCTGGAGAAATATGGCTTATCGGTTTTGCGACCAGTGTAGATCCAGATCAGCCTGTGCGAATGCACAGGCTGATCTGGATCCACACTTGTCGCACTGTTCGAAACACCCGGCATGCTTCTAACAAAGAACATAGACCGCTACCAGGCTACAGGAGTCCGCTATTAGATCTGGATCTACACTGGATACAAAACAAATAAGTCCAATTTCTCCAGTCACAGCCACATTGAGTTTAAAGTTGAACAAGTTCAATGGATTTAAAATAAACGTGCTTGAACTATGTTGTTGAATAGTGTGTACCCTGTTGTAACATGCTACTCAATGCCTTGTTCTGTCAGTGATGCGGAATGACAATCTCTTGTAATCCAAACGTGTTCAACTTGACAACACGGATTGTTTGTAAGTTATTCTTTACTTTTTAAAGGTACATCCCCACTCAGTAGGCACAGATTGTTGGGAATTAAATAAGTGTATAATTGTGTCACTATTCCACTAGTTCTAAAAATTACGAGTGCCCGTTATACAGATATAATCATTTAGTAATATTAATTTTACTGATAGTGACGCGCGGTAGGATCAGGTTATTTTCATATGCAAATGAGGCATGATGTTTTTTAATTATTTATACAAATTAAATGCGTCACATTTTTCGACAGATTATGAAGTATAATCATTGCACATCAAAAATAAATACAGAGAATAAATAGTAATGTCCGTTAACAGTTTAAGGAAACACGGTTATCGCCGCTGATATCAGTGTGCAAATTTAAGTCTGATATAAAATGTATAATATTTCAAATCAATAGGTGGGGAAATGGTGAATGAATGTTTATTTTGTCAGGAAATGTCTCAGATGATGTCTCAGATATAAAGAACATTGTGTGCCTTCTGAGTGGGCATGTCCCTTTAAGTTTACCATGGTTACACCATTTCAACAACTTGATAAAGATGCGGAATTGTATATTTGGATCTTCAGCAAGTTTAAAGCAGCTGGTTGCGTAACCCGATACTTTGATTTCATATAATTCAAAATCAATATCGATGGTCTAGTAACATAAGGTCGTAACTGCTATGCTAAAGCATAGCAGTTACGACCTTATGTTACTAGACCATCGATATGTAATCCACACGTATGCTATTAATACTATCATTACGGTAGTATTGGAGATCGTCGACTTTATTTATGGTTTGTTTGTGTCTGCGAATAACATGAAATACTAAACAAATAACTACCAGACGCAATTATGCAAATGAGTTAATAATAAAATCACCACGTGCTGTCTGTTTATAAAGTGAGTCATTGGCGCCTGCGAACGTATACATGTATGTATCAATCGACGTTATCTAAATACTAAGGCGCATGCTCACGTGGTTACAACAACAACAACGTCGCTCACTCCAAAGAAAGTATTCTTTGATATTTTCCTTAATATGTAACGGAATTTGATGAAATATGACGCAGAAAACGCGTCTTCAAGAGCTGCAATTGGTGGTCCAGAGAGTTCGGCACAGACTTGCATGTATGTCGCTTTTGCGAAGAATCGATTTCCGTGTCGGTAGACACGGAAATTGATATTTCGCAAAGAACGACAGAAGTTTGGGCGAAAATACAGAGATCACCAAATGCAGCTTAACAAGACGCGTTTGATGCGCCATATTTCATCAAAATCCGCTACGTAATAAGGACAATATAAAAAAATACGTACTTTGAATCAGATGGATTCTGGAAGTTTCAGTACTTGTTGTTGTTGTTAGTACCACGTGATCATACACCTTGAATACGGTTCGTCTGGCTGGCATATGCAATTCACAGTAAACAACGACAACATACATTACATATCTTAGACAGCATCTGATAAACAATGCATTTAATGTCAATTAACGATATGTTTGTGTATGTTCTAGATGAGTGTTGCATTGTACGAACTTTCAGTCCAGGGTACAGTCCACTAAACTTCGTACGATTAAAATGTTCTTAAGTGCAAATTTGGATTGTCTGTAACTTTCAATCGATGGATTTATATTTATTGAGCATAGGCTGCATATGATATGCAGCCTATGTTCAATAAATGTAAACTCCAATAATTGTTTGCAAGAAAACATTAATGTCAACGTGAAATTTACATACTATCATATTTTGGACTGACAAACATTTTAGTCGTACGAAGTTTAGTGAAACGGCCCCAAGGGGCCCGTTTCACTAAAGTTCGTACGACTAAGTAGTTCGTACGTGCAAAATCGGAGATTAGAATAATAATTTCCCTGATTGGCGATGTTGGTAATGTAATAGCGGATGTGTTCACATATAATGGAGTGTACGTGTAGGCGGCAAATAGTAGCCTTAGATTAATAGCCACGTGAAAGTAAAAATCAAATTAGTACGAACATTTTTAGCGTACGAAGTTTAGTGAAACGGGTCCCAGATTTGTTCCTGGTACCAAATACGAACGACAGCCTATCGCTTTGACAACATTATAGTTTTTAGAATTAGAAAACGACGTTCTGTTTAAACCAACGAAAACATTATTTTATAATTAAAAACAACGAAAACGATGTCCAAACAATGAGTTGATGGTGGGTATTCACACGAAAATATCATTTCCATGTACAAACAATTCGAATAGTACATGTAACAATGTATTGCATACCGTGGAACAAATTAAAACGATCGTTTTCACTTCGTTTTCCACTCGTTTTTTGTTTGTTTCGTTTGGGAACCGTCAACACATCTGCGCTATATATGAACACTGGTATTTAACCCTTAGACCGCTACACACAAAACTTGTCGTCTGCTGTTGCTTTTATATATTGCCTTATTTCTCAATACAAATATGGTTTGACAGCACTTCAGAATCATTTTCATTGGAAATGATTCTGAAGTGCTGTCAAAGTATGTTGTAAATTATTCTAAAGTGCTGTCAAAGCATGTTTTTGATGATGTCATACAAATAAACAGCAGACAACAGCGGTGTAAGGGTTAAGCTCATAGCCTTTACAATCCTGGATTAGTCCGTCTGTATACAATGTGGTTATTACTACAGTTGCGGTCAGCGTAGATCCCGATCAGCCTGCGCGGCTGCGCAGTCTGATCAGAGTCTACGAAGTCCGCCATTCAGACATTCTAGCAACGTTACTTCCTTTAGCAACGCATATAGATCTTACAAATGAACTTCTCTAAACCGCACCCCTAGAAAACATCTGTTCACATATTGTTTATGGGTTTTCCGTGTCATTTATTCCCAGTGATAATGAGTAATTATGATCTCAAAACAAACGCACTTTTGCATGCGTACATGAATGAATCACAGTGGAACATCTCTAAACCAGACACCCTGGGATCCTACCAGGGTGTCTGGTTTAGATATGTTTCCAGTAGTACATGTACATGCATATATCATTCAACTGCGTAATTCTGCTACGTATACAAACGTCATACACTTGTTGCAACGCGATTCGAAACCGTTGACCCGACCGAAAATTACCTTAACCATTGAAACACACACAAAGACCCGTCTGCACACGTCATTAAGTCCCGTGTCCGTGTAAATGTAGCGGCCCAAATGTACTTAGCCTAATCAGTAACCAGAGCTGGGGATTATCTTTGTCTGAAGAAGCACTTACGGTTTCTGCAGCTGCAAGCAGTATGTAAATCGACCTTATATGGGCATACATGTACAACCGACCGTCCAATATTGTCGCAAATGAAAATTGCACTGCGTTTACAGTGCGTTTGTGGTGTCTGCCTGAATCCAGCCTGGCAAAGAAAATGCAGTGGAACCTCTCTAAACTGGACACCCTGGGAGTTCGGTTTAGAGAGGTTTCACTGTAAATCATGCATTATACGTTCTATGTACAGTACTACTTGTATAACTTCACCATTCCAATATGTAACCATGCTTAATTACATGTTCATATTTGTGCTCTCCTACTGGAGGAAATAAAGATTACTACTACATGTATCAAATATAATATCTCAGATGTGTCCATTGTGTCTAGTTTAGAGAGGTTCTACTGTACAAATTTCCCCACGTTATGGGGTTTAACGTGGGGAAAGTTGTACCAGTGGGTGGGTGATTGAGTAAAGTCTACATTACATGGTTTGTTGCAGACTCTGCTTACATACTCACTGTGGCGGTGTTATGCCGTGACCCCCAGTATAACTACAGTGGAGCCTCTCTAAACCGAACAACATTTCGACATCGATGTGTTATATTATGACCGATTTCACTGTCAAATATCGATGATGTTGATCGGTGTTCATGATTGCAATGCACACAGGCATGTGTTTCAGTGCTCTTACATCGGAATTACAGTGGAACATCTCTAAACCGGACACCCTGGGGACCTCCACTGTACTGGGACCACCACTGTGACTGACCTCCACTGTACTGGGGACCTGACTGTACTGACTCCACTACTGTACTCCACTGTACTGGTCACCTACTGTACTGATCCTCCACTGTACTGGGGTCCTCCACTGTACTGTGATCCACTGTACTGACCGTACTGGGGACCTCCACTGTACAGGGGACCTCCACTGTACTGAGGAGACCTCCACTGTACTGAGGACCTCCAGTACTGACTCCTCACTGCTACTGACCCCCTGACTGGGGACCTCCACTACTGGGGACCTCCACTGTACAGAGGACCTCCACTGTACTGGGGACCTCCCTACATGTACTGGGGACCTCCACTCTCCCCCACTGACTGGGGACCTCCACCTGTACTGGGGACCTCCACTGTAGGGGACCTCCACTGGGGTGTACTGGGGAGGACCTCCACTGTACTGGGGGACCTCCACTGTACGGGGACCATCCCCCTGTACTAGGGACCTCCACCGGTACTGGGCACCTCCACCTGGGGTACTGAGGGGACCCCCTCCACCTGTACTGGGGACTCTCCACTGTACTGAGACCTCCCACTTGAGACCTCCACTTGTACTGAGGGGAACCTCCACTGTACTGGGGACCTTTCCAACTGTTACAGGGGAACCTCCACTAGTACTGGGGACCTCCACTGTACTGACCTCCACTGGGGTACTGAGGGACCTTCCACTGTACTGTACTGGGGACCTCCACTGTACTGGGGACCTCCCTGTACTGACCCTCCACTCTACTGTACTGGGGACCTCCACTGTACTGGGGACCTCCACTGTACTGAGACTCCACTGTACTGGGGACCTCCACTGTACTGGGGACCTCCACTGTACTGATACTGACCTCACTGTACTGGGGACCTCCACTGTACTGAGGACCTCCACTGTACTGAGGACCTCCCAGGGTGTCCGGTTTAGAGA
The DNA here is from genome assembly GCA_029237695.1 of Conchocele bisecta. Classification (NCBI taxonomy): domain Eukaryota; kingdom Metazoa; phylum Mollusca; class Bivalvia; order Lucinida; family Thyasiridae; genus Conchocele; species Conchocele bisecta. The sequence goes on from CM055266.1 coordinate 43,756,258, forward strand.
GGTTCCACTGTATTATGTTGTTAACCATATGGGTCATCAGTCATTACTTATCATTGGTCACTGGAACCTATATATCGTATATATTTACATGTGTACATGTAGCAATCAATTACTTGCTGTCCACTCTTGTACGCCGCAGCGTATTTGTGCATCCATGCTGCATTTTATCTCGGATTTCACCACGATATGGTCTGAGATTAACTTTATCCAATAAATGTATGTTCTGTTCTGTCGGGTGCTCTTCCGTTAATCCGTTAATAATGGTACATGTACATGTATGTTTACTCTCTGACAGAAATGCTGCGACAAAGGGCAGATCCTGATGAGACGGCTTTTTGCAAGACGGCTCATAAGGACCTACAGCGTTTGCAAATGTTGTCATTATGGTCGCTCGGGTTGACAGGGTTCATTTTTGTCACATAATGACTTTGATAAGTGTAACTTTACACAAGGTAACACTGACACGGTGTTCTTGTGGTGCGTAATAATTAGAGTATTATTCGTGCGCCTCTACGACGACATACATGTACTATGTTATAATATAGATTTATCCCGTCAACACAGTGCGTATGTGCCGTGAAACATTTTGTATATCCTGTTAATACGACCTAATCACTGCGTATGAATATGTGCGGTGGCTGGGGTTATTTTTATTGCATTTTGAAGCTATTTGTAGATGTTGACGGGATTGATAGAATAGTAGGTTAGTGCCGTGAATGGGAAAACAATATCTGGCGCGGCACGGAAACGGGATGTGCTCGGCAGAGCCTCGCCCATCCCGTTTCCTAAGCCTTGCCAGATATGATTCCCATTCACGGCACTAACCTATTATTCTCTATTTAGTGAGCAGATTGTCGACCGTATAGAAGGACAAACAAGTTATTTATCCCACCTACATGCGCATGTCATGTCTCGTTTTCCAAATAAAGCGGTTAAATAAAAACACAGACATATGGGTGAAGTGGTACAGTGGAACTTCTCCAAACCGACACCCTGGGGGTCCCCAAGGTGTCCGGTTTGGAGATCTTCCACTGTAAATCAGACTTGTTTTTTTTTTTTTTGCTTATATTTAACGGCGGCACTGGCTCTAGGACCTTGCATGCCGTCTCCCAAGAATGGGAGAATGAACGGAAGTAGAGACTTTTTGAGAGAAGCCGGTAATTCGTATTTACAGAGCAATTACGAATTATCGGTACCCATTTACAGCTGGGTGAACTGGAGCAGTGTGGATAAAGTGTCTTGCTCAAGGACACAACGCACGCCGCTAGTCAGGCTCGAACCCACGACCCTTGGATCAGTAGTCCGACACACTAACCATTACGCCACGGCGCTCCACTAAAGACTTGTGAGCACTTCATGACACATTATAGTGTTTTGCAATCATGAAAAGTCATTGTAATCAGAGATACATAGCAGCGAAATCTAAAGTAAACATCTATATTTTCCCGAGTGTGTCCGGTTTAGAGGGGTTCCATAGTAGCATAGTGTACATCTGCTTGTCTGGCGTTGGTCTGTATTTATCACTTCCATGCACAAGGTGCATGATCACGTAGTTACAACAACAACAACAATTACTGAAACTTCCAGAAGTTCCTCCGATACAAGGTACGTATTATTTTATATTATCCATATTATGTAACGGATTTTGTTGAAATATGGCGCAACAAACGTGTCTTGTGATGCTGCATTTTGTGGTCTCGGTACTATGCCGAAACGTCTGTCGTATGTACGAAGAATCGATGTCAGTATTTACTGTAATACTGACACGGAAGTCGATTCGTCGCAAAAACGACATAAGTATTATCGCAGTCCCGATACCACCAAATACAGCTCATGAAGACGCGTTTGCTGCGCCATATTTCAGCAAATTACGTTGCATATTAAGGAAACTATCAAATAATACTTACTTCGGAGTGAGCGCGCGTTCAGAACGTTCAGCCATTGTCGTTGTTGTTCTAACCACGTGATCATACACATTGATGTATGATCAGATGGTCAGCAAGATGCAGCCAAACAGTGGTGTATCATTCCGTTAGACATATTTATGGCAGTTATAGCAACTGTGAACCATATCTATCCAGAATGAAACAATTAGGCGCATGTGTCGACATGTCGTTTTTGCACTTAAGACGCGACAAGCGCACAAAGATGTCTCCGGAATAAAAATTTACGTTTTAAGGCTTTTAGCTAAATGTGTTACAGCTACACCACGCTGAGCGTTTCTGCCACCCATACACCATTGGGGAATGTACACGTTATAGGGAATAGTAGGTTAGTGTAGTGAATGGGAAAAAATATCTGGCGCGGCACGGAAACGGAATGTGCTCGGCAGAGCCTCGCCCATCCCGTTTCCGTGCCGCGCCAGATATTTTTTCCCATTCACGGCACTAACCTACTATTCTATTTATCCCGTCAACACCTGCAAATGGCTGCAAAATGCAAAAATAGTATTGACTGGATATCAAAAATGTTTCACGGCACCGTGTTTCACGGCACATACGCACCGTGTTGACGGGATAAATAACATTGGCGACAAGTGCAGTCCCTGAAGAGTCGTTAGTGCATCACACACAGTACATTAGCTGCACGTTTTCCGCCTTATAGGCAACATGTTATGTAATGCAGTTTAATGAAATGTAATTAGAGTTATGTGCACAAAAAAAACCGTGCATGTATCTCCATCATTTAAAACCGTGTGGATCCTGGTACGTGTACAGTGGAACCTCTCTAAACCGAACAACATTTCGACATCGATGTGTTAAATTATGACCGATTTCACTGTCAAATATCGATGATGTTGATAGGTGTTCATGATTGCAATGCACACAGGCATGTGTTTCAGTGCTCTTACATCGGAATTACAGTGGAACATCTCTAAACCGGACACCCTGGGGACCTCCACTGTACTGGGGACCTCCACTGTACTGGGGACCTCCACTGTACTGGGGACCTCCACTGTACTGGGGACCTCCCACTGTATGACTACACTGGACCTGGGACCTCCACTGTACTGGGGACCTCCACTGTACTGGGGACCTCCACTGTACTGAGGACCTCCACTGTACTGAGGACCTCCACTGTACTGAGGACCTCCACTGTACTGAGGACCTCCCACTGTACTGAGGACCTCCACTGTACTGGGGACCTCCACTGTACTGGGGACCTCCACTGTACTGGGGACCTCCACTGTACTGGGACCTCCACTGTACTGGGGACCTCCACTGTACTGGGGACCTCCACTGTATGTGGACCTCCACTGTACTGGGGACCTCCACTGTACTGGGGACCTCCACTGTACCGGGGACCTCCACTGTACTGAGGACCTCCACTGTACTGGGGACCTCCACTGTACTGGGGACCTCCACTGTACTGGGGACCTCCACTGTACTGGGGACCTCCACTGTACTGAGGACCTCCACTGTACTGGGGACCTCCGGGTGTCCGGTTTAGAGAGGTTCCACTGTATAACGATGTGCACGTTTGTGGATATTTAATATTTCTTAAAGAAAGTTTCTTATTTCTAATTATTGCATGTACTGTGTATTTAGGCAGTGTACATGTAACGCTTTCCCAAATAAAAAGGGATTTTCCCAAAAATTCCCTTTTATACAGCATAAATCAGTGTTTTGGATACAACCGATTTCCATTATTGGGATACAACCGATTTCCATTATTGGTACTTTTTTTGTAGGAATGAATGAAATTTCATACATTCCTACAAAGAAAGTACCAATAATGGAAATCGCTTGCATCCAAAACACTGATTTATGCTGTATAAAAGGGAATTTTTGGGAAAATCCTTTTCTATTTGGGAAAGCGTTACGTGTACACTGTACTACATGTACCACACAGTATATTAAAGTTGCTAATACAATAACGTACTAACTATTTAAAAGAGATCACTAAAGAAAACACGTTAGGCTATCAAACATATTTGATATATGATGTTGCGCTTATGTAATAAATATTGTCTAACATTTCTGTTGATTTAAAATGATGTTTAATGAACTCGTATTATACTCATACATACATAGTTTGACAACCGTTTACGTCATCTACAGAACCTATCATACATATTGCTCACGAGATATCGCACATATTCGTAGGTACAAAATCAAGGTGTATGATCACGTGGTACTAACAACAACAACAAGTACCGATTCAAAGTACGTATTATTTCATAGTGTCCTTATTACGTAACGGATTATGATGAAATATGGCGCATCAAACGCGTCTCGTTAAGCTGCATTTGGTGGTCTCTATATTTTCGCCTAAACTTCTGTCGTTCTTGCGAAGAATCTATTTCCGTGTCTCCGACACGCAAATCGAAACTTCGCAAAAACGAATATAAGTCTGTGCCAAACTCCATAGACCACCAAATGCAGCTCATGAAGACGCGTTTGCTGCGCCATATTTCATCAAAATCCGTTGTGTATTATGGAAAATATCAAATAATACTTACTTTGGAGTGGGCGAAGTTGTTGTTGTTGTAACCACGTGATCATGCACCTTGAAATCACATGACTCATTTGGTGACTTTGATGACTACCAAATATTGCCGCAAATTACCTTTTCTCCGTAGGCGCCACATTACAGTGGCGATTGGTTGAAGGTTACCATACGAAAACGAATGGAAAACGAATGGAAAACGAATGGAAAACGATCGTTTTGTACAACGATTATGCATATAAACGATTATCGTTCGACTGTTTTTGTCGAGCCCGCTTGCGGAAAGCGAGACATAGTGATCACAATGACGTCCGGGTGTCCATGCGTGCGTCCGTGCGTCCGTGCGTGCGTCCGTGTGTCCGTCCGTGCGTCCATCCGTGCGTGCGTGCGTGCGTGCGTCCGTCCGTCCGTCCGTCCGTCCGTCCGTCCGCCCGAAATCTGCGTTCAAGTTTTTAAAAAATACCTTCGAATGCCTTGGCGGTGTCGACATGCGGGCCGCGGCCATCTGGTTATACATTGAAACGATATTTTCGTTTAAATACTCGCATTCAGCTCATCCTTCCAACACGAAACAAACGAAAACGAATGTAAAACGAATAAACATGATCGTTTGCTACAACGATATGCATATAAACGATTAGCATTTGTATATTTTGTCCGTTGACATTTTCATTGAAATACCCGCGTTCAAATGATGTTTTCGTTGGTTTAAACGTGACACGTTTAAACCAACAAACACATGTTTTTCTAATTATAAAACAACGATGACGGTGTCAAAACGAGCGATGTGTACATGATATGCAGTCCTTCGTTTGTGGAACCGGGAACAAATCTGGACTATATGTGTATTACAATGAGAGATTTATTTATAGAAGTCCGGTCCAAATTGTGCAGTTTATAGCCTTATTGCTTATAAAAAGAGCGAATATAGCATGCTGTGATAGCGACTAGTGTTGATCAAAATCATCCTGCATATCTACGACATCTGATATGGGACTACATTATTTGCCATATTAAAATGTTCACATTTATTAATGTTATTACAATCAGCGAACACTCAGATATGCAGTCTGAACTGGGTCTACTCTGTTCACAAAACTAAATTTTTGTGCTATTCGGTAAGAAATACACGCAGTAATACAGCATAGGACCGGGGACCGTTTCACTAAACTTCGTACGACTAAAATGTTCGTAAGTGCAAAAAAGGATCGTCTGGAAATGTCAATTGTTGGATTTTCATTTATTGAGCATAGGCTGCATTTGTTGTTTCTGGTTAATCGGCGAAAGCATTTCAGTCGTACGAAGTTTAACGAAACGGCCTCCAGATCTCTATACATGGATTTGCAAAGGGAAATTACTAGCTACGGTCCCTCATTATCACTGCCATGTTCTGCAATGCCCTCCAGAAGGAGATAAGGATGCTACTATCAGATATTCGCTTGGATGATTCTGGTTACACGACTCGTTATAAGATAATTTATTTTCTCGCTGCATACACGCCATTGCTTTTAGCTCGAGGACTAGAATTTAACACGGAGCTCTTTTACATGTACAACATTGCCTCATATGGGAAACTTAATTTTGTACTGGTGCTGTCTGTAATCATAGACACCAATATCCATGCAGTGTCATTTATCCCGTCAACACAGTGCGTGTGTGCCGTGAAATACAGTGCCGTTAAACATTTTTGATATCCTGTCAATACGACCTAATCACTGCGTATGAATATATGCGGTGGCTGGGGTTATTTTTTGGCATGTTAATGCTATTTGTAGGTGTGGACGGGATAAATAGAATGATAGGTTAGTCTCGTGAATGGGAAGACATACAGTGGGGTCAGCGTGTAAGTGCACACACGAACGAACACGACATGTTGGTTCCAACCTGTCGTGTTCGTTCGTGTGTGCACTTACACGCTGACCCCACTGTATCTGGCGCGGCACGGAAACGGGTTGTGCTCGGCAGAGCCTCGCCCATCCCGTTTCCTAAGCCTTGCCAGATATATTTTCCCATTCACGGCACTAACCTACTATTCTCTATGTATTGTGTATACACTATCCCTGTATGGCGGCATGTATAACCATTCGCCGACATACGGACAGTTTCATTAATGTATTGTATGAGAAGTTTTCTGATCAAACTGCATACGTTTCACCATTTAAATTGGCAATCTGTAACGATGGTAACCGTCTATTTACTCACACAGAATTACATTTCCAGAGGTCAGGCACAATCTTGTTTTACATCTCCTTCAAGCTGGTTCAATTACTGCCTGTGAAATATGATTCTTGGTCTACTACATGTCCTTGTATATGTTTGCAGCAATTGTCTGTGCATTATACATGTTATATCCAAATATTTAATATGTGATAGTCGGTACATGTACATATAGCTCTGACACTCGATGTGAGACATTTACACAATTTTCAAATGTGAAATTGCCAATATGGACACTGGCACATGATACTATTTTGGCGAATCCAAAGGGTGAGTTGAAGAAGGGGGCCAACTCCATGGGTTGCGGGTGTTAGCTCCCTTCTTCCACTGGCCCCTTCATTTCGTGGCAATTTTCAATGTGAAATTGCAAATATTGACACTGACACATACAGTGGGGTCACCGTGTAAGTGCACACACGAACGAACACGACAGGTTGGTTCCAACCTGTCGTGTTCGTTCGTGTGTGGACTTACACGCTGACCCCACTGTAACAGTATTTGGCGAATCCAATGGGAGGGGTCAGTGAAAGAATGGACACCTCCATGAGGGAGTTAGCTCCCTTCTTGCACCGAGCCCTTCAATTGGCAAATGAAAACATAAATAATAACGCATCATGTGTCTTTACATGTATCTAATAACATTTGTCATGTTTGCATGTTCTATCAGTTTGCTAAACACGTTTTAAATTGCGCTTGAAAATTGGATGCAATAAAATAAGCCATCGAACGACTTTAATCACCAAGATTGGCCAATCAAAGTAAATTTGCGGCACATTTTGACTGCCTGTTTACAAAATGGACATTGCATCATGTGCAACCATTTATGTATGTCCACTTGCGCCTTCACACCGTCGGCTTAAAACGCAATCTCTTTACCGATGGTACTATAACTGGTTCAATGCTTGAATGTCAACTCGTGTATACCCAGATCAGACGCTAGTCGCCAAGCCATGCTGTCCCTTTTATCAGCCATTTATCCATTTCCGGGCTATTCTCGTAACTTATTCTATATTAGATTCGCGTCTTCAGAGTGAATTAATTTCCAGATCGATTTCCATACTTAAACTCCCATTGCGCTGATTACCAAGTAGTCAAATATTTGATCACGAATACTCAGGATATTCCACGTAAATTCCAGATGGAATCTCCTTTTTGGAACTGAGGTTGTTAATTTACACTACTGTCTGTTTCGCGAAACCTGCCCAAATTGTACGGCCATATAAACAATGCAAACACAATATAATATTAAAGTTTATCAACATTTAGGAATGAGCCTTCTTTTTATTTCGTGAAATTTGGTCCAATATTGATTTTATTTCGAAATGAAAAATTGATTTGTCTATGGGAATTTACCATGGGGGAAAAAGAGGTAGAGGAGCTGTGGGTGGAGTCAAAAGATGAAACTTTTTCGACATTGACTCCGAAACTTGACTAGATAGCTTGGAAATGATCAGTAACTAAGAAAACAAAAGTTAAATTTTGAAAATCGGTCCACTATTTCTGAAATTAGAAACATTTCCCCATGTTAAATCCCCATAGACATCTTCACTCTGTCTATGGGGATTTAACATGTGGAAATTGTTTTTTCGCAATAAAGTCAATATTGGACCACATTTCATGAAATAAAAAGTAGGCTTATTCTTAAAGTTTGCTATAATTTAATATTATTGAAACAAATACAATGTATTGTTTTTTAATTATTTATATAGCCGTAAAGTTTGGGCAGGTTTCGTGAAATAGACAGTACCGGTGGCGCTAACCCGTAACGCGGCGTATACGCAACTGCCGAAGTTAATCATGCCCAGATATCAAGCTTTCTGAACATATAATTGCATTGTCAACTCACAAGTAATCACATAATTGCTTGAGCCTGAGCTGTAGCACAATATTCAAGCACAATATTCAAGTATTTTTAAATAAAGATGTTAACAAATGTTTTCACATCGTCGTGCATCATGCAAACACATAGTTTGCAAAGTGTAATTCAAATGTATATGTACGATCACGAATACCGGATACTCCACAGAAATTCCAAGAAAGCATTGTTTTATACGATCGATGGCGGTAACGCTTAATGCGACGGTATTTGTGCTCAGAAAGGTTAAGACACGCTACGCTGGCCAAATATCTAGACGGGATAGAAATGTCATGAACCTCATTGTCAATTCAGAACCACACGTTGACTTTTGAAGGTACATGCCCACTCAGACGGCACACAATGTTCTTTATATCTGATACATCATCTGAGACATTTCCTGACAAAATAAACATTCATTCACCATTTCACCACGTATTGATTTGAAATATTATACATTTTATATCAGACGTAACTTTCCATACTGATATCTGGGGCGATAACCGTGTTTGCTTAAACTGTTAAAAGGACATTACGATATATTCTCTGTATTTAGTTTTTGATGTACAATCATCATACTTTATAATCTGTCGAAAATATTATTTTTTTACTTTGCCTCATTTGCATATGAAAATAGTCTGATATCAACGTGCGTCACTATCAGCAAAATAAATATTACTAAATGTTTATACCTGTATAGCGGCCACCCGTAATCTTTAGACCTGGTGGAATAGTGACACAATTATACACTTGTTAAATTACTATAAAGAACATTTGGTGCCTACTGAGTCAAGGTGCATGATTACGTGGTTACAACAACAACAACAATGGCTAAAAGTGTTGAAAGCGCGCCCACTCCAAAGTAAGTATTATTTGATATTCTACATAATATGCAACGGATTTTGATGAAACATGGCGCAGCAAACGCGTGTTCATGAGCTGCATTTGGTGATCCCGGGAGTTCGGCACATACTTATGTCGTTTTTGGGAAAATCGATTTCCGTGTCAGCAGACACGGAAATCGATTCTTCGCAAAAACGACAGCAGTTTCTGCCAAAGTACCGATACCACCAAATCCAGCTTAACGAGACACGTTTTATGCGCCATATTTCATGTACATCCGTTACATAATAAGGACAAAATAAAAGAATACGTACTTTGAATCGGAGGACTTCTGAAAGTTTCAGTACTTGTTGTTGTTGTCGTTTTACCCACGTGATCATCCACATTGTGAGTGGGCCTGTACATTTCACCGGTGCTAGGAGGCGGTTGTGTAGTATATTGTGGCAATTCAGCACCGGCCGTGACGCAAATGAACATGTGCTATGAAACCGCACATACACTCTATACCTTTTTCGATAGTCGTGTTTGGCGATTAGTATGGATCTCTAGAAAATTTGTTGCAAGTTCCCAAACAAACTAACGTACATGCAAACGAATGGAACATGAATTGAAAACGATTTTGTACAATGATATGCATATAAACGATTTTCGTTTTGTATGTTGTGTACGTGGAAACGATATTTTCGTTTAAATACCCGGATTTAACACATCGTGTTGACATCGGTTTCGTTGTTTTTCATTAGAACATGATGATTTCATTGGTTTAAACCACCGAAAACATCGATTTCTAATTATAAAAACGATAGCGGCGCCAAAACGAAGTTTAAACGATAGGCAGTTGTTATGTTTGTGGAATCAGGAACAAATCATGACTGTATTATATCGACAATGTTAACGCAGCTGGGTGTGTACTCGTGATTCCAGGGAAGCCATTTTATCTTGCGAAAGGGAGATAATCAGAATCCTACTTCAACACGATGACGTATCCGTGCTTCTATCTGTGGCTGTGACTGGATGGATGGGGCTTATGTAATGTGTGGCTCCTGATCAGATACCGCACTCCTGTATTCTGGCAACGACCTATATTCTGTGTTGTACACATGACGGGTGTTTCATTGGTGGAATGGCGAACAGTGCAGATCCTGATCAGACTGTGCGGATGCACAGGCTGATCTGGACCTGCACTGGCCGCAAAACCCATAGGCCCCATTTCTCCAGTCGCAGCCACATATCCGTGGTGAGAGATGGAAATCGCGGCGGCTTGCGGATTACAGTCAACTGATGGACTGATATGTGATGGACGGATATGTATCAGTCCGCAATGAGATACTTAATAGCTATCTAAGTAGGCGATTAGGCGAACTATAAACTGCTTTGTTTACCGCCTGTTACAGACGCACGAAGTATGCTAGATGTGGAAACGTAACACTACAGATACATCCGTAGCTACGGACGGTACGGGAGTATTTGAAGTGTTAATCAAATAATTTTAGGCATGGAATTTCTTCTCGATGTTTGTCCACTCAAGTGAAAATAGCGAGAATGCACATTTATTCCCGATACTGCATCAGCAGTCACACAACGAATTTCAAATAATGGAACTACATTGTAGTAACTGTAATCGCATCTGGATCTACAGTGCTTGCAAAATGTTGGCTTTATGATCTGTACTTGTCTGAATGGTTAATGTCGGACTGTGCAGGATGGTGGAATCGCAAAAAGGAATATGTACACTGTCCTTAGATTCATAATGGAAACGTCCATTCAACGTATTTCGTTTATATCCCAATAATTCCAGCACAAAAATATTTACACAATTCCCTAACATTTGATTGGCCCGTAGCAAGTCTCTGTCCAAAATTTATATCCCAGTAAACTCCCACGCCGAACTACTTTCCGTAACCGTGAGGCGCAGTTAAAATAAATCTTAAGAAAACGGAAAATAAACACATTTTCTTGATGAATTTATTTCAAATGCTGGAATCATAAGGAATTAATGCCCTTTTTGTGGAATTTATCGGGGATATAAACTTGGAAAAGTCGCGGGAATACTGGACGAGGCCTTCCGGCCTTCGTCCAGTATTCCCGCGACTTTTCCAAGTTTATACCCCGACAAATTCCACAAAAAAAGGCCATTCATTCCTATAGTACATTATATTAGCCCCACGTGACGTTGTTGATTCGTTAAAGTTCGTTTGACGTCATTAGATTACATGACGTTCATCGTCGTTGTCAATTATTGGAAAGGTTACTATATGCATTGCACAGTGATGTGCTGCTACACTATGCGGGTATATGTTCATTGTAGTCACCTTTAAGTGGTTACTCAATGTGAGTCATCTTGGACGCGATCTTGAATTATGGATTAAGCTCCATTGGGATTCATGGGGAGCTTTGATATGTTGCTCCTAATGATATTCTAGACCTACATTGTAGACTGACAAAATGAGCTTTGGCTTATTTGTTCCGATCTTTGCGATTGTTTGTCTAATACTCTTCGCCTACATGCACTCCATGACCATCGGTGTAAGGTCCCAAAGGAAGAGCAACAGTACATGAAATATATACATGTATAACAAATAAAACTAGAGCAGCTTGAGCTGCATCAACGGTTTGAGCCTCAAACATTGATTTCATGTGTAACTAAGCTTTAGCCCAAGGTGTAAACTATCGGTTGCAAAAATAATTTCTGAAGTTTTAGAATGAATTATTGTGTTCGCATCATCACACCGATGTGGGGCCGGTTAGCTTAGAGGTAGAGCGATGGACTCGGAGCGAGGGATACCGGGTTCGATCCTCAGCGAAAGTTTTAGCTAAAGGACTGAAATATCGACTACAGCAAAAACAATTGAAATCGAATGATAAATAACGAAGCTGACGTCACATCCGTTTGCTCTATTTTGAAAACTTGAAAAAATACGTTCATCTTTGACATCGAATAGAGCCGTAAGTAGTCAAGATATAGCTCTGAAAATTATCATTTTTCATGCAGCTTACACTCCCCTATCACCCTGGTAAGAAATTATGTTGTTGACAGTACTGTACAAATTGGAAAACGTTTGTAAAGACCACCCGTTATCAGCCGAAATTCGGCAAAATCGTTGAAAAGTATGTACATTTTTCAACTTCAAATGCATATAGCTCTTTTATTTGAGCAGATAGCCGAAAACTATCAGCGAATCTGAGATAGATAATTTAGTCAGCTTTCCAATGCAAAAGGAATTCTTGAAATCGGTTGGAAAATAAGGAAGTTATAGGAAGTATGACGTCACTTCCGTTTTCATGGAAAGTAGCATTAAAAGATATCTGAAAATCTCTGAGTCTCTGCTCACCCTTGATCCGAATCGGCATGCAAAATTTGAAGTCGATCCGACCAGCGGTTTGGTGCACAGGTGGAAGACTCGGACCTATGACACCAACAAAAATGCCTATCAAAAAAATCCCATTACCCCACCCACTTGGTCTCGTACAGTACCATATGTTATATCAAGGTGAGTATAAATAGGGCTATTATAGAAAGAAGCCTCTCTTTTCCGGCTCGCACAAACACAATAAACATCGATTAAATGTATGACTTCTTTCTCCGGCAATCGATAAAGGTATTAGGTGTGTGAATATACTCACTTCAAATCGCTGTTTCCAGCATTTATTCAGTTATTCGCATTTTGTATACCCAATCCAAAGCGAAAGTTGCGTGTACGAAAGAATTTCACACATAATCAGAGGCCGTCCGGCTCTGGATTATCGATCATATTTGGCCGATAGCTGATCGCCAGCTCAAACTAAAGTCGTGCACCATGACCATATGCATTAGAGACTCCAACCATACCAAGTTCGTCCAATTGTGATCGTTCGCCGATCTAAAAAACATTGTTTTCTTTAATTTCATTCATTATCTGGAACTGGGTCAATGCACCATCTTCCATAATACAAGCACCGAAGCGTCTATGTAAGAACATCTCTGATTGGCTAAACCTAAAAATAAACGCGAGGACTTTCCCTTTTCAGGGTTTCCGGAAGACATAATCTGATTGTACGCGAATCATGAATGAAAGCCAATGAAATTAGAAAAAAGTGTTTTTTAGATCGGTGAACGATCACAATTGGACGAACTTTGTATGGTTGGAGTTACTAATGTATATGGTCATGGTGCACGACTTTAGTTTGAGCTGGCGATCAGCTATCGGCCAAATATGATCGATAATCCAGCCGGACGGCCTCCGATTCTGTGTGAGATTCTTTCGTACACGCAACTTTCGCTTTGGACGGGGTATACAAAATGCGAATAACTGAATAAATGCTGGAAACAGCGATTTGAAGTGAGTATATTCACACACCTAATACCTTTATCGATTGCTGGAGACAGAAGTCATATATTTAATCGATGTTTATTGTGTTTGTGCGAGCCGGAAAAGAGAGGCTTCTTTCTATAATAGCCCTATTTATACTCACCTTGATATAGCATATGGTACTGTACGAGACCAAGTGGGTGGGGTAATGGTACTTTTTTAATAGGCATTTTTTTTGGTGTCATAGGTCCGAGTCTTCCACCTGTGGTTTGGTGTAGATGGAGGGAGCCCGTAAGTCAGCGGATGATTATTTTTCGATAGTTATCGCCCTTAAATTGCAGTTTACGCCATTTGTAAATACACCTAATAAAACGGAAATTACATATGTACAATATTCCGCCAGTGAAGTTTTCGTTTGTTTTTCGCCATAGGCCGGGCACAAAGCGGGAAAGTTTTAGCTAAAGGACTGAAATATCGACCGCAGCAAGAAATTTTGAAATCTATTGATAAATAACGAAGCTGACGTCACATCCGTTTGCTCTATTTTGAAAACTTGAAAAGACGTTCATCTTTGACATCCAATAGAACCGGAAATAGTCAAGATAGAGCTCTGAAAATGATCATCTTTTATGCGCCTGACACTCCCCTATCACACTGGCAAGAAATTACGTTGCTGACATTACTGTACAAATTGGAAAACGTTTGTAAAGACCACCCGTTATCAGCCGAAATTCGGCAAAAATTCGGCAAAATCGTTGAAAAGTGTGTACATTTTTTCAACTTCAAATGCCTATAGCTCTCTTATTTGACCAGATAGCCGAGAACTGTCAGTGAATTCGAGAGTGAGTGAGTTCTCAGCTTTCCAATGCAAAAAGAAGTTTTGAAATCGGTTGGAAAATAAGGAAGTTATAGAAAGTATGACGTCACTTCCGGTTTCGTGGAAAGTGGCATTAAGAGATTTCTGAAAATCTCTAAGTCTCTGCTCACACTTGATCCGAATCGGCATGCAAAATTTGAAGTCGATCTGACCAGCGGTTTGGGCTGTAGACTGAACGGCTGAATAAAAAAAAAACGAATACAATAGGTTTTCGGCGCAGCTGAAAGCCGCCTCAAACCTAATAAACGCAATAACGACAGTCCCGGAACAGCTATTGTTACATGACTGCCGTTGTTCGACACCGTGCACAGCCGTGTTCAAACGTACAGCACGTGCTGTTTGACAATGGTTGTAGACAATGCTCAGTCTGGGGCCAAGCCAACACCCACGTAATGCATGTGTCTCGTGACGTTGCTAGAACGCGCCATTACATCACCGGACCAGTTGACAACGGTCGCACTGACATTTTGAAATTGATGCGGCTGCATTACGCGAAGTATGCTGCGGCCCCTTAATATGTATGAGTAAATCAGCTGTTTGAATGGAGCAGATTATCAAAGAACCGAAAGTACTGCATAAATTGCCCGCTATTTCCGACGGAAATGAAACAATAACAATCGACCATGTCCAGCCGTGGGTAAACGTTGGAACTGTTTGAACCTGCGGCCTACTACATGTAGCTACAGTAATTAGCCTCCAATATTGTATCTACGGCTACAATTTGACCCATTCGGAAAATGTGAGCAACCGAAGTGCACACCCAGACCTGTTGTATGTAGGTCAACATTTAGTTAACTGGTATATTTTATACATTTAAACAAATACTCTTTGATGTAGAACTGGTAAATTGCCAAACATAATATAACAGGGAAATTATTTTCCCATGGAAGCCATATTTTCTCTTGTTGTTGTTCAACAATCAACATAACAAAATGAAACTTTACAATTTACAAGTACATTTACATACATGTACATGTAAACTATCAGATAAACACATTGACACGGTAAAATAACCAATTTCTGATTGTGTATGTTCTTTATTTATAATTTATTGATTCATATTTGAGACTTTTATATAGCTAACATATCAAACACGGCGGATAACAGATTGCAAAAATCACCCTTCCATCTGTTACACTGCAAACGTTTACCCACGGCTGAACATTGTCGAACCATATATTCCCCAATGAACTACATGTAACGAGAAAATAACAGTCCCAGTAAGAAATATCAAGTCACAATAAAGTACTATGCACGGCGATATGACAACAAGGATGCCGCATTGGAACGGCCAGTGAACAAAATAGCACATTGTGGCGGTTTATCGGGTCAATTCGATTTGCCGAAAGAGAAAACCAACCTTTGGTAATTAAGTTATACGAACATTGCTAGCACTGGATTGCTCTTATCCAGTCGTTCAACGACATTTCACCCGCGATTAATTGACCCGGCAGCAGAATTTCATTAAGGAAATACACAAATATCCACGGAATCGCGTGGCCTTAGAACTTCATTTGATTAGCTAAGTTGAAAGGATTAAGGTCGTGTATTACGACGATCTGGCTTGCCGTATGGCAATAAAACGAGCGTTAATGGCTATTGCGATATCATAAATCATATGATCTGCCGTGTCACACTTAGCAATACATTGAGACCTCTCTTAACCGGACACCGTGGGAGACCCCCAAGGTGTCCGGCATAGACAGGTTTACTGATCATTCTGAGCCGTAGTTATGTGCTATATGATCACGAACAGACATTATAAACAGAGATAAATGACCAGAAATTCATCAAAATTAAGATGACAGGTGTTTTCTTGGTGTCCGGTTTAGAGAGGTTTCACTGTAAATGATGTCGAATGCTGACAAAATGTGATAGCGAATGCGGAATTCTATTCTATCACATTTTGTCAGCATTGCTCTGAGTATTTCGTCAAATTTCGACATCATAGATTTTGTTAATATTTGTCATGGGATATCGCACATCTTCTTTGGTACAATGTCGTCAAATGGCTTGTCTCAATTATACTCTCGATCACCGTACAGTGGGGGTCAGCGTGTAAGTGCACACACGAACGAACACGACAGGTTGGAACCAACCTGTCGTGTTCGTTCGTGCGTGCACTTACACGCTGACCCCACCGTATGTTTGTCATGACTAATAACAGGTACGCTTTTTGTATCGGCATATATTTAAGGGTGGGCTCGAACACCTTCCATACCCGGGATAGACATTGTAGCCCAGTAAAGAAGCAGGCCGATGGTCGTCGACTTGGTATATATTTCCGAATTTTGATAAATGTTGCATTTATTCAGGCTCCAAAATTGTGCGCCTAATATAGGAGAATCTATGCAGGTATGGTAACCTATAATTCGAAGCCTATAGCACCCATCAGCGTATCTGAATGTGATATACATGTAGTATGACTGGGTAGTGATTAGAGATGATTGAGGCGAACGCAGACTAGTTTACGTGTGTTTTGCTTTTTGAGTGACATATCACGGGTACATTTCTCTTTTATAATCAAGGAACATGATCACGTGGTTACAACAACAATAACAGTGGCTGAAAGTGTTAAAGGCGCGCCCACTCCAAAGTAACTATTATTTGATATTTGCCATAATAAGATACGGATTTTGATGAAAAATGGCGCAGCAAACGGGTCTTCATGAGATGCATTTGGTGGTCCTGGGAGTTTGGCACATACATGTACTTACCTTGTTTTTTGCGTATAATCGATCTACGTGTCAATAGACAGGAAAATCGATTATGCCCAAAAACGACAGACGTTTGGGTCAAATTATTGAGACCACCAAATACAGTTTAACAAGACGCGTGTGATGCGCCATATTTTATAAAAATCCGTTGCATAATAAGGACAAAATAAAAGTAATACGCACTTTGAATTGGAGGGCTTCTGGAAGTTTCAGTACTTGTTGTTGTTGTTGTTATAACCACGTGAGCATACACCTTGATAATGATCTGAGTGACAATTGACTCGACTTGACTTTACCGATCCACAGTGTTTGTTAGAGGCAGCGATTGGTCGTTAGCCTCGTGATGGTATGGCATTATGCAGGGACGTGAGTTTACAACTTGTTTAGGTGATTTCCTTTTTTTTTACTAACTTTTCAAGAATTATATTTGCTGAATTGTGTCAAAACTGCTCAAAAATCATAAACTCTTGGAAGGCGTGGGGGTGGTTCCGCTTCTTTTCACAATGTTCTGTTCACACCCCTGATAAGAAGGTCATATGGCATTGACTAACACGTAAACAATATCAAACTTGCATGCATATACATGTAGTCAGCAATAAATAAAACATGCCAACAGAAAAAAAGAAGAAAAAAAGAAAGAAGATTCACTTAACGTCTTGCATACATGTACATGTACAGTGGGGGTCAGCGTGTAAGTACACACACGAACGAACACGACAGGTTGGTTCCAACCCACCCAAAGTGTATGTTGTTACCACTCAGTTGAACCGTCTCGCCGAGACGGTTCAACTGAGTGGTAACAACATACACTTTTGATGCGAAATGAGAATAAATGCACAAAAATGTTTACAGTGGGGTCAGCGTTCCAACCTGTCGTGTTCGTTCGTGTGTGCACTTACACGCTGACCCCCACTGTACATGGACGTCATTACATCATACGGAGATATAGATTCATGGGCTACACCACGACCTGCGCTAATCTTGCCAATATTGTCAATATTGTCCATTTCTGTATTTAAAAATACTTGCACATTGTGCTTCAAGTCAAGCAGCTTGGTTGTCTGAGCCTGAGCTGTGCTACAACTCAGGCTCAGACAATCAAATTGCTTGACTCCGGGTTTGCGATGCAAATAGATTCTCAGAAACGACATTAACCTGTGTAATATTAACGCAGGCGGTTGTGTATGCAAAGAGGATAATAACAGGCTATTGTCATTTGCTATCATAATTATCAGGCAATGTTAACAAACAGTTTCACTAAATTAAAATTTGCACTACATTACATGGTAAACAAGAAATTCAAAGTTCCGTTACACTGTAAATACATCTGACATGAATTGCGACATGTGAGCTTTTCAGCCATCCTTTTGGGAATAACAATACATCACGTAAAACATTATATCGAACTTTGGAAACATTTGTGGATTGTTAGTTTTATATACAATGCAGTCTGGAATACTACGGAGCCCCGCAGAGGACATGGATTTTTTTATTATTTCGTTCCCAATTCGTTCCCACAATTTCGTTCCCTCGAATTAACAATTCATTCCCACGAAATGACAATTCGTTTCCTCAATTTAACAAATTCGTTCCCTCGAATTAACAGTTCCTTCCCACGATACACAATTGTTAAATTGGGGGAACGAATTGTTAAATCGTGGGAAAGAATTGTTAATTCGTGGGAATGAATTGCAAAATTGAGGGAACAAATTGTTATTTCGTGGGAACGAATTGTTATTTCGTGGGAACGAATTAATAAAACACCTAATTCTACGTCCTCTGCGGGGCTCCGTAGAATACAGACGCTCTAAACGCATTTAGTGATTATATTATCATATTATCGAACAAGATGGGTTATTGTAATGGAAAATGGGCTATGCAGATAAAAACGTTCAGCCATATTGCCTCGAAGCAAGACACATAAGTATAGCCAACCGCCTGTGTTAAGGTCAACTACCGCCATTGATTGTTCCTATATAAACTAACCAATGACCACACATTTCGATATTCTCTCTACTTTCATTTTTCGTATGGATGTTGTGGGACCTATTTCCCCATAAATTGCACCATTTCTGCTCTGGATATTCGCTACTTAAAATATAGGTTTAACTATTGTTAAGAAAGATAAATTCAATCTCCTGTGATCACCCTGGTGCTGGCGCAAAAATTCAGCGGCTCGTACATGTATGACAAACATGCTCCCACTTACAAAATAATCCCAAAACATATATGATGTAAATGATACATTTACATGCCTGTGAAGTAGATTAGTGCATCAATTGACTGGTTTCTGCAAGCATTCAGTGTCCATGGCATAACAAATCTGGCTTACTTTATTAACGTACTACTTTTGACTATACCGCGCATGAATATAAGATGATCTAGCGTGGTTAAACCTGAACACTTTCACGCCTAAATAATTGGAATGGATTTTGATATGTTAATTTTTGCCAACCCAATCATTACAACATGATTTTTAGACTTAACTAGTCCATTTATGAAGAGGGGGTATTTTGTGTTCTCAAAATATGAAAATTACTTTCAAAAAGTGCAGATTCTGATGAGACGGCTCGTTACGAGCCGGCTCATCTGGATCTGCACTGTTTGCATAAACCACTATAGCAGGCTTTCAGGCCCAGATAATTTAAGGTTCTGAACATCTATTGAATATGCCAACTCGCAAGTGCGATATTTTATTCAACATTTGCTCTGAACATTTCGCCAACATTCAAGATCATGTACGGCAATGTCATAATTGGACACATGGGACTCGTTTCACTAAAGTTCGTACGACTAAAATGTTCGTAAGTGCAACACGTTTTCTTGTAAACAATTATTGGATTTACATTTATTGAGCATAGGCTGCATATGCAGCCTATGCCCTATAAATGTAAATCCATCAATTTAAATTTCCAGACGATCCTAAATTTGCACTTACGAACATTTTAGTAGTACAACGTTTAGTGAAACGGGCCCATTGATACTATTTTGCAGTGGACTATCCTTGACAACACTTTTGAAAATGTACATACAGTACCGTCTTCGTTTTCGTTTCGAGTTTACGTGTGACGTTTTGGTGTGATCCACGTTCAGTTAACAGTTGCACTATGTTTGCCTCCTCATAGGAATCACGTTTTGCTTGGTTTTGCCCTCAGGTACGTTTGTATCTTTGGCTCGTTTGTTACATGGGAGTTGAATTGGGTTATTACCCATTATAAAAGTAGCAAGATTATTACTGATCCTACTGCTTTTGTGAGGGGGCGATCAGATCAGGATTATTCTGATTTCAGGGCTGAATATATAGTATTTTATTGTAAATATTCTGTTCCGATTTTGGGATTTTTCCCCCAGTTGTACATATATTTGAACATGTACATGTACTTGTACAGGTGATACATGGGATTTAGCTGTTGATATGCCGTTAAACCCTAACAAACAAACGGAACAAACAAAACTACGTTGGATACTGTGAAATTTAGAGACCATCATAATTTTGTACTTACGATTTGTTTAGTCGTACGAAGTTTAGTGAAACTGCTCCCCATAGTTTGTGGTTTTTAGACATGTACCTGTTTTCTCTGCACGTGAATTTGATTGGCTAATATATATACTGGAAACGCGTGTTATGGACCATGCTTCACCATGTTTTGACCACGAACAGTTCTGGTTGCCAAGTGGAACAAAACATGCATACGCTACATAATTCTGGTTGATCGGCGAAAGCATTATCATTGCAGCATAGGTGTGTATTAGTATTATATAAGGCCATAAACAAGTAATTTGGTTCTCCGATATCGCCGCGTCTGCATAATCCCTGCGCGCCGAGCATGTTATCGTCATGGAGAAATAAAATTGTACTATAAATTCGCCACATGATCAATAAAAAGCACAACAATCCAAGAAAACGTTAAATTAATTCGTGTCTTACGAGAATCTTGTGATTTTTCACTTCTAATAGTCACTTTATAGAACATATTATTTTGTTTGAGATGTTCGTCCTAAATTGTTTGCAAGTTGCCAGGGGCCCGTTTCACTAAACTTCGTACGACTAAAATGTTCGTAAGTGCAAATTTATGATCGTCTGGAAATTTCGATTGATGGATTTACATTTATTGAGCATAGGCTGCATATGCAGCCTATGCTCAATAAATGTAAATCCATCAATTGTTTACAAGAAAATATTGTTAATGTGAAATTTACACATTTATCATGTGAAATTTATCATAATTTTACACTTACGAACATTTTAGTCGTAGAAAGTTTAGTGAAATGGCCTCCTGATGCATACATAAAAAATCAGAGACGAACAACTCAAATTAAAAAATCCGCCCTCCCGCTTCACATTCCGCAAACCCCCATGGTGTCCGGTTTAGAGAGGCTTCACTGAGGATTCAACCCCCGTCCAAAGGTACATCTGCAACACCAAACTTGAGCAACCAGCACGTTCTCATTACCCTGTTATGGGTATTTTAGACACATCTGATTGTTGTTTACTGAAGCCATTAACGAACTCGAAAGAAGCGTGGCGTTCGGCAATTAAATATGTCGCGGTCGCTATACTATTGCTTCAGACTTTTGGAACTAATTTGCAGGAATTTGTGGAACTGGTGATGTTTTGTCAATAAACCCCAACTGATGCGTCTCGCATAAAAGGAACAAACGTGTCTTATTATATCTGTGATGCTTACAGACATTGACGCGGAACGTTTGGTGGACGTTTGTCATTTTTAATGATTTATTTGCGTGTAACGGGAACATGCAATTACTGAATCGAGTTCTCTTAGCGTAGGCCGGTAGTGTTGTAGACAGGGCTCCAGACAAGAAATTAAAAATTGATTATTTTCACTCCATCATTTCTGAAGCATTTGGGTATTTCAATATTTTAATTGGGTATAATAAATACACTACTGTTTACACATCAACAGACAGCAATTATTGAATAGTTTGCTTCGAAATGAAAACATGTCTTGGCATTCATTAGAATTGTCTACTTGGAGACAATTCTAATGAAATACCAAGATGTGTTTTAATGGAAAATAAGAAAAATATGCTATATTCGTGGTCCGTTTATTGTTTTCTGCAGCATGATAAAGGTAACACAAATGTGTTATTGCTTTTCAGTGATACTCGCTACTTCTGATTTCAATTGGGTTTTTGGCAATTTTAATTGGGTATTTACGCAAATACGCAGCTTATCTGGAGCGCTGGTTGTAGACATACATTTCGCCAGTGCATACCATTTAAATGTACATGTACATGTATTTGACCTAGTGGATAAGGCACCCGCCTCGCAACGGGGAGGTCGAAGGTGCGAACCGTCGCTGTGACTGATGTGACCGGTTGTTGAGACCCAGATTGCTAAATTAAATAATACCAATTGCCTTCCTGCCTGGTGTCTGACATAAAGGATAGGAATTGGGAAGTACTGATTGTTTTATAGAGTATCTCATATGTCAAATGAGACACGCCATGCGATTTTGTATATATACGGACATCTGCGATATTTCATGAAATATATTTACAGAAAATGGAATATTTCCCGTAAATGATTTCAGAAGTTGACACAAATTTCAGAGTACATTCGGAATATAATTCCGCATGCACTCTGAATTTTTTGTCAACTTCTTACTTAATTTATGGAAAATGTGTTAAATTTTGTAAATGTATTTCATGAAATAACGCAGTTGTCAGAAGGTACACAATCGCATGGCTTGTCTCATTACTATGATTGACACTGTCAATAAAGTAAGTCCTGTACTTGAATAGTGTGATTGAAATCAAGCAGCGTGATTAACACAGCTCAGGCTCAGACAGTTCAATTGTTTGATCAATACAATACAATACAATACAATACAATACAATATATTTTATTTGGCTTATAACAAATTACATGTTTTTGCCATATTATGTGACAGACAGTTCAATTGTTTGATCAGGCATTGCCAATTGATCTTCGGAAACGATGATATAGTCTCCACAGTGTCCGATGTAAATTATTGTTAATAATGCACTCCAAAACATGTCTGACTTACATGCATGTTACTTTCAACTATAATAAACAAACTATACTTTAGGTATATTACAATGTATATAAAAACAAACGTGTGACGGTCCAGAAAAAATAGTAGGTAGGGAGGGTAGAATCTTTTCAATACACTATACATCTGCGTGTGCTTATTTATTTCCGACAGTAACAGGTTTAAGTGTGAAGTGTGAAAAAAACAACTTTAATGTTCGAAAATTAGCATTTTTATTTTTTTTAAACGGCCAAAAAAGTCTAGTGTCGACGGCATATTCATAGGTAGGGTCGGGTTGCCCGCACCACACTACTTGTTCAGACCTTACTGTATAGTGTTCCGCTATCAAGGTGCATGATCACGTGGTTACAACAACAACAATGTCGCCCACTCCAAAGTAAGTATTATTTGATATTTTCCTTAATATGCAACGGATTTTGATGAAATATGGATCAGCAAACGCGTCTTCATGAGCTGCATTTGGTGGTCTAAGGAGTTTGGCACAGACTTATGTCGTTTTTGCGAAGAATCGATTTCCATGTAGGAGACACGGAAATCGATTCTTCGCAAAAACGACAGAAGTTTGGGAGAAAATAAAAAGACCACCAAAATGCAGTTTAACAAGACGCGTTTCATGCGCCATATTTCATCCGTTACGTAATAAGGACACTATAAAATAATACGTACTTTGAATCGGTACTTGTTGTTGTTGTTAGTACCACGTGAGCATACACATTCGCTACGTGTATGCACGACTTTTCGAGGAGTTGTACTTGTCCTCGTTATAATTGCATCCTCAAATTCACATTACTGGCGGGCCACAAGAGCATTGAGACTATTTATATTTAATTGCGTAAACTGCGCTTTCACAGTGTGATAACACATATTGACAAATACCATAATACACTAGTGTAATAACTATGCAAACGAGACTGCTGCGGAAAACATGCTGTGCGATGAGTACAACTTCAATAATTCTTCTTAGCTTTTGCAATAAATATAATCCATCATTTGTGTTGATTTAATATCCTATTTATTAAATTCATTCACTGATTTCGTAAGAATGTCTCGTTTCTTATGAAATCGATAAACTCGTTTAATAAATATCATATTAAATCATCACTCAGACAAGATCATCTATGTATTACAAATGTTCATTGACCAATAGTTATCGATACGAATAGCTTTAGTTCCACTCATATGTTCGAAACTGGCTGAGGCTCGAATACTGGGGCCGTTTCACTAAACTTCGTACAACTAAAATGTTCGTAAGTGCAAAATTATGATAGTCTGTAAACGGTTCACATTAACAATTATTTCCTGTAAAAAATTATTGGATTTACATTTATTGAGCATAGGCTGCACATGCAGCCTATGCTCAATAAATGTAAATCCATCAATTAACATTTCCAGACGATCCTAAATTTGCACTTACGAACATTTTAGTCGTACGAAGTTTAGTGAAACGGCCCCCAGTATTCGAGCCTCAGTCTGGCTGTTTTGTTTTACTCGTACATAGGCGTCCACTTTTCAATATATGATTTGAACTTATGCGATGCTTATTGATAACGGATGGCAAATGAACATGTAAAACACGTATTGTGCAAAATTAATATTTGCGAAAACAGCAGCATAAACCCCACTGTTACATGTATCACCCATGTAGCGAATTTATTCCCATTTAGTAGCATGTACATGTACATGTCGGCGGGAAATGGTAACGTTGATTGTGACTCCGCAAGGGAGCTAAGCCACTTTTCCACAAGCCCGTTCAATTCATAGTACATTTTACCGGACAACACTTTGAGAAAGCGGTCCCTGCACATAGAACGGCCATAAATCTCATAAGCTTCATTTCTTGTGACAATCATTACACCGGGGCTGTGACTGTAGAACTGGGACGTATGTGATTTGTGATCATTTGCTATATCCATATCAGCTTGCGCATCCGCGTAATCTGATCAGGATCTACTATGTTCGCCATTCAGTTAGTCAAGTGAAACATGGGCCTGCTTCTAACAAGTACTGGTGATGCAATCCTCGCCAGTGTACATGTAAATAGTCGAAATATGCGCCGGATTGCTGACGAATACATGCAGAAAATATTACATAAAGACAGTTTCGTCTAGTTGCACCGGTGACTATATAGACGAGAACTGCGTTTATGCGATACACGTAACTCTAAGTACCGTATAGCTGAGTGGCATCTCGTCAGGAAACATATGCATTTCTCGACGTGAAACATTGTACGCCAGCGCAGAGTGCAGAACCAGTGTGATCAGGATATACAGTGTTCGCCGTGAAGTGAAACACGGCCCTGATTATTGAACGCCCACGTTCCTTTATCGGATTTACAGATGTCAAGGGAAATACATCCGTTATTTCAAAATGGTAGTAGAATCAATTGTATATTACATGCCCTTCGAAAATGTGAAATTTGTTTTGAGACCAGCTTATAACCTTGTTATAATTTACAATTTTGGCGTTAGCGTATGAATTGTTTCTTCGCCGGAACGTGACGTGACGTGACGTGACGTGACGGACGTGTGACGTGCGTGACGTGACGTCAGTTACGTCTCTCGAACGTCTAAGAGGAAATATTTCCTTCAAGGAAATAAATCCCTCCAGAATCACGGTAAAGCACTAGCATTATCATTGTAAGGCTGCTTAAGTGCGCCTTCAAATTGTGTCACATTCTTCCATAAGACCCATCTCTTATGTGATCATTAAAATGATGATGGCCGACAATAAAGGAAATTCCTCTCGGATGCAATTAAATGTCTCCGAATGTTCATAAATAGAACAGGCGACAAATCGAGTTAATTGTCAGACCATCGTCACATGAATAAAATCGCCTACTGTCGGATCCATTTTAAAACCGCAGAGGATTGTGAGTATTGGACCGAATTAATTTTGAATTTGATATAATGGTTTTATAAAGTGAAGTGTAACCTATCTAAACCGGACACCAATACAATATTATGTGATCTCATTTGGATGGGTTTCTTGGTAACGTACCACAGACATAAGTCATGTTCGTGATATACGTATGTCACAGAATGGCCATATGTTTGATTTACAGTGAAACATCTCTAAACCGGACACCCTGGGGCCCTCCCAGGGTGTCCGGTTTAGAGAGGTTTCACTGTAACATAAATTGCATGTTTTTGCCATATAGAATTGTTTTTCAATTCAGTGCAGCGCTATAACATAGTTTATGTACAATGTATTTGAAGTTACCTTAAAGGTGCATTCCCACTCAGTAGGCACAACTATTATTTCAGAGACTTCATGTGAGATATTTTCTTGCAAAATAAACATTTATTGACCACCACCCCACGTATTGATTGGAATTATTATACATTTTATATCAGACGTAAATTTCTACACTGATATCAGGGGCGATAACAGTGTTTCCGTTAACGGACGTTTACTATTTATTCAATGTATTTATTATTTGATGCGGATCATACTTTATAATCTTTGGAAAATATTATTTTTTCAGGTGACGCATTTAATTAGTATAAATGATTAAAAAATATCATGCCACATTTGCATTTGAAAATAGCCTGATACCACCCCGAGTCACTATCAGTAAAATAAATATGACTAAATGAGTCTTAGACTATTTGTATAGCGGGTACTCATAATATTTCGAAGTAGTGGAATAGTGACACAATTATACACTTATTTAATTCATATAAATAACGTGTTGTGCCTACTGAGTGAGCATGTACCTTTAATATATATTTGAAAAATAGTTTTAGTAGTTGTAGCCCGATTTTCAAACTTTAACTTTTGATCATTTTCGAGCTATATATCAACACTTTGGAGTCAGTTTCTAGTTGCACAACTCAGTGGAAGAAGGGAGCTAACTCCTCAGACCACTGACCGCTTCAAAATTGTTTTCGTTGTTCATGACTGGTTGGCATCACTCTCCTGCCCAATTTCGACCCGTGTTACACAACCGCCTGTGTTAATCCTTCCCAGAATATCTGGACGTATACATGTATGCGAACACGAAATCAAGCAACTTGATTGTCTAAGCCGGAGCTGTAGAGCAGATCAGGCTCAGCCAATCAAGTTGCTTTATTTCAAGCACAGTATTCAAGAATTGTGTAATAAAGAAATTGACAAATATTGGCAAGATTAGCGCAGGCGGTAGTGTACATAAATATAGAGAATAATAGGTTAGTGCCGTGAATGGGAAAAAATATCCGGCAAGGCTCAAGAATTTCTTTATTTCTCATCAGAAGTATATGTTGTGACCACTCATTTGAACCGTCTCGCCGAGACGGTTCAAATGAGTGCTCACAACATATGCTTTGGTTCAGAAATAAGGAAAATAGATAGAGAATAGTAGGTTAGTGCCGTGAATGGGAAAACATATCTGGCAAGGCTCAGGAAACGGGATGGGCAAGGCTATAGAGCATCAAGTGCATGGTTAAACCAGTTTGGTAAATTTCCTAATGAGAGACATAATACAAGAACACGTCGTCACAGAGTGCGGTTACCTTTGTACTGTAATGTAATAATACACGTGCATCAATTAATCTTATAGAAACTCCACCATTGTAAATCATAAATATAAGACATATGCGGGTAATAGGTAACACTTACACAGGGTGGCAATGTGCAAAATAAATCGTTGCAACGTGAGAACGTTCGCTTCAGCAAGCACGATCCATTCTGAAATATGACTGACACTGGAGAAATGAGGCTTATGAGTTTTAAGACCAGTGAAGATCCAAATCAGCCTGTGCATCCGCACAGTCTGGGGGCCGTTTCACTAAACTTCGTACGACTAAAATGTTCGTAAGCGCAAATTTAGAATCGTCTGCAAATTTGAATTGATGGATTTACATTTATTGAGCATAGGCTGCATATGCAGCCTATGCTCAATAAATGTAAATCCAACAATTATTTACAAGAAAAAAGTGTTAATGTTAAATTTACAGACTATCATAATTTTGCATTTACGAACATTTTAGTCGTAGGAAGTTTAGTGAAACGGGCCCCTGATCAGGATCTTGAACTTTTCGTCATTCCAACAAGCAATATAGACCATTATCAGACTAAAGGAGTGTGCTATTTGATCAGGAGCTACACGGGCCACAAACCCCATAAGCCCCATTTCTCCAGTCACGGCCACAAATGAATTTAATATGTGTTCTGGGGGCCGTTTCACTAACTTCTTACGACTGAAATGTTCGTAAGTGTAAAATTATGATAGCCTGTAAATGTCACATTAACAATGTTTTCTTGTAAACAATTATTGCATTTACATTTATTGAGCATAGGCTGCATATGCAGCCTATGCTAAATAAATGTAAATCGATCAATTGAAATTTCCAGACGATCCTAAATTTGCACTTACGAACATTTTAGTCGTACGAAGTTTAGTGAAACGGGCCCCAGATGACTACATACTTACGCGTATATGTCAATATATAACATGTTTTATCCCGTCAACACAGTGCGTATGTGCCGTGAAACACGGTACCGTCAAACATTTTTGATATCCTGTCAATACGACCTAATCACTGCGTATGAATATGTGCGGTGGCTGGGATTATTGTTTTGCATTTTAAAGCCATTTAGTAGGTGTTGACGGGATAAATAGAATAGTAGGTTAGTGCCGTGAACGGCAGAGCCTCGCCCATCCCGTTTCCTAAGCCTTGCCATATATTTTTCCCATTCACATCACTAACCTACTAGTCTCTATATATCCGTCTCAACTATAACAGTGTATGGCAATTCATTGAAACACATTACAAATTAAATCACGTATTTGGTGTTTGAGAAATATAGAGAATAGTAGGTTAGTGCAGTGAATGGGAAAAATATCTGGCAAGGCTTAGGAAACGGGATGGGCGAGGCCCTGCCGAGCACATCCAGTTTCCGTGCCGCGCTATATATGTTTCCCATTCACGGCACTAACTTACTATTCTATCAATCCAGTCAACATTATAAATAGCTTTAAAATGCAAAAAATAACCCCAGCCGCATCTCCAAATCGGAGAATCGCATATATTCATACGCAGTGATTAGGTCGTATTGACAGAATATCAAAAATGTTTCACGGCACCGTGTTTCACGGGACATACGCACTGTGTTGACGGGATAAATTGTGTTCTGCAGGGATACATAGACGAGTATTCGCAATTCGGTCCCTCGAATTTACAATTCGTTTCCACGAAATGACAATTCTTTCCCTCTGTTTAACAATTCGTTTCCTCGAATTAACAATTCGTTCCCACGTTATAACAATTCGTTCCCTCGAATTAACAATTCGTTCCCACGATATAACAATTCGTTCCCTTGAATTAACAATTCGTTCCCACGATACAACAATTTGTTCCCACTATATAATAATTCGCTTCCTCGAATTAACAATTCGTTCCCTCGAATTAACAATTCGTTTCCACGAAATGACAATTCGTTCCCTCAATTTAACAATTCGTTCCCACGCTATAACAATTCGTTCCCTCGAACTAACAATTCATTCCCTCGAATTAACAATTCGTTCCAACGTATTAACAATTCGTTCCCTCGAATCAACAATTCGTTCCCAATAATTAACAATTCGTTCTCGTGAGAACGAATTGTTATTTCGTGGGAACGAATTGTTGAATTGAGGGAACGAATTGTTAATTCGTGGGAAGGAACTGTAATACGTGGGAACGAATTGTTAAATTGAGGGAACGAATTGGTTTTTCGTGGGCGCGACTTAATAACAAATATAATTCTACGTCCCCTGTGGGGCTCCGTAGATATGCCGCAGAGCCTCGTTAATCTTATGCACAAAAATAGAAGCAAATGCATCATCACTCATTATTGCTGCACTCGTCCCCGAGTTTCACGTCGAAAGAGGCGCCAGGGGCCCGTTTCACTAAACTTCCTACGACTAAAATGTTCGTAAGTGCAAATTTATGATAGTCTGTAAATTTCACATTAACACTGTTTTCTTGTAAATAATTGTTGGATTTACATTTATTCGTAAGAAGTTTAGTGAAACGGCCCCCTGATTCCTGGCGAATTCATATGCAGCTACTTGCAGAAGACACTGCATAAACACATCAAATGTTTCGAGTTAACAATGCGTTTATGCGATATCTCTTAAGTAAAGCTATGCGACATTTTTCGACGTGAAACATTTCACGCCGGCGCGGAGTGCAACACACATTGAATACACAACCGCCTGCATTCATCCTGGCCGGATTATCAACATTTCTGAACATATACAGTGGAACCTCACTAAACCGGACACCAATACAACGCATGTGATCTCATTTGTGATAAGTTTCTTGGTCATTTACCTCAGGTGATACGGCTCAGGATGATGGAATGCCCGATTTACAATGAAGCTTCTCTAGGCCGGACACCCTAGGGACCTCCGAGGGTGTCTGGCGTAGATATGTATCACTGTACTGACAATGCCAACTCGCAAAAAAATCCATTCGATTGTGTCAGCTGTAGCGGTGCTCAGCACCAGCATCACTACATAACAAACCGAATACCATAACCAAGACAACATATGTCATCTCATTGCTGATGGGTTTCTTGGTCATTTATCTCAGATGTTAATGTATGTTCATGATTGCAAAGCACGCAAATGCATATCAGAATGTCCAATATATATGTATAATGGGTGTCTTGGCTCATTTCGATTTACTATTACTTTTATCGTGTACAAGACCTCATTTTGTTCGGTCTTTGGCCCCGATAAAAGCAATTTGTAAATCAAAATGATCCAGAACCCAACCCATTATACATATATATAGGAACGATGATAAACATATGCATTAATTAAAAAAAACACAGCGAGAAAACACTGTTCCACAGATAAAATTATCCTCATTTTCGGCGTCCTGGATCACATTCGATTTACAATTACTTTGTTCTTGTACAAGACGTCGATCTTTAGCCCAGATAAAAAGTAATTGGTAAAATAAAAATGACCCACCCATTATACATATATATAGGAACGATGATAAGCACAGCGTGAAAACACTATTCCACAGATAAAATCATCCTCATGTTCCTGCTTTCATCTAGATAAGGCGTAATTATTTTAATGTATTTATGTTTCAAGTTACAGTACACCCCCACATGAACAACATATCTGTAGCCTATTTCACCAACATTGCAAAGTATACTTATCTAGCAAAGTATACTCTGAGGGAGACATTTTAAATGTTATGATAAATTTATTATTTTTTATTATACTGAATTTATTACATTATCACAGCCATTTTGGCTGTGATAATGTAATAAATTCAGTATAATAATTCTGCATACCTTTAATCATCAAATATATGCAGTCGTTAGTTCTATATGAAAAAATGCATTTCGGGAAAAATAAATGATTACTCCCTCAAAGTATACTTTGCTAGAAAAGTATACTTTGCAATGTTGGTGAAATAGGCTATTGGTATTTAGCAGTTGTACCACCACCACATTTTAAGCATTGTCTTATTTTAATTTTATTATTCTTTAGTATATAATTGTGGATCTTGCAGAAGTTTGATACTTTTTTAGCATCGGCGTTGTACCGCCCATATTTGCCAACTCTAAGAAAACAACATACATTTTTTACATTTTATTTACAATTAATAACTTTACATTAAATGTATTAGACAATAAAAAGTAATGATAAAAGTAAAAACAATGAGTACCAGTGATGTGAAATATATTTTACATCTTCACCGTGACCGTGCAATTAATGATGAACAACTTAGAAAGATGGTAGATGCACTCCAACAAGAAGAACCAAAAACTATACCTGCAAAACCTATAAAAACCGAATCTACAATCTTAAAAAACTTGCTTAAAATTCACAAACAATACTATGCATTTGTA
This sequence comes from Conchocele bisecta, assembly GCA_029237695.1. NCBI lineage: Eukaryota > Metazoa > Mollusca > Bivalvia > Lucinida > Thyasiridae > Conchocele > Conchocele bisecta. The sequence goes on from CM055266.1 coordinate 43,788,384, forward strand.
ATCAATGAACTTAAAGATAATAAAAGCACTAACTTCTTAGAACTCGTAGATAAACCTAAATGTGGATACTTCAAAGCATACGAAATATATGTTAAACAATATAAAGACCCTCAAAAACTATTCTGATAATAAAGATATTATAAACAATCAACATATAGAGCAGTTAAAATAGTTAAAAGGATTACAATTTCAACTTGGTCTTACTGTAGATGTATACAAAGATGATGGTGAGGAAACAAAACCAACAGCAGGTGTATTCTATAGCGAACAATATGCTATAATCTTGAATTCAGAAAACATAAGTGAATTTTACGAACAATCGTCTTCACAAATTCAAAAACGTATTGAACATTTCACAAACACGGCTACAGGTATGATGATTGATCATTGTAATAAGTTCTATCTTAACATTGCTAAGTACGAACCACTAAAAGGCTCTTCTTACATTCCTCTTCCTAAAGAAATAGCAACTAAGAAAGCAATCATCAATGTAAAGAACAATGATGATAGATGTCTTATACACGCTATTAACTCAGCTATTAATCCTGCCGCCCTCAACACAGATAGATTATCATCTTACCCAAGTACTGATTGTATAAATACTACCGCAATAGATTTTCGTATGTCCATCTCACAGATATCTAAAGTAGAGAAATAGAATCAGCTAGCTATTAATGCGTATGGTTATACTATTACTGAGAAGAATAGGAATATAGACATCTTTCCCTATTACATCTCTGTGTAATCCAGAGACATTGAAATATTCAACTTGCAATTGATATGTGATGATGAAGATAATGAAGAAGTTAAGTATCACTACTGTTGGATAAATAATTTGAACAAACTATTGTATAGTCAAAATAAGCACCATGGTGAAAAACATTTCTGTGATCGGTGCCTATATGGATTCTCCAAAGAAGTACTACTTATAAAGCATACGGAGGACTGTGATTGTATTAATAAGAGTACTACAAGAATAGAGATGCCTACTGATAGTCATATCAAGTTTAAGAACTACCACAATCAAATGCCTGTTCCATACTTTATATACGCTGACTTTGAGAGTATAATCAAACCTCTATCAATTAAAGCTGGTGGCAAGTCTGAAATTCAAAGTGAACACAAAGCATGTGGTTTTGGTTATCAAGTTGTTAGATTTGATGGTGTTGCAAACAATCCTGATATATATAGAGGAGAGAACGCAGTATATGAGTTCTTGAAGAGATTGAAGCATGAGAGATATAATATCAATATGAAGTTTAAGAATGCTAAACCATTAGTAATGACAGAAGAGAATAAAAGAGATTATACAAGAGCTACACACTGTTCAATCTGTGACAAGCTAATTGCAAGCTTTAATAACGACTATAAAGTTATAGATCACTGTCACTTCACTGGTAAATATAGATAAAGAAATATATAAGGTAGGCAATTTTGAGACTGAGAATGAACGCAGTATTACACTGCGCAAGACAATTGACAGATCTAAACTAGAATACATAATAGAACATCCAGATCAATTTGAAATTGGTAGTCGCTTCATGGATGGTAATAAAGTTGATAGAGATTCACAGCTTGTAATGCTTAAATAGTATATTTCTAGGACGAACAAACTTGGTGAGTGTGATAAGAACTATTATCAGTGCAACAAATCAGGTAGATACTGGACACTAGAGAAAATGGGACTGCAGAACATGAACAGAAAGATTCGACATACTCTTTGTAAAGATGCTATGATTGATATTGATATGAAGAATATACACATCCCACATTACTAGCATCCTATTGTCACAAACATGATATACCTTGTGATGGACTTTATATGTACGTTAATGACCGAGAGAACTTGATACATCAATATATGGCTAAAGAAAACTTATCTAGAGATGAAGCAAAGAAAGACCTACTCGCAATTCTTAATGGAAGGATAGTGGAACTGAAAAGAGATGATCCAGAGTGGTTTATAAAATACTATAAGGGAATGCGTGATATCATTGATATTGTGTGTGAGCTGAATGTGGACTTGCATGAACTGGCAACTAAATCTAAAAAACAACGTGAAACTACATATAATATTAAATGCGCAGCAGTCAATCACCTAATTTGCAATCTAGAGAACAAAGCCCTAATGGCTTCATTTGATTATCGAAATGAATGTGGAGTAGAAGTTAGTGCACTTGTATTTGATGGTTTGAAGGTTTATAAAGATACAGTAAAAGATACAGATGCAATTCTAAATGGATGTGCTAATGCAGTGAGAGAGGTTACTGATAGTGATATTGAATTTACAGTTAAGGAGATGAATGAGGGATATGACTTACAAACAGAAAGTAAAGAACAAGTACACAATTTTGAATTGCTGCGAAAAAGAGTATATCCATATGATTATGTAGATAGTTTTGACAGATTTAACAATTACCATCTATAACAAACGCAATTACCATCTATAGATAATTTATATTCTAGTCTAACAGAAGAGAGCATTAGTGATAAGGATTATGAACATGCACATACGGTTAGGCAAGTGTTAAATTGTAAAAAAAGAGTGATTACCATGATCTATATCTTAACACAGATATTACTCTACTTGCTGATGTGTTCCAGACATTTAGAAATACATGTATGGGAGCGCACAAACTAGATCCACTACACTATTTCACGGCGCCTGGCCTGTCTTGGGACGCAATGCTTAAACATACAAAAATAGATATAGAGTTACTAACATATATAGATATGCACTTGTTTATACAGAAAGGAATGCGTGGTGGAATAAGTATGGTTTCCAAGAGGCATACAAAAGCAAATAATCCTTATATTGATGGATACAAGCCAGACGAATAGAATAATCATATAATGTATTATGATGCAAACAACTTATATGGTTGGGAAATGAGTCAGGCGCTACCTTACTCTGGTTTTAAGTGGGTCAAATAATGTAAGATTAAGAAAGGCAACGGACTGATTCTTGAAGTTAACTAAGACTATCCAAAAGAACTACATGAAACACACAAATGACTATCCTCTTGCACCAGAGAAGTTAGCAGTGAAGAAAGAATGGTTATCAGAAGTAGTATATAAGAGTCACAATGATACCACCATCACCTATGGAAGGTGCCAGCTACGCGCGGCACCTTCCACAGCATGATGGTGGTATCATTTGTGACTCTTATATACTACTACCGCGAGACCATATATTTATGACATGAGAAGATACACCCTATTAGAGATAAGAATCCCTATGTTATACTCAGTATATATATACACATAATGGTTCTAGTTAAGTGTGCATGGTTGAAGACAGGTAGTCACGAGAGATGTTTTCGCACCGGTATTTACGAATATTGCAAACATCACCGTGCATGGATGCGAAGAGGTTCCGTTTCACCTCGCCCATGTCGGCATTGTGGGGTAGGGACCAAAGCTGAGTCATTGCTATGTCCACCATGCGGTGGCACTCAGGCTACTCATCGAATGGTTAACAAGGGATTACGTGCTCGCAAGTATTATCGTTCAGTAATAATTCAAATCGGAAAGTCAGTTAGAAAGATAGAATCGATCTAATAAGTCACGGTGTTTCTACAGCATTAAAACACTGTACAAAACATTATCAAACTAATTTTTATAAAATTGAACAGAAAAAACGAGTACCAATATAAAAGAGAAAATGGATAATTCAATACAATTTGAATTGCAAATTTTTAATGACTGTGTTGAAGAAGTTTACGAAGAATACGGGGGTTATAATCCTGTATATAAATTCTATAAAATGAGAACACTAGGCGATATCGAATATATGAAATACCAGCGTAATTTATTACGCTCCGATAAAAACGTTACATTTCCAATATTATACCGGCAATTATGTCAACTATACAAGAGGCAAATACGAACATTAAGACAGATAATGCGTATCGGATATGAAACTAAGGCGTATTATATAAAACTATTAAAAAAAACCCAACGATTCGTTTACGAACGTACATTTCTACGATATCACTTATAAATTTATGTTGTAATCACAACACCAAGCAGACGACAATGTTTCACTTACACGTGCTATAAACACGCAAATTATGTGTCCTACCTTACACGTATATTAAGTGTCCATTTTATAGAGAGATTACACGATTACGTCTTCCGGGATGAAACATAAACACACTGTAATATATACTACACACACGTGGGTGTGTATTACACAACCCGCTATCGATATTCCGGAATGAAACATAAACACACTGTAATAATACTACACACACGTGGGTGTGTATTACACAACCCGCTATCGATATTCCGGAAGTATTTCTTACATTGTGATTGGTTGGCATGTTTTTTATTTTTTTAATTTTACTTTTAATAATTTAGAACGTTATAACCTATATTATTAAATAAAAAACGAACTTATTATATAAAAACGCAAATAAAAAAAAGGAGTAAATATTGGTATTGCACAACACGGTTTTAGCTTAATATATGTAAAATTAACAACAATACTTTGTCTTGGGGGACGCCCCTTGACGAAAAATGATGAGCGCTCAGTGCACCCGTGCTGACACTTCCAAGGTTGCCTAGACTTTCGACACTGGTTCCTAGATCAGCCGAAAGATGGGGGTGTGCAGTACGGGTAGCTACATACACCTCGCTAAGCCAAAAAGAAAAGAATGAATGAAAGAATGAATGAGAATGAAGGCTTAGCGGGGTGGACCCAGAAGGGTTTTGCTGGCGTGGGTTCGAGCCTCGGTGGAAGCTAAAAAAAAAATTCTTTTTTTTCTTTTTAAATTGTTAATAATTTTCCTAAAATTAATTAATAAATTGTTTACTGCGACAATATAATTAATTTTAATTAATTTTATAATTAAAATTAATTATTTTATAAAATATCACAATGGTGCTGTAGCATTTCTTCCGAATTTATCTCCAAGTTATTCCCTAAATTTATCCCAATCAGTACACTCAATCTTGGGCATGGTGGCGCGTGCTTTGATTCTTATAAGAGTGTAAAAATCGCTCCGACAAAAATGGTTTTCGACAACCACAATCCATAGAAAACCACAGCAAGCGTTTCTGCAACACGATTTGTACGTGTTTGGCTATCTAGATAGAGAAGAATGTGTAGTAGTAGGAAACAAAGCATCTTGCACAACAGGGGAAAAGGGGTCTGCGAAAAATTGCGTGGGTAGGATAGCAATTGCATCTCGAGAAACAATTGGAAGGGATAGCAAACCACTGCACACTACAATCGTGCACACAATTCGACACGGGGAAGAGTTTGGAAATAGTTCCATTCGAAATACTGTGGAGCGCATAGAAGAAGCTATCGGAAGCATAGCAAAAAGAAGGTGAGTAGAAATACACCAAGGGGCAAACCCCTTCGCATTGTTTGTTGCAAAAATAGCAGTGTCCGAAATAGCAATAGAAATTCTAGAAGAGCAGCTTCAATCTCTGCAAACTAGACTGCGAGCAGCTGGAATGGAAATCTACTGTGTGGACTACACGAAAGACTTTTCCGGTACACTAGATAGACCGGCTTTGGTAGAACATCTAGAGAAAGAGAAATACTTTGCGATGCAAGGGAAAAATAGAGGATGGGGAGGGTTCGAAGAAGATGTAGGAACAATTCTAGACAACACAGGTACAGTAGGGAACCATGTTTGCTCTTGGGTACAAACCAGAGACAACAGAACCACTAGAACGAAATTGTACAACAAGGTAGTTTCCAATTTCGAGGCAGGAGAAGTACGAGCAAGCATTGGTGGGCATCTAGCAGACTATGCAGATTGCACAAACGACCACCTTCGGAAAACATTCCAACATGCGGATGTACAACGAAGAGGTTGCACTAGAATCGAGGTTTCGGTCTACGGTTCTCCAGATATTTCCAAAGATACAGCACTAGAGGTGCTTGCAGAAGCAGAAGAGAAAGTGTCGGGGGCAAATCTATTCGTCGTACAACCTCCGTACAAACAATGGGAAAATCTAGCAAAATCCATCGATAGATGTTTTGTGCTAGGAGACAAACCATGTGGAGAGATCTTTGTAGCATGGTATGTGCACACAGGTACAGGTAGGATTGCTGGAGTTCGTGTACGACCAACTGCGGCCACTATTGCAGATCCTTCTAGATGGAGTAGAGCAATGGAGTGGGCAGCTGCAGATTTTGGGTTCCGTGAATGTCCGATCTTTCTAGCAGAGATTCTGTCTGTGGAAGATGGAGATATAGAAATGTCTCCACTACGGTGTTTTGCAAAGGAAAGCGATTCTTCCACAATACTCTGTGCTTGCAGTCGTCCAACCGAAATTCGTGCTAGAAGCGAGGAAGTAGATCTAGAAGAAGTACTTCCATCTACAAAATACATCCAATGGAAGTTGAGAGAGGAAAAATGCCAAACGGTAGGTGTAGGGAAATCCAAATTCGAAATTCTAGAAGTTCCGGAAATAGCAGCTACTAGGTGTGTTTCCACGCTCTCCCCATACAATAGAGCGAACAGAATGGCACAATTGCAAGATGCCGAGGAAGCAGAAAGTTGGAGAAGGGCAACCCTTGCAAAAGAGCTAGAAAACTACTCTAGAGAAGAGCACAATAGACGAGCAATCGAGCTAGAAAAGCTTGCGGAAGCTGCCAAGAAACATACAGAATACATTTGCCAAAAGGAAGAACTCCGTATAGCTGTTCGAAAAATGCTAGGAGACAACAGAACATACAAAATTTCGGACCTACCAGAAGGAGAAAACAAAGTGTGGCACATTCTAGGTTTCCGTAGTAGATCTGGTGGGGAGTTTGGAGATAGTACGAGAGTAGTTTTGTGGGGAGATTCCATACGCAAAACTGGCACAAAACATCTTTGTGTTTGGACAACCAGAGGAATTTCCAAAGTTCTAGATAGTTTCAATGAGGCGTTCGAAAGGGAGGGTGGAAAGCATCTAGATAGGGAAACATTCTGGCTACCACCACGTGTTTCTCTTCGAATTCTAGTATACCCTGTGAAGCAGTTCTGGAGCCGAGGTAGGACCATTCGATGGAACCCCATAGAAGTTGTAGAAACCCCAGATCCAAGAGAGTTGGAGAGAGTACAAAAATTGGCTAGAGAGACGGAAGAGTACAATTCTACAGAGAGATTGTGCGTAGAGGAGGTTGTATTGCAAAAGAAAATGGAAACCCACAGAGATATAGATGTAGAAGCAGGTTTGTACGATTGTAGTAGGTACTGCAACACACTGTACAGAGGATGCGAAAGAACAATTCTATTTCTGGTAGCCACAAACGAAGACGGTACTCCAACAACAGGAGTGGAAATTCTTACATACGGGTTTTTCCTACAGAAAGAAATAGATAGCATTGGTGTACCTCTTCGGGAACTACAGAATCCACTTCGATGTAGAATGGGGGAGCCTCGCACTACACCATCCAAAAGAAAATCTAGAACATTTGTAGTGTGTCCTGTAGATTATTTTTCTTTGGAAAAAGTATAGAAACTAGAATGTCCGGTGGCAGTTCTAGCAGTTTTTTCGAAAAAAAAATAAATAAAAAAAACTACAATCGAAGCCCCCAATAGGGGTAGTTTTCCAAAGAAAATAGAAAACTGTTAGAATACTTTTTTTCCCAAAGAGAGCTACTCCATGTAGAAAGGGTCGCCAGGGCGTATGGACTCGCTAGGAGTTTTCTTTTTTTCCTCCGGTTTGGCGGACTGTTTGGCGGGGTGCGCGAACTGGGCGTCGGGATCTCCATTCTTCCAGATTCTACAAGACTCTAGGGACACGAATGGGAACAGTGGTTTGCAGACCGCGTACGCCACCACGAGAACCCCGAGCCACCACTTCGCATTCTCTACGGTTTTCCAAATATCGTGCACCTCCCCTCGTCTTTCTTCGGACACTCGGAATCGACAGTTTTTCCAAAACTGCTGGCATCGTCGGAAATCGCGTCCAACAACAGTCTACGTTCCAGCACGTCCAATCGTCTCTCCATGTCGGACAGGCGCGTCGATTCTTCGAACGAGCTGGCGTTTCGTACATCTTCGAGTAGATCCCGAGGGAACTCGGTGGGACCAGGCGCGGTCGCCCTTTGTACTACGGGGGTAGGGGTTTCTTGTTCTTCCGGTTTTGTACTACGTTCCGCATCGACGGCGTCCCATATTCTTCGAAGACGAGTTGTACCGATCCTATATTTTTTCTTCGTGTCGTCCGCAGACTCGACACCTCGAAGATTGCGAATATCTTCTATATCCTGTGCAGACAAATTTTGTTTTTGTGGCATTTTGTTGGTACAAAATATGCAAGCAAATGTATATATATATATATATATATTTGCCCACTGTACAACAAGAAAAAGTAGGCAAACCTAGGCAAAACTTGCCAAATAGAAGTCGACCTGGGCCAAATAGAAGTCGACCTGGGCCAACTAGTAGTCGACCTAGGCCAACTGCCGGTATGCCCGGGCAGACGGTAGAAAATACAAAACCGACCACGGCAAGTTTTCGAAATAGTAGTCCAAAATATTCTAGAATGTCTATATACACGGTTTTGTATTTTCCTTGCATATTTTGTACCAACAAAATGCCACAAAAACAAAATTTGTCTGCACAGGATATAGAAGATATTCGCAATCTTCGAGGTGTCGAGTCTGCGGACGACACAAATAAAAAATATAGGATCGGTACAACTCGTCTTCGAAGAATATGGGACGCCGTCGATGCGGAACGATGTACAAAACCGGAAGAACAAGAAACCCCTACCCCCGTAGTACAAAGGGCGACCGCGCCTGGTCCCACCGAGTTCCCTCGGGATCTACTCGAAGATGTACGAAACGCCAGCTCGTTCGAAGAATCGACGCGCCTGTCCGACATGGAGAGACGATTGGACGCGCTGGAACGTAGACTGTTGTTGGACGCGATTTCCGACGATGCCAGCAGTTTTGGAAAAACTGTCGATTCCGAGTGTCCGAAGAAAGACGAGCGGGAGGTGCACGACATTTGGAAAACCGTAGAGAATGCGAAGTGGTGGCTCGGGGTTCTCGTGGTGGCGTACGCGGTCTGCAAACCACTGTTCCCATTCGTGTCCCTAGAGTCTTGTAGAATCTGGAAGAATGGAGATCCCGACGCCCAGTTCGTGCACCCCACCAAACAGTCCGCCAAACCGGAGGAAAAAAAGAAAACTCCTAGCGAGTCCATACGCCCTGGCGACCCTTTCTACATGGAGTAGCTCTCTTTGGGAAAAAAAGTATTCGAACAGTTTTCTATTTTCTTTGGAAAACTACCCCTATTGGGGGCTTCGATTGTATTTTTTTTTATTTTTTTTTTTTTCGAAAAAACTGCTAGAACTGCCACCGGACATTCTAGTTTCTATACTTTTTCCAAAGAAAAAGAATCTACAGGACACACTACAAATGTTCTAGATTTCTTTTGGATGGTGTAGTGCGAGGCTCCCCCATTCTACATCGAAGTGGATTCTGTAGTTCCCGAAGAGGTACACCAATGCTATCTATTTCTTTCTGTAGGAAAAACCCGTATGTAAGAATTTCCACTCCTGTTGTTGGAGTACCGTCTTCGTTTGTGCTACAGAAATAGGAATTGTTGTTCTTTTTTTTTTCGCATCCTCTGTTACAGTGAGTTGCAGTACCTACTACAATCGTACAAACCTCGCTTCTACATCTATATCTCTGTGGGTTTCCATTTTCTTTTGCAAATACAACCTCCTCTACGCACAATCTCTCTGTAGAATTGTACTCTTCCGTCTCTCTAGCCAATTTTTGTACTCTCTCCAACTCTCTTGGATCTGGGGTTTCTACAACTTCTATGGGGTTCCATCGAATGGTCCTACCTCGGCTCCAGAACTGCTTCCCAGGGCATACTAGAATTCGAAAAGAAACACGTGGTGGTAGCCAGAATGTTTCCCTATCTAGATGCTTTCCACCCTCCATTTCGAACGCCTCCTTGCAACTATCTAGAACTTTGGAAATTCCTCTGGTTGTCCAAACACAAAGATGTTTTATGCCAGTTTTGCGTATGGAATCTCCCCACAAAACTACTCTCGTACTATCTCCAAACTCCCCACCAGATCTAATACGGAAACCTAGAATGTGCCACACTTTGTTTTCTCCTTCTGGTAGGTCCGAAATTTTGTATATTCTGTTGTCTCCTAGCATTTTTCGAACAGCTATACGGAGTTCTTCCTTTTGGCAAATGTATTCTGTATGTTTCTTGGCAGCTTCCGCAAGCTTTTCTAGCTCGATTGCTCGTCTATTGTGCTCTTCTCTAGAGTAGTTTTCTAGCTCTTTTGCAAGGGTTGCCCTTCTCCAACTTTCTGCTTCCTCGGCATCTTGCAATTGTGCCATTCTGTTCGCTCTATTGTATGGGGAGAGCGTGGAAACACACCTAGTAGCTGCTATTTCCGGAACTTCTAGAATTTCGAATTTGGATTTCCCTACACCTACCGTTTGGCATTTTTCCTCTCTCCACTTCCATTGGATGTATTTTGTAGATGGAAGTACTTCTTCTAGATCTACTTCCTCGCTTCTAGCACGAATTTCGGTTGGACGACTGCAAGCACAGAGTATTGTGGAAGAATCGCTTGCCTTTGCAAAACACCGTAGTGGAGACATTTCTATATCTCCATCTTCCACAGACAGAATCTCTGCTAGAAAGATCGGACATTCCCGGAACCCAAAATCTGCAGCTGCCCACTCCATTGCTCTACTCCATCTAGAAGGATCTGCAATAGTGGCCGCAGTTGGTCGTACACGAACTACCAGCAATCCTACCTGTACCTGTGTGCACATACCATGCTACAAAGATCTCTCCACATGGTTTGTCTCCTAGCACAAAACATCTATCGATGGATTTTGCTAGATTTTCCCATTGTTTGTACGGAGGTTGTACGACGAATAGATTTGCCCCCGACACTTTCTCTTCTGCTTCTGCAAGCACCTCTAGTGCTGTCTCTTTGGAAATATCTGGAGAACCGTAGACCGAAACCTCGATTCTAGTGCAACCTTTTCGTTGTACATCCGCATGTTGGAATGTTTTCCGAAGGTGGTCGTTTGTGCAATCTGCGTAGTCTGCTAGATGCCCACCAATGCTTGCTCGTACTTCTCCTGCCTCGAAATTGGAAACTACCTTGTTGTGCAATTTCGTTCTAGTGGTTCTGTTGTCTCTGGTTTGTACCCAAGAGCAAACATGGTTCCCTACTGTACCTGTGTTGTCTAGAATTGTTCCTACATCTTCTTCGAACCCTCCCCATCCTCTATTTTTCCCTTTCATCGCAAAGTATTTCTCTTTCTCTAGATGTTCTACCAAAGCCGGTCTATCTAGTGTACCGGAAAAGTCTTTCGTGTAGTCCACACAGTAAGATTTCCATTCCAGCTGCTCGCAGTCTAGTTTGCAGAGAATTGAAGCTGCTCTTTCTAGAAATTTCTATTGCTATTTCGGACACTGCTATTTTTGCAACAAACAATGCGAAGGGTTTGCCCCTTGGTGTATTTCTACCCACCTTCTTTTTGCTATGCTTCCGCTAGCTTCTTCTATGCGCTCCACAGTATTTCGAATGGAACTATTTCCAAACTCTTCCCCGCGTCGAATTGTGTGCACGATTGTAGTGTGCAGTGGTTTGCTATCCCTTCCAATTGTTTCTCGAGATGCAATTGCTATCCTACCCACGCAATTTTTCGCAGACCCCTTTTCCCCTGTTGTGCAAGATGCTTTGTTTCCTACTACTACACATTCTTCTCTATCTAGATAGCTAAACACGTACAAATCGTCTACAAATGCTGGCAAACCTTCTATAGGTTGCAAATTTGTTTGTCCCTCGTGGCTTTCGAGGTAGTCTACCCCTCGAATGTCGGACACAAGATTGTTTTCGAATGCGTTCTCCAAGAGCAAATGCTTGGAAACACTTTTCGCTGCTCGGATACCCATCTCTTGGAAAGTTGTCGTATATGCCATTTTTCAAACTTTGTTGTCGAATACATATACAACAACATATGTTCAATTGGTTGTTCTAGAATATTTCGATGTTGGTGGGAAGTTGTTTCGATAGAATCTTCCAAACCCTCCCATGCGAGAAAAAAAGTACTACAAATAGCTAGAATTTGGTTGCAGAAACGCTTGCTGTGGTTTTCTATGGATTGTGGTTGTCGAAAACCATTGTTGTCGGAGCGATTTTTACACTCTTATAATAGATCATAGTAGCGTCGGTCTCTATGTTCCTAATACGATACGAGTACGAATACCTCAGGTAACATGCCGTGGTCATCTCTGGGCGAATTTTATTCATTATACGATTAGCGATCTCCCCGTCTACCCCCCTCTCGAAAGTCCATACTATCTTCCTCCTACCCCTATCAACAGTTTCCCTAACTTCGGCTTCTTCGGCGAGAATCCTGGGACCCTCCTCCACCAAAGCTTTGGCGATATCTCTCCTCTTCTTGGGAGGTCCCCCCACCAACCCTTGATAAATCTTATTGTAGTACGCCTTGTATAGGGGTTTTCTACGTGCGTTGGAATTTTCTTTTACACGCTGCGCGTAAGCGGTGGCGCGCAGACTGGCCGTCGTCTCGTTCTCCAATTTCTCGGAGCGTTTTTCGGGGTCGGCGGGCGGTCGTCCGGTCGAAACCGCACGCCGCAGCCTCTCCTCGTAGACCACGGCTCGCGCGTCACTTATCCTATCTGCTATATCTTTCTTGAGTCTCAAACCTCTTAGGGAAATTCCCCAACTCTTAGCTTGCTCTCTCATTTGCTTTATGGTAGGCATTATACTGAGTATAACCAATAGATTTTTTATCTTCAATAGGGTGTAAGTTTATATTTATTCGTAATAAATATATGACAGATTGTTGTATATATATACTGAGTATATGGATAACTTGTCTTTAATAGGGTGTCAGTATATATTTGTGACAGATGCTGTAAAATACTGAGTATAACTTATGGATTTTTCTTATCTTCAATAGGGCGTCAGTTGTTATAATCGTAATAAAAGTATGACAGATTGTTGTATATATATACTGAGTATAACATAGGGATTCTTATCTCTAATAGGGTGTATCTTCTCAGTCATAAATATATGGTCTCGCGGTAGTAGTATATAAGAGTCACAAATGATACCACCATCATGCTGTGGAAGGTGCCGCGCGTAGCTGGCACCTTCCATACGTGATGGTGGTATCATTGTGACTCTTATATACTACTTCAGATTATAAGACACACCTATTAGAAGAAGACACTGTGGCTAATTGTGATAAACTTGTTCCAAATCTGATGAATAAGAAGAAGTATGTACTATACTATGAGAATCTGCGTCTGTATAGAACACGTGGAATGAAGGTAAATGAAATACACATGCTATTAGATTTCAATGAGAAGAGATGATTGGAACAGTATAGTCTTAATACAGAGTTCCGTAAGAACGCAATATCTGCATTTGAGAAAGACTTCTACAAACTAATGAATAACTCTGTATATGGTAAGACACTGGAGAACATTATAAATATAGTATATATAAAACTAGTGCGAACAGATGGTAATGAGAATGATAAGCTGAGAAAGAAAATTGCAAAACCAAACTATAACAGGAGAGTGAAGTTCTCAGATGAATTATAGGCAATACATGTAAACAAAACAAAACTAACACTAAGCAAGCCAATCTATGTCGGTATGTCCATCTTAGACTTATCAAAACACCTGATGTTTGATTGGTATTACAACACACTGACAAAGAAGTATGGTGAAAACTGCACCCTGTTGTACACCGACACAGATTCAGTATTAGTAGATATAAAAACAGAAGATGTGTACAAAAACCTGGTTGAACTAAAAGATGAGTACGATCTATCTGATTATCCAATTGATAATCCACTTCCTGATATAACTAATAACACAATGATAGGGAAGATGAAAAATGAGTGTACAGGAACAGCTATTGAAGAGTACATAGGTCTGCGTCCAAAGTTGTATTCTATATTAAGGGCGGACGAGCAACAGATCAAGAAAGCAATGTGAGTAAAAAAGTATGTAGATAATATGATCCATACAATGTATATAGAGGTGTAAAATCATTTGACACACTAGTATTTATCTATAAACAGGTAAATGCGCTGTGCCTGTTATCTCGTGGTATTTACAGGTACAAACAGAGATACCATATATGTTGTTCATGTGGGGGTGTACTGTAACCTAAAACATAATACATTAAAATAATTAAGCCTTACCTAGATGAAAGCAGGAACAAGAGGATGATTTTATTTATGGAATAGTGTTTTCACGCTGTGTTTATCATCGTTCCTATATATATGTATAATGGGTGGGTCATTTTTATTTTACAAATTACTTTTTCTCTGAGCTGAAGATCAACGTCGTGTACACGAACAAAGTAATTTTAAATCAAAGATGATCCAGGACACGCCGGAAAATAAGGATAATTGTATCTGTGGAATAGTGTTTTCACGCTGTGTTTTTTTTAATTAATGTGTATATGTTTATCATCGTTCCTATATATATGTACAATGGGTGGGTTCTGGATCATTTTACAAATTGCTTTTATCGGGGCCAAAGACCGAATAAAATGAGGTATTGTACACTTTAAAAGTAATTGTACATCGAAATGAGCCAAGACACCCATTATACATATATATATATATGGCCATATGCCCGGATTACAGTGGTACATCTGTAGGTGGTGTCCGGTTTAGAGAGGTTTCACTGTACTATGATCTTCCGTTTAGGCCATCGTAATATTGATATCGGGTCGATACAACGATATCACCATAGCACGATAACGATGGCACGATATCACGATAATACGATGGCGATAACACGAAGGGAATATTACAATATAACGATATCATGACCGTGCGATGACGATAGTATGATGCTACGATGACGATAGTACGATACTACGATGACGATACTACGATATAATATAGTATCGTCATCGTGATATCGTACTATCGTCATCGTTGCATCATAGTATCGTCATCGTATTATCGTCATCGTAGCATCGTACTATCGTCATCGTAGTAGCGTCATCGTAGTATAGTGTTATCGTAGTATCGACCCGATAGCGATATTACGATGGCCGAAACGGAACACCGAATAATATTGTTCATCACACGACACTCATCCGGGAATCGCGACATTCAACATCGGTCTCTCCAGGGGCCCGTTTCACTAAACTTCGTAATACTAAAATGTTCGTAAGTGCAAATTTAGGATCGTCTGGAAATTTCCATTGATGGCTTTACATTTATTGAGCATAGGCTGCATATGCAGCCTATGCTCAATAAATGTAAATCCAATAATTGTTTACAAGAAAACATTGTTAATGTGAAATTTACAGACTATCATAATTTTGCACTTACGAACATTTTAGTCGCACGAAGTTTAGTGAAACGGCATCCTGGACTCACAGTCACACTAAAATAAGGTGCATGATGGTTACAACAGCAACAACAATGGCTGAACGTGTTGAAAGCGCGCCCACTCCAAAATAAGTATTATTTGATATTTTCCTTAATAGTCAACGGATTTTTATGAAATATGGTGCAGCAAACGCGTCTTCCTGAGCTGCATTTGGTTGTCCCGGGAGTTCGGAACATACTTATATGTCGTTTTTTTTGCGAAGAATCGATTTCCGTGTCTGTAGGCACGGAAATCGATTCTTCGCAAAAACGACAGAAATTTGGGCCAACGTACCGAGACCACCAAATGCAGCTTAACAAGACGCGGTTGATGCGCCATATTTTATAAAAATCCGTCACATAATAAGGACAAAATAAAAGAATACGTACTTTGAATCGGAGGGCTTCTGAAAGTTTCAGTACTTGTTGTTGTTGTTGTTGTAACCACGCGATCATACACATTGTAAAAGGCCACAGTATGATGTTTCCCTGTCCAATGGTTCAACTCTTGGATAATGTTTTATTTGGCTGCAAGTACAAATAATTCCAGCACAAAAATATTTACACAATTCCCTAACATTTGATTGGTCCGTAGCAAGTCTCCGTCCAAAGTTTATATCCCAGTAAATTCCCATGCCGAACTACTTTCCGTAACCGTGAGGCGCAGTTAAAATAATTCTTAAGAAAACGGAAAATAAACACATTTTCTTGATGAATTTATTTCAAATGCTGGAATTATAAGGAATGAATGGTTTTTTTGTGGAATTTATCGGGGATATAAACTTGGAAAAGTCGCGGGAATACTGGACGAGGCCTTCCGGCCTTCCTCCAGTATTCCCGCGACTTTTCCAAGTTTATACCCCGATAAATTCCACAAAAAGGCCATTCATTCCTATAATGTTTTCCCCTCTAACTTTGGTACACAACCGCCTGCGTTAATCTTGTCCATATGTCAAGGTTACTGAACATACATTGGTCATGCCAACTCACAATCAAGCACTCTGATTGTCTGGGCCTTGGCTGTAGCACAGCTCAGGCTCAGCCAATCGAGCTGTTTGATTTCAAGAACAATATTCAAGTATTGTGAAGTAAATTAATTGACAAATATTGGCAAGATTAGCGCAGTCGGTTGTGTATGACCTTCGTTATCCCATTTCAAGCGATAATTAAAAAATACCATTAACCCATTTCAGTCTAAGCATAGGATAATTTTTGTTGAAAAAAAAACTCATTTGTTTATGTCTCCATAAAAATATATGTTGTTACCACTCAGTTGAACCGTTTTCCCGAGACGGTTCAAAATGAGTGGTAACAACATATTCTTTCGAGATGAAATAAAGAAAATATGTTTTTTTCCCCTAAAAAGTGTTATACTTCTATAAGTCTATCCCGTCTTTAATGGGTTAACAGAACAGAAACTATTTTTATTTAAAGTCAGGTTAAATTATGACTAAAATGTGTACATTATGTACATGCAAGTGGGTGGACACGGTTGACAGTGTAAATGCATTATAGTCATATTATATATAACTGTGAGGGGTGTGGGGCATGGGGGCAGTGAGCAAGCATGATAACCAGGGGCCCGTTTCACTAAACTTCGTAAGACTAAAATGTTCGTAAGTGCAAATTTAGGATCGTCTGGAAATTTCCATTGATGGCTTTACATTTATTGAGCATAGGCTGCATATGCAGCCTATGCACAATAAATGTAAATACAATAATTGTTTACAAGAAAACATTGTTAATGTGAAATTTACAGACTACATGTATCATAATTTTGCACTTACGAACATTTTAGTCGTACATGTACGAAGTTTAGTGAAACGGGCCCCAGGGCCGTAATTACACTGAGGCTTGTTGTTTACCTCATTTTTGTTTTGTACAACGATATGTGTTTAAATTATTATCGTGTTTTTTTGTTGTACGTTAAAAAGATATGTTCGTATAATTACCCGGATTTCAACTACATGTATTTAAACGACTGTCGTTTCTTTCAACGTCTTGTTTTGACATCGTTTTCGTTGTTTTTAATTGAGGCGCCGCTCTTCATTTCATCCAATATATACAATATGGGTGGCTTACTTTGAATGTGCAAACAAACAATGTTTAGCCCTTCGCGCCGTCGATAACGCACCCTCCTAAATCAATTCTTGCGTACGGGCATGTGTAGTGTGTCCTTTGAGCAATGTCGAACAGAGACCATGTGACGAACAAGGTGAGTGGAGTGTCAGTACAAGTCACGTGACGTGTAAAACGTTCCTTCAGGCAATTAACGTAATGTATCGTCATGGCGTTCTGCATTTGACGGCGTTTAATTAAAGTTAATGCATAGCCTCGGTAGCGCAGTAGGCAGCGCGTCAGTCTCATAATCCAGTTTCAGAGGTATCTGAAGGTCGTGAGTTCGATCCTCACCTGGGGCATATTTTTGTTTTGTCAATCTCTAGAAGTCAAACGACTTCGTGGGCGAGCTGTTAAATCGATGCTTATATATTTGGTTTATTGAAACCATTGGAAATTGCTATCTGCACAGTCTGATCAGGATCTGTCCTGTTCGCCATTCCTACAATTCTAGCAATCCGTCATGTTTCTAACAATCAATATAATATGTTATATAATTATTATTATATCGTTGCCAGGCTACAGTTACTGTAGTGTGTTATTTGACAAGGAGATACACTGGTCACAAAGCCCATAAGCATGGGGCCCATTTCACTGAACTTCGTACGACTAAAATGTTCGTAAGTGCAAATTTAGGATTGTCTGGAAGTTTGAATTGATGGATTTACAGCATATGCAGCCTATGCTCAATAAATGTAAATCCAATAATTGTTTTCAAGAAAAAATTGCTAATGTGAAATCTACAGACTATCATAATTTTTCATTTATGAACATTTTAGTCGTACGAAGTTTAGTAAAACGATCCCCAGTTCTCTCCAGTCACAGCCACGTTTAATGGAAGACTTGACTTGAATATACTTCGTGGATTCATTTGAAATTAAAACATTTAAGTTTGAAAGTCCATTTTAGACATTTATCTTAAAACCCATTTAAAAATCGTTTGTTTGCTATATACGCTATATATGGCGAGCAGCGTAGCCCCAGATCAGACTGCGCGGATGCGCAGGCTGATCTGGGGCTGCGCTGGACGCTGGACGCTGGACGCTGGACGCTGGACGCTGGACGCTGGACGCTGGACGCTGGACGCTGGACGCTGCGGATGCGGATGCGCAGGCTGATCCGAGGCTGTGCTGGACGCTGGACGCTGCGGATGCGGATGCGGATGCGCAGGCTGATCTGAGGCTGCGCTGGACGCTGCGGATGCGGATGCGCAGGCTGATCTGGGGCTGCGCTGGACGCTGGACGCTGCGGATGCGGATGCGGATGCGCAGGCTGATCTGAGGCTGTGCTAGACGCTGGACGCTGCGGATGCGGATGCGCAGGCTGATCTGAGGCTGCGCTGGACGCTGCGGATGCGGATGCGGATGCGCAGGCTGATCTGGGGCTGCGCTGGACGTTGGACGCTGCGGATGCGGATGCGGATGCGGATGCGCAGGCTGATCTGAGGCTGCGCTGGACGCTGGACGCTGGACGCTGCGGATGCGCAGGCTGATCTGGGGCTGCGCTGAACGCTGGACGCGTACGTCGTCAGATCCTTTATTCCAAATGTGTACTTTAACAGATAATTCACTTTTAGATGCGTTCGCTGATATGTGATGAAGATCAGATAATATGGTACATAGGTTGTGAACATGTTAAAGGAGCTGGGCATCAGGCACGCCCAGAAAGTAAAGAAATATATAATAGAGGATACCAGGCTAGTGTCTGTTGATATCAAGCTTTATCAGGCAAGGCTAGGAAACGTGTCGGAATTCCGAGGCTTGCCGAGGAATTGCTACCGTTTCCAAGCCGAGCCTGTTAAACTTGATAGCAAAATACAGTAACCTGGTATTTTATTTATCAGGTAAAGTTTTATGCTCGAAAATGACCACATATTACGTCGTTATCTATGGACAGAACGTGGATTTATTTACGTTGCGTCATTACACTGACGTAATTCGGTAACGTCACGTGACGTCATCCGACCAATGGAACTTCCGGATGTTTTTTTATCAGGTCAATGCCTGATGCAACACTATGTTATCAGTCAGTACGTATTCGGTCAATGCAGGGCAGGTTACCTGATAAATAGTAGTTGCAATACTTTAATTTGTACAACAACATGTGTGTATATTTGTATCGTCTTTCTGAACCAAATTGTTGCAGAGTCGACAGAAACTAGTTCTAGGTTTGCTAAATACTGTTTATAATATTGCAAACGATGGTTACTATTTTACTTTTGATTTAAGTTAATTCCACTTGTGCTTTGATTTGAAATATACTTCTATAGTACATATGGTATTGTCATTTAAGAAGTATAAGGCATTATGCTTCATAGAGACGTGCTTTTTGGTATATTGATAGCAAACTACAGTGGGGTCAGCGTGTAAGTGCACACACGAACGAACACGACAGGTTGGTTCCAACCTGTCGTGTTCGTTCGTGTGTGCACTTACACGCTGATCCCACTGTACCTGTCCACATTATCTCCCCATTTATACCAAATTACAATCATAGTCATAGTGTCTCATTGAATAAGATAATAACAACTAATTCCTTAGAATTTTGTCAAATAAAACGATGCGTTTTGATTTATGAGTATCATTTTCAGTCAATAAAGCGCAGTCTCCGCGAAAGTCGTCGGTCCGTCGGACATGTCCGTTAAAAGTGCCGGTAGACCGGACGTCGCCGGAGCGAATGTCCGACTATAAAAAGGTAAAACAAATAATTTATTTTTTTGTTTTTGTTTTACTTTTTTTTATTTTTGCTTCAATGAAATCATCTTCCTGTGGTATGCGCTTCTGGTGCTAGCTGTAACATTTTGGCAGTTTCGCAGAGACTGAAAGCGCAAAACGACATATTGGATATCTGAGATCATCCGAGACACTGTCACTTTAATGTTCTCTTTGGGCAACAGTCACACGAATTTATGCATCGTACGATGGTCCCTGTACAATGGGAATAGAGAATTCAATTAGAATAATAAGTAGAGAGGCCTTGGTGTGAACAATCATCTGGCTATCATATGGCGGTATAATGTATTCGCTGTCTGTATGTGTCTTCCCACGCGGGCGACGAATTTCCGCGGTGGGCAAATAATGCCACGCATACCTTCTATTTTTCCGCGCTTCTGTTCAAATTTGAGACACGCCATGCAATGTTGTACCTTCGGACGTATGTGTAATTGCATGAAATAAATATTCATTCACCATTACCCCACGTATTGATTGGAATTATTATACATTTTATATCAGGCGTTACATGTAATTGATATCTGGCGGTAACCGTGTTGCCTTAACATGTTAACGGACAATACTATTTATTATCTGTAAATTCTTTTTGATGTGCAATGAACATAATTCATGATCTGTTGAATATATTATTTTTTTCAAATGACGCATTTAATTAGTATAAATAATAAAAAAATATCATGCCTCATTTGCATATGAAAATAGCCTGATGCCACCACGAGTCACTATCAGTATAAAATAAATATTACTAAATGATTATATCTGTATAGCGGCAACTCGTAATTTTTAGAATTGGTGGAATAGTGACACAATTATACACTGATTGAATTCCCATAAATGACATTTTGTGCCTACTGAGTGGGCATGTACCATTAATGTCCTTTGGTATCAAGTTTATCAGGCTGTGCTCGGAAACGGTAGGAATTCCTCTGCAAGCCTCGGAATTCCTACGCGTTTCCTAGCATTGCCTGATAAACTTGATATTAACTGTTAGTTTATATAGGAAAAATCTCTGGTGGTGGTGGACCAAAAAGTCACTAGCCTGGGCCCGGTTGCTCAAAACCTCTGTTAGCTTAACATACTGTTAAATCCTTAGCAATGCTAAGGATTTAACAGTCTGTTAAGCTAACAGAAGCTTTGAGCAACCGGGCCCAGGTATTCTCCATGACGACGGCGTCACCGTAGGCGATGTCATACAATGTTACCCGGGTTGACCCTTTGAACCCGAAAGCCCGCTATAGCGGTTATTCAAACAGTGCAGATCCAGATGAGCCGGCTCGTAACGAGCCGTCTCATCAGGATCTGCACTTTTTGCAAGTAATTTTCATATTTCTTAGAACAAAAACACCCCCTTTTCATAAATGGACGAATCTGAAAATCATTTTGTGACCATTGGATTGGTCGCAACATTAGCATATCACAGTCCATTCCAGTTCCTTAGGGTTGAAAGGGTTACATGTAATAGCTCGTTGTCGCGTGGAAATTGCTCCAGTATTGGCCGAGATATTTAAACAAGAGGGCCATGATGGCCCTAATTCTCTCACCTGACTCCATGAACACAAATTTGACCCTATGGGCCATGCCCATTTTTGACCCCGGGGTCACCATTTTAACAACTAAGATTTTTTAAGAATTTGTGCCATTTTTAGACGGCGGCCATGTTGGATTTCAGGCCAACTTAATTTCAACAACTTTGGAAAGGCTTCACCAAAGGACCATACAGGTAGAGTTTCCTGACCATTGACCAATCGGTTCATGAGACGACGATGTTTAAAATCTCTCATAAAAGGATGACCTTTTGACCTTTCGTCTGCCATCTTGGATGACATAATCATCCGATTCCGACAAATATTGTACCAGAGCAATCGCCTCATCGATACCTTTAATTTGATATATGATATGAGCATATTCGGTCAAAAATAAAATTTGTCCCCAATTTGACCCCACGGGCCACGCCCATTTGTGACCGCTGGGTCACCATTTTAACAACTTTGAAAGCATTGTACATCGATCATTCCTACCAAGTTTAGTCGAAATCCGGCTAGCGGTTCATGAGAAGAAGATTTTTTAAGAATTTATACTATTTTTAGACGGCAGCCATCTTGGATTAGCGATGACCTCAATTTTAACAAATCTGAAAAGGCTTCACCCATGGACCAAAACAGTTTGGCTACCATGGGCCAAGCGGTTCATGTGAAGAAGAATTTTGAAATCTCTAATAAAAGAACGACCTTTTGACCTTTCGGCGGCCATTTTGGATGACATAACCATCCGATTTCGACAAACAATGCACCAGAGTGATCGCCTCATTGATACCTTCGATTTGATATATGATATGACCATATTCAGTGAAAAATAAAATTTGACCCAAATTTGACCCCACGGGCCACGCCCATTTTTGACCCCGGGGTCACCATTTTAACAACTTTGAAAGAGCATTGTACATCGATCATTCCTACCAAGTTTTGTTGAAATCCGGTTGGCGGTTCTTGAGAAGAAGATTTTTGAAGAATTTGTGCTATTTTTAGACGGCGGCCATCTTGGATTACGTAATGACGTCATTTTAACAATTTTGTAATCCTCCTAGCTAAGGACCATGACCATGAAATTTGGTGACTATAGGCCGTATGGTTACCGAGGAGAAGACGTTTGAAAATATTCACGGACGACGGACGACGACGACGGACGACGGACGACGGACACATTGCGGTAACAATAGCTCACATGAGCTTCGCTCAGGTGAGCTAAAAACGTATCGCGCAAGCTGGTCAAATTAACGGGTGCGCGTGTCGTACTACTATTACCATGAATTATGCCCTTTTCAGGTGCATATATTTCAAGTACTGATCCAATTTTCACCCGATGTAGCGATATGATTTATCAATATCATGTGTGTGACTACTGTCTGTTCCACGTTTTGCTGCCAACGAACATTTGGCTATTAAACACATTAACAATTATTTAAATGTATTAAGTGCTTTTTCATCAATAATAAAATAGTCACCATCCCCAAATATTTTCATTTGATTTGATTTTTTGCGATAAATTTCCTATGGGAATTTAACACGGGGAAAAAGGAGGGGGGGGGGGGGGGCGTGTAGTAAAGACAAATCAAAATTCGAAATTGAGTCCGAAACCTGGTTAGATGGGAAATTCATCAAATAATTTTATTTTGAGAGGGTGACTTTTTGTACTTACATTTAAATATTTTTCAGACTGAATATGTGTAACAGCCAAACGTTCGTCGACAGAAAAACGTGGAACAGACAGTAGTGTATATTTTGACCAGTCGGTAAAACATAACATTTTCTTGACTTGAATATGTCGCACACTCTTAAAGCACATTTATGTGTATTTTGAAAGGGCCCAGCTGCGCAGCATTATCCAACACCATCGTACATGAATGTTTTGCACATTCAAATGGTACGGCAATGACAAAGTTTGTCCGAATGCATACTATGTCTTTCTGTTTGTATTCAAATGATATGTCAACAGCAAATCAAGTCATAATGCATACATGCTTTGCGGAATTTTAAGTATACGTCAAATACAAAGTTTACCTGAATACATAATAAGCACTTTGCACATTTTAAAAATACGACACTGACATACAGTGGGGTCAGCGTGTAAGTGCACACACGAACGAACACGACAGGTTGGTTCCAACCTGTCGTGTTCGTTCGTGTGTGCACACTTACACGCTGACCCCACTGCAGCTTTCGGAATGTATAAATCATTTGCGCATTGAAATGATTAGACAAAGTTTGTCGGAATGCATATACATTTTGCGTATTGAAATGATACAGTGGAAACTCCCTTTATCCTGTCAACACAGTGCGTATGTGCCGTGAAACACGGTGCCGTGAATCATTTTTGATATCCCGTCAATACAATTTGGAGATGCGGCTGGGGTTATTTTTTGCATTTTAAAGCTGTTTGTGATGTTGACGGGATAAATAGAATAGTAGGTTAGTGCCGTGAATGGGGAAAATATCTGGCGCGGCACGGAAACGGGATGTGCTCGGCAGAGCCTCGCCCATCCCGTTTCCTGAGCCTTGCCAGATATTTTTTCCCATTCACGGCACTAACCTACTATTCTCTATAAACCGGACACCAAGGCAACCTCTGTGATCTTATTTTTGATGGGATCATTTATTTCAGATGTTAATGTATGTTCATGATTTCAAAGCACGCCAATACATTTCAGAATGGTCATATGCCTGATTTACAGCGGAACCTCTGTCAACCGGACACCATGGGGATCTCCCAGAGCATCCTGTTGAGAGAGTTTTCACTGTATGTCAAATACAAAGTTTTTTTTCTAAATGCATAAACATTGTTCGTTTCCAAAATATATGACAAGGAAAAAAAGTATCGGAATGTTTGATTATAAGCGACTTCAAACGATACGTCAAAGACACCGCTTGTCCGAAGGAATGTGTGTGTTGCGTATGCAAATTCTACGCCAACATTTTGTCCGAAAGCATAGATGTTGTTTGTGTATTCAAATGATACGACAAAGATAAAGCGTGTCCGAATGTATAAATGCGTTGTGCATTCAAATTATATGCCGAAGACAAAGTTTGTCCGAATGCAAGTTTGTCCGAATACGCTGTGCGTATTGAAAAGATACGTCAAAGACAAAGTTTGTTCGAATGTAGAAATTATTTTCGTAGTAAAATGATACTACGAAGATACAGGGTGTCCGAATGAATAAACACTTTGCGAAATTTCCCCATGTTAAATCCCCATAGACATCTTCACTCGAAGATGTCTATGGGGATTTAACACAGGGATTTTTTTTTTATTTAAATGACATAACAAAGAAAGTGCTTGTTTGAATGCATGCGTGAAATACATAGTTTCTCCGAATGCATTAATTATTTGCGTGTTCAAATAATACGACTCATACAACGTATGTCCAAATGCATACATTATAGATCACCCTAATTCCTAAGCCAATCGCTGGACAGTATTGTGCTCCACTTATTTCACATATTGCAACGTTTAACCCCAATAAGGTGTGTATTACCAGATGTAATGATTAACTGTTCGACATGAAATGGAAAATCAATACTAGGATGGGACATTGCATTATACACTTGGCTGAACTATAAGTCAGTTATTGTTGACATATTTGATTTTTTCAAGAACTAAATGCTGCTGTCGCTAGCGCTCCCTCACACTTAATTCCTTAACAATCTAATATGTATACAATAACTGTTACGTATTCAGCGCTGCTACATGAAACTCAACATACCAGACTATGTACATGTATAGTGGAACATCTCTAAACCAGGGTGTCCGGTTTAGAGACGTTCCACTGTAAATCTAACATTTTACCATTCTGATACATGTATAGTGGAACCTCTCTAAACCGGACACCCTGGGAGGTCCCCAGGGTGTCCGGTTTAGAGACGTTCCACTGTAAATCTAACATTTTACCATTCTGATACATGTATGTGGAACCTCTCTAAACCGGACACCTGGAGGTCCCCAGGGTGTCCGGTTTAGAGACGTTCCACTGTAAATCTAACATTTTACCATTCTGATACATGTATAGTGGAACCTCTCTAAACCGGACACCCTGGGAGGTCCCCAGGGTGTCCGGTTTAGAGATGTTCCACTGTAAATCTGGCATTTTACCATTCTGATACGTATTTAGATGATTTGCAATCATGAATGTACATTATTATCTGAGATAAATGAAAAGAGACCCATTAAAAATAAGATCTCGGACGTTATCTTCATGTTCCGTTTAGAGAGGTTCCACTTTACAGTGAAACCTCTCTAAACCGGACACTGTGTATATGGGCCGTTGTATGAGAAAATGTACCTTATGACAATAGCCCTTTCAACCCTAAGTAACTGGAATGGACTGTGATATGCTAATTTTCCCACCAATCTAATCGTCACAAAATGATTTTCAGCTTAGTCCATTTATGAAAAGGGGGTGTTTTTGCTCAAACAGATATGATAATTGCTTGCAAAAAGGGCAGACCCTGATGAGACGGCTCGTTACGAGCCGGCTCATCTGGGTCTGCACTGTTTGCAAACCCCGTTATAGCGGGCTTTCGGGTCCAAAGAGTTAAATGTTACAACAATTGGAGATATCGGTTCTCTTGTACATTCACTCAGCAAAGTTAGAAACTACTGTCTTTTCCAAGAAGCACATTAAATCTAAAAACTGTTTAAATGTAAGTTTTTCATCAATAATGTGATGAAATTCCAGATGTGTGAAGTTGGCTAGAAGATCGTAGATCGTACATCAACATGCAATAACGACCTAGGAGGTTGAATGTACAGCTATGACATCGATATTCGGAATCCAATATCGACCTAGGAAGTTGAATAACGAGCTCTGAGATCGTTATTCGTATTTGTAATCTATGCAATTTGAATATCTAGCCAGGAACTTGAATTTCCAGCTCTGAGATCGTTATTCGATTGTGTAAGGTATGTATTTTGAATTTCTAGCCAGGAACTTGAATTTCCAGCTCTGAGATCGTTATTCGATTGTGTAAGGTATGTATTTTGAATATCTAGCCAGGAAGTTGAATTTCCAGCTCTGAGATCGTTATTCGATTGTGTAAGGTATGTATTCTGAATTTCTAGCCAGGAAGTTGAATTTCCAGCTATGATATCGTTATTCGATTGTGTAAGGTATGTATTTTGAATATCTAGCCAGAAGTTGAATTTCCAGCTCTGAGATCGTTATTCGATTGTGTAAGGTATGTATTTTGAATTTCTAGCCAGGAAGTTGAATTTCCAGCTCTGAGATCGTTATTCGACTTTGTATTATATGCACTTTGAATATCTAGCCAGGTAGTTGAATTTCCAGCTATGAGATCGTTATTCGATTGTGTAAGGTATGTATTTTGAATTTCTAGCCAGGAAGTTGAATTTCCAGCTATGAGATCGTTATTCGATTGTGTAAGGTATGTATTTTGAATTTCTAGCCAGGAAGTTGAATTTCCAGCTCTGATATCGTTATTCGATTGTGTAAGGTATGTATTCTGAATTTCTAGCCAGGAAGTTGAATTTCCAGCTATGAGATCGTTATTCGATTGTGTAAGGTATGTATTTTGAATTTCTAGCCAGGACGTTGAATTTCCAGCTCTGAGATCGTTTATTCGATTGTGTAAGGTATGTATTTTGAATTTCTAGCCAGGAAGTTGAATTTACCAGCTCTGAGATCGTTATTCGATTGTGTAAGGTATGTATTTTGAATATCTAGCCAGGAAGTTGAATTTCCAGCTCTGAGATCGTTATTCGAGTTGTGTAAGGTATGTATTCTGAATTTCTAGCCAGGAAGTTGAATTTCCAGCTATGATATCGTTATTCGATTGTGTAAGGTATGTATTTTGAATATCTAGCCAGGAAGTTGAATTTCCAGCTCTGAGATCGTTATTCGATTGTGTAAGGTATGTATTTGAATTTCTAGCCAGGAAGTTGAATTTCCAGCTCTGAGATCGTTATTCGACTTTGTATTATATGCACTTTGAATATCTAGCCAGGTAGTTGAATTTCCAGCTATGAGATCGTTATTCGATTGTGTAAGGTATGTATTTTGAATTTCTAGCCAGGAAGTTGAATTTCCGCTATGAGATCGTTATTCGATTGTGTAAGGTATGTATTTTGAATTTCTAGCCAGGAAGTTGAATTTCCAGCTCTGAGATCGTTATTCGATTGTGTAAGGTATGTATTCTGAATTTCTAGCCAGGAAGTTGAATTTCCAGCTCTGAGATCGTTATTCGATTGTGTAAGGTATGTATTTTTGAATATCTAGCCAGGAAGTTGAATTTCCAGCTCTGAGATCGTTATTCGATTGTGTAAGGTATGTATTTTGAATTTCTAGCCAGGACGTTTGAATTTCCAGCTCTGAGATCGTTATTCGATTGTGTAAGGTATGTATTTTGAATTTCTAGCCAGGAAGTTGAATTTCCAGCTCTGAGATCGTTATTCGATTGTGTAAGGTATGTATTTTGAATTTCTAGCCAGGACGTTGAATTTCCAGCTCTGAGATCGTTATTCGATTGTGTAAGGTATGTATTTTGAATTTCTAGCCAGGAAGTTGAATTTCCAGCTATGAGATCGTTATTCGATTGTGTAAGGTATGTATTTTGAATTTCTAGCCAGGAAGTTGAATTTCCAGCT
Organism: Conchocele bisecta; assembly: GCA_029237695.1. Taxonomy (NCBI): domain Eukaryota; kingdom Metazoa; phylum Mollusca; class Bivalvia; order Lucinida; family Thyasiridae; genus Conchocele; species Conchocele bisecta. Next base: position 43,816,773 of record CM055266.1, read on the forward strand.
CTGAGATCGTTATTCGATTGTGTAAGGTATGTATTTTGAATTTCTAGCCAGGAACTTGAATTTCCAGCTCTGAGATCGTTATTCGATTGTGTAAGGTATGTATTTTGAATATCTAGCCAGGAAGTTGAATTCCAGCTCTGAGATCGTTATTCGATTGTGTAAGGTATGTATTTTGAATATCTAGCCAGGAAGTTGAATTTCCAGCTCTGAGATCGTTATTCGATTGTGAAGGCGTGGCTGCTAGATCGTTATTCAAATATATCACATTTTTCCCAGAACCGTAGTCCGACGGTATGTCTAATGGGACATAGTTTTCCAAACAAGAACGGCAGTCCGAAGGTCATACCCAATGATAAAACCAACTTTACGCCACTTGTAGAATTCGAACAGGATTGGTCAGATCCCAAGTCCTATACTCTACAATAGGTTATACAGTTTCAATTAAAATCTGCCTATTTGGTATGAAATAATTAATTTAGGCTAGGTTATGCATATCTTTAAAGTTTTTTAGATCATATTAAATCGGGAAATTCAATATCATGTCAAGTAATTATAGTAATCTATTTGAGCCATTCATTTTTCACTAAATTTCAATGTTTTATTATATTTTACGTTTCTATGGCAGCGTAAATAATTGGATTCGTTTCACTGATTTGTACAGTACCAAGGGAAATAAGTCCTTGATCGTCCAGAATAATTCTTAATAGTGTGCGAAAAGATGTTCCCCTTTTGGAGGAAAGCATGACACTTTGTATACGGGGGGTTCGAGGTATGCTGAATTCAGATAAGACGGGAACCATTTGATCCGCCGAGGGACGCAAAATGTCCGAAATTCAAGATGGCCGCCATAAATAACGATTTGGCTTCACTTGAGATATGATCGAGATATACCGATTATTTTGTTGTCCATACCCATCTTATCATATATGGCACATGTGCTGACAATGTGCAAATGTAGCTCTGATATAGATGACCACTATAATCCAAAATGGCCGCCATAAATAAAGAAACGGATAGGACGTAGCAACAACTCGGTGACAACTCCGTCCGTGTCTACTGCTCGACCACTGCACCTATTAAGTTCCAACGGTTTGGCCCTCATGTATCTGTGGATTCACGATACGTGAGATCTGAATCATATTATGCACGAATTAATTCCTTTTTTGAGTTGTTCCTATTACTTCTGACATTAGGTAAGTGCTTTTGGTGTGGCGTGAACCTGGTATCAGGTCAGGATATTCTAATTTCAGAGCTGAATAAATTGTTTTCATAAATATTGAGCTCTAACTTTGGCATTTTCCCTCATATGGACAAAATGAATAAGGGATATTCAACTTCGCGCCCTTTGGTCCGGACCTAAGACTCTGGCACTGTTGATAGGCGGTTAAACACCAATTACTGTTAAACACCAATTACTTCAGATACTGTTTGTTTGGCTTTCTTGTATCTGGAAGTTAAGTTCGGTTATATCCCATAAAAAAAGTAAAAAACAGCGCTAATCCTATTACTTTTAGGTGATGCTGATAAATGATGCCGGTGTGATGAGACGACAGGCTTAACATGCATTGCGTTATGCGTGTGTGGAGGAAACTGATTAAGATTATTAACAACTTAAAGTCTGACTATGCGTAACTCTCCATCTTCTCAGGCACATTCCAGGGTTTGTAAAATTAATTAGTATATAAACATGTACTACACACAAATGAAACACGAATTCTCGAAATTTGTATATAAATTGCAGTCTGGAAACCAAAGAAAGTTGTTGGGATATCCACCCCTTCTGTTTACATTATGCGTGTAGATTACTGTCCAGCTATTATTGATTGGTCAATTTGAAACACATCACAATAAAATTATCCAATACCAGTCGACACACAATACACAAGCCACAATTATAACACTATGTGAGCGCTATATAAAAGGTTGTATCTAAGACATTGTTTTCATTTTTTGAATGCATGTGCCTGCTTTGTTTGTTTATATTGGATATACATTTATTTATTGAATTGAATCATGTAGCCTGATTTACGGATAGTTACGCATAGTCAGACTTTAATGTACTTGGTGTCCACGTTTAGACTTAACATCTATATTGTTATAAAATTGGAGCTATAATTAATTTGATAAAATTAAGCTGATATAATGTATCATATGAGTGAAAATTGAAAATTGTAATATACAGTTGGATAGAGCCAATATTAAAATGTTGTAGGTTTTCCCTCCCGCTACCTACTCACTAAAATTATAAAAGACAAATACTGTTTGGGCTGCTGGGTAGGAAGTATATTTTATTTCTGCAGAAACAAAATATAATGCATTCATTGCAAAGGCAGTGCACTAAGACAGTGCATAGTATTACGAAAATCAAAAGTAGTTACCTTCACAAATTTTTAAAATATAAATATTAGAAATAAAAAAATAAATATTTACCCTACCTACCGACCCACACCTTGAAAGTCTGGGTCATGGGAGGAGAAACAAGAAATAATTTTTGGTTGGCCTAGTGGTATGGGTGGGAGCCATCTTGGATTTACCAACGCCAACAAAATTATTTGTTTGGTGATTAAAATGATCTGAATGCCTGATAGTGTCCAAACACTACTTGAGGTATTATTGAAATACATGATTACATCGTCTATATGTGAATACTTGCATATACATAACAAACACTTGCTAGTTGGCGGCCATTTCGGATTATTCAAATGAACAAATAATCCAATTTGATAGTTGGAGTTGTTCAAATACCTTATCGTGGCTTTACACTCAATTCTGGATTTTTAAATACATTTTAATTAATATTTGATGAAAAATACTGATAAAAAATTTAAAATGCTTATATTTGGCGGCCATCTTGGTTTTATGCAAATGATGCAATTACAAAATTAGCTTTGTTAAATGATTATAGTATACATCTGCGTCCATGTACTACATTCCATATTTATAAATTTATAAATAAATGTGGCTTACATGGGCAAAAACTGAGATATGGTGAAATATTGTCCAAAATTGGCGGCCATCTTGGATTTATAGCCAACCTGGGCCAAATATGAGATGGCTCCACTTCTAAAAAATTGTAGTTTGTTGTTCTCTACAATTCCACCAAATTCATGCCTGTATCCGAAAGTGATCAATTTCTCTATACTATTGAGCTAAAATGGTAAGAAATGGCGGCCATCTTGGATTTTTAGCCAACCTGGGCCAAATTTGAGATGGCTTTCCATCTAAAAAAAATTAGTTTGTTGTTCTCTACAACTCCACCAAATTTCATGCTTGTATCCGGAAGTGATCAATCCCTCTATAATATTGAGCTATGACCCCACACTAATATATTACAAAGTCGAATAACGATCTCAGAGCTAGACATTCAACTTCCTGGCTAGAAATTCAAATTACATACCTTACACAATCGAATAACGATCTCAGAGCTGGAAATTCAACTTCCTGGCTAGATATTCAAAATACATACCTTACACAATCGAATAACGATCTCAGAGCTGGAAATTCAACTTTCTGGCTAGAAATTCAAATACATACCTTAAACAGTGGAATAACGATCTTCTAGCTAGAAATTACAACTTCCGGCTGGCAAGAAATTCAAGACGCATACATATAAGGTCGAATAACGATCATCTAGCTAGAAATTCAAGTTAAAAACGTTATATATTGTCAATGGTATGTTGTTGTTTTTTATGCTTTTTTTAATTAGGCGGGACCGCCGGCATATGCAATGCATATGCAAAACATATGAATTACACATGCAAATGTTGCATATGAATTGCATATGCAAATCATATGAATTGCATATGCAGTGCATATGAAAACGATGAGAAAAGAGCACATGCATTGTATAGTGTTGCTTGACTTGAATGGGTTTAACATATTTACAACACCATATTGATGCCTGTGATAAACGTATTAAGGGTTACAATTATAATATGCTGATTCGTTGTAATATATATGTGATGGATCGAATGATTGATAATTGGTGTTTAACCACCTATCAACAGTGCCAGAGTCTTAAGGTCCGGACCAAAGGGCCGCGAAGTTGAATATCCCTTATTCATTTTGTCCATAATGAGGGAAAATGCCAAAGTTAGAGCTCAATATTTATGAAAACAATTTATTCAGCTCTGAAATTAGAATATCCTGACCTGATACCAGGTTCACGCCACACCAAAAGCACTTACCTATAATGTCAGAAGTAATAGGAACAACTCAAAAAGGAATTAATTCGTGCAATAATATGATTCAGATCTCACGTATCGTGAATCCACAGATACATGAGGGCCAAACCGTTGGAACTTAATAGGTGCAGTGGTCGAGCAGTAGACACGGACGGAGTTGTCACCGAGTTGTGCTACGTCCTATCCGTTTCTTTATTTATGGCGGCCATTTTGGATTATAGTGGTCATCTATATCAGAGCTACATTTGCACATTGTCAGACATGTGCCATATATGATAAGATGGGTATGGACAACAAAATAATCGGTATATCTCGATCATACTCAAGTTGAAGCCAAATCGTTATTTATGGCGGCCATCTTGAATTTTCGGACATTTTGCGTCCCTCGCGATCAAATGGTTCCCGTCTTATCTGAATTCAGCATACCTCGAACCCCCGTATACAAAGTGTCATGCTTTCCTCCAAAAGGGGAACATCTTTTCGCACACTATTAAGAATTATTCTGGACGATCAAGGACTTATTTCCCTTGGTACTGTACAAATCAGTGAAACGAATCCAATTATTTACGCTGCCATAGAAACGTAAAATATAATAAAACATTGAAATTTAGTGAAAATGAATGTGGCTCAAATAGATTACTATAATTACTTGACATGATATTGAATTTCCGATTTAATATGATCTAAAAAAACTTTAAAGATATGCATAACCTAGCCTAAATTAATTATTTCATACCAAATAGGCAGATTTTAATTGAAACTGTATAACCTATTGTAGAGTATAGAACTTGGGATCTGACCAATCCTGTTCGAATTCTACAAGTGGCGTAAAGTTGGTTTTATCATTGGGTATGACCTTCGGACTGCCGTTCTTGTTTGGAAAACTATGTCCCAGTAGACATACCGTCGGACTACGGTTCTGATGTATATGATTGATACCGACTAGCAGCCTTTACGCCATAACATCTAGCACAGCCCACCCTTCACAATCGAATAACGATCTCAGAGCTGGAAATTCAACTTCTGGCTAGAAATTCAGAATACATACCTTACACAATCGAATAACGATCTCATAGCTGGAAAATTCAACTTCCTGGCTAGAAATTCAGTCAAATACATATTAACACAATCGAAATAACGATCTCAGAGCTGAATTCAACTTCCTGCTAGATAATTCATACATACCATTACACAATCGAATAACGATCTCATAGCTGGAAATTCAACTTCCTGGCTAGAAATTCAAAATACATACCTTACACAATCGAATAACGATCTCATAGCTGGAAATTCAACTTCCTCTAGAAATTCAATACTACCTTACCAATCGAATAACTTCAGAGCTGAAATTCAACCCGCTATTAAATTCAAATACATACCTTACACAATCGAATAACGATCTCAGAGCTGGAAATTCAACTTCCTGGCTAGATTCAAAATCTAAAATCCATAACCAAATTAACCCTTCAAAACATCCGACACAATCGAATAACGATCTCAGAGCTGGAAATTCAACTTCCTGGCTAGAAATTCAAAATACATACTTACACAATCGAATAAGATCTCAGAGCTGGAAATTCAACCCTGGCTAGAAATTGAAAATACATACCTTCCAATCGAAAACGTCTCAGAGCTGGATTCATTCCGGCTAGAAATTCAAAATACTACCTTACCACAACGAATAACGATCTCAGAGCTGGAAATTCAAACTCCTGGCTAGTATTCAAAATACATACCTTACACAATCGAATAACGATCTCAGAGCTGGAAATTCAATTTCCTGCTAGAAATTCAAAATACACCTACACAATCGAATAACGATCTCAGAGTGGAAATTCAACTTCCTGGCTAGAAACTAATAGAAATCGATCAGAGCTGGAAACTTCAACTTCCTGGCTAGAAATCAAATACATACCTTACACAACGAATAACATCTCAGAGCTGGAAATTCACTTCCTGGCTAGAAATCAAAATACTACCTTACACAATCGAATAACGATCTCAGAGCTGGAAATTCAAACTTCCTGGCTGAAATTCAATACTACCTTACACAATCCGAACTACGAATCATCTCAGAAAGCAAACAACTTCCTGGCTAGAAATTCAAAATACATACCTTACACAATCGAATAACGATCTCATAGCTGGAAAGTTCAACTTTCTGGCTAGTAAAAAAAAATTAAAAAAAAAATCATACATACATACTACAATAGAAAATTATCGAATAACGATCTCAAGCTGGAAATTCAACTTCCTGGCTAGAAATTCAAAATAACATAACCTTACACAATCGAATAATATCGAATCTCAGAGCTGGAAATTCAACTTCCTGGCTAGATTCAAAATACATACCTTACACAATCGAATAACGATCTCAGAGCTGGAAATTCAACGTTCCTGGCTAGTAAATTCAAAATACATACCTTACACAATCGAATAACGATCTCAGAGCTGGAAATTCAACTTCCTGGCTAGAAATTCGAATACATACCTTACGCAATCGAATAACGATCTCAGAGCTGGAAATTCAACTTCCTGGCTAGAAATTCAAAATACATACCTTACACAATCGAATAACGATCTCAGAGCTGGAGAAATTCAACTGAAATTAATAATTAAAATACATACACATCGAATAACGTCATAGCGGAAATTCAACTTCTGGCTAGAAATTCATTATTACATACAATTACACAATCGATAAAATACGATCTCATAGCTGGAAATTCAACTTCCTGGCTAGAAATTCAGAATACAAACATGAATAACATACACACAAAATCGAATAACGATCTCAAGAGCTGATTCAAAAATCTTAGAATAACGATCATACAAACAATTCGAGAAATTACGAATCATTAGCTGGAAATTCAACTTCCGGTAGAAATTCAAAATACATACCTTACACAATCGAATAACGATCTCAAGAGCTGAAATTCAACTTCCCTAGCTTAGAATCATAGTTAAATTACATACTTACCACAATCGAATAATACGAAATCTTAGTAAAGCTGAATGATGAAAATTCAACCTTCCTGGCTAGTATTCAAAATACATACTTACACAATCGAAGATAAATACGATCTCAGGAGCTGGAAATTCACCTTCACTGCTAGATAAATTCAAAATACTCCTTACACAATCGAATACGATCTCAGAGCGGGAAATCAAGTTCCTGGCTAGATCCAAAATACTACCTTACACAATCGATAACGTCTCAGAGCTGGAAATTAACTCCTGGCTAGATTCGAAAATATACCTACGGCAATCGAATAACGATTCAGCTGGAAAATTCAACTTCCTGGCTAGAAATTCACCTACATACCTTTACACAATCGAATAACGATCTCAGACGGAAATTCAACTTCCTGGCTATTCGAAATCATACCTTACGCAATCTAAACGATCTCAGAGCTGGAAATTAACAACTTCCTGGCTTGAAATTCAAAATACATACCTTACTCGAATAACGATCTCGAGCTGAAAATTCAACTTCCTGGCTAGAAATTCAAAATACATACCTTACACAATCGAATAACGATCTCATAGCTGGAAATTCAACTTCCTGGCTATTCAAAATACATACCTTACACAATCGAACGATCTCAGAGCTGGAAATTCAACTTCCTGGCTAGCAAAATACAATACCTTACACAATAGAATAACGACTCAAGCGGAAATTCAACTTCCTGGCTAGAAATTCAGAATACATACCTTACACAATCGAATAACGATCTCAGAGCTGGAAATTCAACTTCCTGGCTAGAAATTCAAAATACATACCTTACACAATCGAATAACGATCTCAGAGCTGGAAATTCAACGTCCTGGCTAGAAATCAAAATACATACCTTACACAATCGAATAACGATCTCATAGCTGGAAATTCAAACTTCCTGGCTAGAAATTCAGAATACATACTTACACAATCGAATAACGATCTCAGAGCTGAAATTCAACTTCCTGGCTAGAAATTCAAAATACATACCTTACACAATCGAATAACGATCTCAGAGCTGGAAATTCAACTTCTGGCTAGAAATTCAAAATACATACATTACACAATCGAATAACGATCTCATAGCTGGAAATTCAACTTCCTGGTAGATATTCAAAATACATACCTTACACAATCGAAATAACGATCTCAGAGCTGGAAATTCAACTTCCTGGCTAGATATTCAATATACATACCTTACACAATCGAATAACGATCTCAGAGCTGGAAATTCAACTTCCTGGCTAGATATTCAAAATACATACCTTACACAATCGAATAACGATCTCAGAGCTGGAAATTCAACTTCCTGGCTAGAAATTCAAAATACATACCTTACACAATCGAATAACGATCTCAGAGCTGGAAATTCAAGTTCCTGGCTAGATATTCAAATTGCATAGATTACAAATACGAATAACGATCTCAGAGCTCGTTATTCAACTTCCTAGGTCGATATTGGATTCCGAATATCGATGTCATAGCTGTACATTCAACCTCCTAGGTCGTTATTGCATGTTGATGTACGATCTACGATCTTCTAGCCAACTTCACACATCTTGAAATTCCATCAAATATTGATTTTAGTATAGCGAACAAACGATTTCCCACAGGTGTTCCTAGCGTGTCTTGGATGGTCAATTATTGTTTGTATATACATGTACATGAAACACCTTTCCAAACAATGTACAAAACAATTCAAATGCGCCCGGGTCCGAATATTCTGTAATTTAGAAAGGTAGAAAACTAGCATTCGTCACCGTTGTAAATCGCACAAATAGTCGTAAATGCATACTCAGCACTCGTTTCTTTATCTGATTTTCAGATGTCTCGTGAAGTAAATGCGGTATTTCAAAATGGCAGTTGAATACGCCCTATGTAGTTACTAATACATGTACATGAACTAGGACATTGAATTTCCAAATCACCGCCTATTCATCGAAACTTCCAAACAAACTACATGTAGGCCTACCTGTCAAGGTAAAAGTACAAGTATCAATTATGTTATTTTCTAAGCGCCCACTCAATACCATCATATACCTAATGTTTTGTGCCCGCGGTTGGGCCAGGGGATTTATTTCTGGATTTCTTTAAATATCAGTACGCATATATGAGACACGCCATGTGATTGTGTACCTTCGGACATCAGCGTAATTTCATTAAATACGTTTATAAAATTTATAATATTTTCCGTAAATGGCGTTAAAATTTGACAACATTTTCAGAGTACTTGCGGAGTTATCTGGTGACTTTATATTTTAAAAATATATCAAACTGTATAATCGTATTTAAAGAAATTACGCAGCTGTTCAAAGGTACACAATCACATGGCGTGTCTCATACGTCGTGGACCTGAGAAAGTATTTATTTAGTACTTTCAGCGATGAATTAAAATGAAATGAGAAACGGGGTAAAATTGAATGAGCGATGAAAGCGTGTGGTGAAATTATATATGTCCAGGTGAAGAAAGTGTTTGAGAAGTGTTGCATATAAATATAGTGAAACCTCTCTAAACCGGACACCCTGGGATGCCCCCAGGGTGTCCGGCTTAGAGAGGTTTCACTGTAAATCAGGCATTATATCATTCTGAGCCATACGTGTAGTTGTGTGCTATGCGATCACGAACAGAAATTATCACCTGAGATAAATGACCAAGAAACTCTCATCAAAAATAAGATCACAGGTGTTTTCTTGATGTCCGGTTTAGAGTGGTCCCACTGTATCAGTGTTTGCTGTATACCTGTGGCTAAGTAGCTATAGCGAGTGATCACTTGACTTACCTGGAACATTTCTATAGTGAGTACTGTCGGAGTATTTGAGAGAGAGAGAGAGAGAGAGAGAGAGAGAGAGAGAGAGAGAGAGAGAGAGAGAGAGAGAGAGAGATAGCGCGTGAGAGAGAGAGCGCGCGAGAGAGAGAGATGATTCGGTTTCGGTACGGCAACCTGTATAACACGTATTTTGATGTCGGGTAGTCAATGTATGAAAATCTAACAATTTTGCTAATGCTCATTTTATTAGGTGAGTTTATGAAAGGTTTTGTCTCATATACATGTATTGGAATTGTCTCTCAATAACAATATACAGTGGGGTCAGCGTGTACGTGCACACACGAACGAACACGACAGGTTGGTTCGCTACCCACCCAAAGTGTATGTTGTTACCACTCAGTTGAACCGTCTCGCCGAGACGGTTCAACTGAGTGGTAACAACATACACTTTTGATGCGAAATGAGAAAAAATGCAGAAAAATATTTACATTTTTTTTATACATGAATTACAGTGGGGTCAGCGTTCCAACCTGTCGTGTTCGTTCGTGCGTGTACTTACACGCTAATCCCACTGTAGCGACGTATGAACTTCAATGGCCTGCAGATTATTGCGATATTTTAATGCTCGAACTGGAAACGTTACATAGCAAATTTATACCGATGACTGTGGTGTAGCGATATAGTGCAGCCTATTACATATAAAGCGGAAAACGTGCAGCTCCTCACGCAGACATGTACATGTTGATACTCTTTACGAGATTAATTTAAAGGTACATTCCCACTCAGTAGGCACAAAGTGTTCTTTATAGGAATAAATAAGTGTGTATAATTGTGTCACCATTCCACCAGTTCTAAAAATTACAAGTGCCCGCAATACAGATATAATCATTTAGTAATAACTATTTTACTGATAGTGACGCGCGGTGGTATCATGCTATTTTCATATGCAAATGAGGCATTCTACTTATTAATTATTTATACTAATTAAATGCGTCACTAGAAAAATAACATTTTCCACATATTCTGAAGTAGGATCATTGCACATCAACAAATAAATACAGATAATAACTGGTAATGTCCGTAAACATTTTAAGGAAACATGGTTATCGCCCCTAATATCAGTGTGGAAAATTACGTCTGATATAAAATGTATAATAATGCCAATCACTACGTGGAGTAATGGTGAATTAATGTTTATTTTGCCAGTAAATGTCTCAGATGATGTCCCTGATATAAAGAACATTTTGTGCCTACTGAGTGGGCATGTACCTTTAACTTTAAACCTTCAAACTAGTAAAACCTGTTTTTTTCTTCATAATAGCATGTTTCGAGTTCATCCGTTGGATTGTGGCTTTACATGTAATTGCACGGCAAATAATCCTCGAGGTCTTTCACCTAACAATAGTACAACCCCTGTATATACCGATAAGTACATATATCCGCTTTATTGTAAATACTCTTTTAAATGGGTTGACCTTCAGCCCAGATTAATTCTATAGGGGAATATATGTGAACTGCAGGTTTGAGTTTGTGACTGTTGAAATTTGGCTTGTTGGTTTTATAACCAGTGTAGCTGCACGCTTTCCGCTTTATAGGCAACAGATTGCACTATATCGCTACATCACACTCAACGGTAACACTTTACATAATAGCATTTACATTTCGCACACTAAATATAGAAAATAGCATACAGGGAACATGCGCTGACGTTCATACTTCGCTGTATTGTTATTGAGAGACAATTCTACAACATGACACACAAATATTACCATAAACATACATGTACATAATAAAGTGTGTATTGGCACAATTCATAGGTCACTCTCCACGAAGTAGAAAGTAAACAAAGAACGCTTCACACGCACATTTGGAAATACTACTCAGCCATAATGCTTATGTAATGCAGTGTAATGAAATGTAAGTAGAGTTATGTACTCAAAACTATAACCAGCGTAGCTCCTGTTATACGGTTTCACCAAAATTGCAATGTATACTTATCAAAGTACACTTTGAGGGAGACATTTTCACTTTAGGGATAAACAATTTTTTTTTATTATACTGAATGTATTACATTATCACAGCCATTTTGGCTGTGATAATGTAATACATTCAGTATAATAATTCTGCATACTCTTTTAATCATCAAATATATTCAATCGTTACTTCTATATGAAATAATGCATTTCGGGCCTCAAATTATACTGCATACTTATGCATAGCAATTTTGGTGAAATTGGCTACTGATCAAATAGTTGTTCTGGGTACATAACTCTTAACTACATTGCATTGCATATAAAGCGAAAAACGTGCAACTAATCAATGAGAAAAGCAAACTATTGTTGTCTGATAGCGATCTTTATTGCATAAACTGGGCTGTCACAGCTTAATAACACAGTGTATTAAAAACCATAATACAGTAGTGTAATACATATGCAAAAGAGCCCGCTACAGAACACACGATAGGTTATCAGCACAGCTTCAATATATGATGATGTGATTATGCAATAAATGTAATCTACAGCGAAACCTCTCTAAACCGGACACCCTGTGAGGTCCCCAGGGTGTCCGGTTTAGAGAGCTTTCACTGTAAATCAGGCGTTTGATCATTCTGAGCCATAGTTGTGTGCTATGCGATCATGAACAGACAGTATCACCTGAGATAAATGACCAAGAGAGGTTCTACTGTACATAACATTGCGTTGATTTACTACGATGTGTATTACACTCGTTGACTGGCATCCATTTCATTGATAAAATGACAAACAATGCAGATCCTGATCAGCCTGATCTAGGTATACACAGGTCGCAACACGCATACATGTATGCCACATAGTCACGGCCACATACATATACTATAGTATCAGCCTCTTTAATGGCGAGCAGTGCATATCCTGATCAGACTGTGCGGACGCACAGGCTGATCTGGATATGCACAGGTCGCAAAACCCATAAGCTCAATTTCTCCAGTCACAGCCATAAACATATAATATAGTATGTGCTTCATAATAAATTGAATCCCTGCAGAGAAACCGTGTCTCACCAGACGAACCAGCGTAGCCTCAGATCGGCATACGCATCCACGAAGTCTGATCAGTGCCTACGTCGTACGTCATTCAGTCATTGATGCAACAAAGAGATTAGAAACGTACAAGTTGGTAAGAATATTTCAAACGCCACAAGGCCATTTCTTTTCTGAGCTGTCTGCCTAATTACACGGCGTGGTTTCGTTTGGCGCATATACTTAACAGCAAGAAAACAACGTCACACTAAAGAAATGCCTCAATATTGTTCATTGTATATCTCGTCGTATGTGAATGGCATTTACATTTTGTTCATACATTAAATATTGGTGTAACTCGAGCTACACGTTACCATGCCAAGACATAGTTCCATAAGGTACATGTAAGTTGTGCCGGATATTCCATGCTATACATTCATAATGCAAACGCCTATTCGACGTATTGCGTTTACATTCCAATACAATACATTAGACACACGTGACGTCGCGCGATGCTGAAGTTCGCAACATCGCTGTTCCATGAATTGCGACAAAATAACGTTTTTGTTAATTTTAACTCCATATATGGGTATTTACATTTTGAAACTAGCAGATAATGCAGTATCAATATCAATAATACAACCATGGAATGTTGCTGTTAAAGTTTGCGAGGTGTCCTTCGGACAGATCAAATGTATTTTTCACCCCAGTAAACGCAACAGCCCATGGTTTTATTCCTATATGTATTATATGTACATGTATCATATAAAGGCAAATACAAGCACATGATGTTGTGGCAGTCTTAGGTTACAGTGGGGTCAGCGTGTAAGTGCACATACGAACGAACACGACAGGTTGGTTCCAACCTGTCGTGTTCGTTCGTGTGTGCACTTACACACTGACCCCACTGTAACTAATATTGCATTTCATTAATTGTACTCACAACCATCTGCTTTAATCTTGCAAAGAGTATTAACGTTTCTGAACATATATTGGCAATGCAGAGGCGGATCTGGAGGGGGGTTCCGGGGTTGCACCCCCGCCCCTCCCCACCCCTCCCTCCCGCGTTCAGCCACGGAGTTTACATACATGTATATCACAGTTTACCACCAGTTGGAGTCTAAATTTAAACGCCGTAAAACACAGGAAAGTGCATTTCGAAGAGCTCGAAAATAGGACAACCCCCTTGTCGTGTTCAAAGGGTTAAAGTATAAAGTCATAAAAAAGAGTGAAATTTCACTTTTACATGGATTCGACTATCAACTACAGTGGGTTCCAACCTGTCGTGTTCGTTCGTGTGTGCACTTACATGCTGACCCCACTGTACATGTAGATGTACATGTAGCTCATGCTTTTCTGTAACCGTTAAAATTTTATTTCATTTCATGTAATATGTCAGTTAGTTTTGCAACTCAGTATAATCTATAAATGACGAATATTATGGACATGGATGAACTTTCTTCTATTTGGCAAACATCAACCGGCCCTATTATACTCGTCTGTGAAGGAGCCCTGTGACCACTGGCACGTGGCGTATTCAAGGTTCTTCGTCGAACGACTGAGAGGCCATGATGGACAACTCATCTGTAAATGTTCAATTCATTTCATTTTAATTTATTACACTCGATTCATTGAACATGTCATCGTGAGGTACACGTGAAAACAGTGTAATATTAAACGTGGCTGAAACATGAATATCAATATTGTAAATGAGTGTACTTAAATATATTGCATCGTTCATTTTGAATAGTGGAAAATAACTCCGCGTAAACAACGAGTAAGCGAAGCGAACGAGTTGTTTACGCGGAAGCCGACGTACATGAGTGTATTATTTCAAGCTATTCAAACATGTACGATGGAATATCCTATTTATTACACCTCCACGGCGGATATATATGAACATTTTGTTTATGTTTTGTGAGTACAACATAGGCGGCGGAACCGGAAAATTATTGGTGGGGGGCAGTCTTTAGGGCCGAAAGGGCCCGATGTTGCTATGGGGTGGAGGCATGCTCCCTCGGAAATGCTTGAAATCTAAGAGGCGTGAAACGCCATTTCCTGCATTCTCAGCAAGTTTGAGGATGAGAATATGTGCTTTAATATATAAGTTACAGAATTATTGAGGAGGCCAGGTCTCCCCAACAAAATTATTACGGAGGGGGGGGGGAGGGGCAGTGCAGTGCCCCCGCCACTTCCGTCGCCCCTGTACAATTAATGAATTGTGCTGTTCTCATGAATAATTACACAATGACGTGTTTTCAGCGAAACCAGAGCAAAACCACGAAGGCTGGGTTGTCTTGAAGGCATAGACAATTGGACAAATTACACTTTGCTATGTCATTATGACCACAATTGAAAGTGACAACTGTCAGTGGCTTAAAATGACAAAATAAGCCAGTGTATAAGAAAACCTACATGCAGTTGCAGGCTGGAATTTATGTATTAGTACAAGATATGAGTGAACATTGGCATGTATGTATTAGTACAATATATGAGTGAATATCTGTACTGTCTTATGAGTGTTATCCAATTTAACATGAGGCTCAACTCGAAAACGGTAGTAATTCCTCGGGGAGCCACGGAATTCCTACGCGTTTCCTAGCTTTTCCTGATAAACTTGGCAATAAGTAGAACGTTATATTTCAAACTGTGTGCCTTGTTGTTGAAAGTCCCCAATACACGTACATTGTACCGTGTTATCACGTGAGAACGCACGCTTCGTTGTCAAACCACCAATCACGTACATGTAAATGCAATTCGAAAGCGCGGTTAGGGACGGAACATTCAAACAAGCATGCCCACGCGAAGGGGCGGGCCAAATAATAAAACAGTTGTAGTTCATAATTTGTTTATATCGATTTTTTAATAAACTAATTTCTACGATCGCTAGCGCTCGCTCAAAATGAATTTATTGAAAAATAAATATATGAAACTTTCAAAACTATTACATATAGTAGCTCCGGACATACTATAGCAACGTGGCCTGTATCTGACACAATATAACCTGTAAAACAAAACGGTATATCGCGTTTTATTTCACAGATTTTTGTCACATATTTTGAAATGGCGGACGTTTTGTTTTGTCGCGCGATTTACCGACAATGAGCAATGACCATCATGGGCCTCAAGTAGCTATACTTATCGGGTATATTAGCCACCCGTGAGGCGGCATTCTTCACTCCGTGGCAGCCATTCACTGCAGCGCAGACTTTGACGGCCGGACTTGATTGTACAGACGAAGGATATATCGCGCACCATGAAGACTGTGATCGCCCTAGCTTTGCTCTGCGCTGTCGTTGCCCAGGCGTACCCGGTAAGTAAAAGTACATTGTACCCGGAATTTGTGGGTGTGACTGGAAAATGTGGGTTTATGGGATTTGTGTTCAGTGCAGCTCTTGATCTAATACCACAACCTTGTAGCCTGATAATGATCTGTATTGCTTGTTAGAAGCATCAAGAGTGTTTGGTTATTGGTTATTGATTTTAATAATTTAAATAATAAATTTAAATAACAAATTTAAATATTTAATTAATTAAGTTAAAACTGCACTACGCCATTTGCGTTTTATCCCGTCAACACAGTGCGTATGTGCCGTGAAACAAGGTGCCGTGAAACATTTTTGATATCCTGTCAATACGACCTAATCACTGCGTATGCATATGTGCCATTGTCATACTAGTCGATTCTCCGATTTTGAGGATGCGGCTGGTGTTATTTTTTTTAAGCTATTTGTAGTTGTTGACGGTATAAATAGAATAGTAGGTTAGTGCCATGAATGTGAAAAAATATCTGGCGCGGCACGGAAACCGGATGTGCTCGGCAGAGCCTCGCCCATCCCGTTTCCTAAGCCTTGCCAGATATTTTTCCCACTCACGGCACTAACCTACTATTCTCTATATATACGATGACAATCGCTATTCCAGAACAGAACAGCCCCGTTTCACTAAACTTCGTAAGACTAAAGTGTTCGTAAGTGTAAAATTATGATAGTCTGTAAATTTCACATTAACAATGTTTTCTAGTAAATATTTATTGGATTTACATTTATTGAGCATAGGCTTATGCTCATTAAATGAAAATCCATACATTGACATTTACAGACGATCTTAAATTTGAACTGACGAACATTTTAGTCGTAAGAAGTTTAGTGAAACGGCCCCCAGAACGGAACTTTATTTTGAAAACAAAGACTCTGGCCACTTACAACTGGCATATGAGACACAACTATATACGTATGACAAAACAGGTGGGACCTCGGCCGTGTAAAGGAACCCCACGACACATGTGACCAACGTAGCTTCAGCACAGTCTGTTCAATGCCTACGGTGTAGCCATTCAGTGTCGCTAGGTACCTTTTCCCAGCCGGAGCCCCAATTTCGTCACTGTTATGTTTATAGTCCTAGCGTGGACCATCCGTATGGTTGGTATGAATACGTATATTTATCCCGTTAACACAGTGCGTATGTGCCGTGAAACACGGTGCCGTGAAACATTTTTGATATCCAGTCAATACTATTTTTGCATTTTACAGCCATTTGTAGGTGTTCACGGGATAAATAGAATAGTAGGTTAGTGCCGTGAATGGGAAAAAATATCTGGCGCGGCCGGCGAAACGGAAATGGGATTTGCTCGGCCATAGCCTCTCCCCTCATCCCGTTTCCTGAGCCTTGCCATATATGTTTTCCCATTCACGGCACTAACCTACTATTCTCTATATATACATATATAGATGTTATATATATGTATGTATGTATATACACAGAGCAAAATGTCTCTCTCTCTCTCTATGTTCAAACACACTTACATGTAGTCTATTGTTACATCACTGCCGTTGTTTGACACCGCTCACAGCCATGTTCAAACGTGGAGCTGTGTGCTGTTTGACCATGGTTTAGACAATGCTCATTCCGAGGCCAAACCAACACCTGCGTACATGTAATGCATGTGTCTCATGAAGTTACTAGAACGCGTCACAGATTGATGGATTTACATTTATTGAGCATAGGCTGCACATGCAGCCTATGCTCAATAAATGTAAATCCATCGTGTAACCACAACAAATGAAAAAGTACATATTGCTGAAAATGTAATCAAACGTTCGAGATTGTCCGCAATTTAAAATTGATGCGGATGATGGGACAGCTGCATCACGCTACGTGTACTGCGGTTCCAGAATATGTAATGCGTAAATCAGGTGTTTGAATGGAACACGTTATCAAAGTAGCGAAAATACTGCACATATGATAAAATTACAATAATGTTCGACCATGTCCATCCGTGGGTAAACGTTTGCCGTGGCATGAGGGAACTGTTCGAACCCTATATTTGAACACTGAACAAACTCATTACTGTAGAACATGTATGTACATCAGGAAATAGTAGATCCTATGTAGGCTGGTTGTTATCTACGGAAGCCCATTAGGGCCACTTCACTTTTTTTTTTATCTTTTCTTGAATTTTCAAGTTCTTTTCTTGAATTTTCAAGATCTTTTCTTGAAAATTCAAAAAAATATCTTGAAAATTCAAGAAAAGAACTTGAAAATTCAAGAAAACATCTTGAATAAATGGAAATTAACAAAAATTGAAGTGGCCCTAATGGGCTTCCGTAGTTTTAATATGTGATGTATCGTATTGAGTATGTATATTTATAACAGGTTGCACTGCAAATAGAATATATACCATACCATACAGTAATATACAAATGAGATTGCATTGAAAGTAAGCTTACACGTTATATGAATTATCTCCCTAACAAGCGACTAAGTACCACAGTCTGCCGACCATTAGGTGTACGCTCCCATAGAAAGTCGGGTATTTGTAAACCCCACTACTTCGAAGAAAACGTGGGGTCTGGGAAACCCGAGTTTCACAGCTGGATACTGGAATAAACCTGTCTGCATCCCCGATACCAACCAGATTTAATGTTCCTAACACCGTGTCAAATGGCCCATTAGGCGATATGATAAGATTCTGAAATTCCCAGCTAAATTCTAAATATGTTACATGTATAACGCAAATAAAATCTATAAATAATGCTATAATCAATTTTATCATTATCAGATGCAAAAATGCAAAATGCCTTTTCTCCCGTCAAAATCGGTTGACCAACGACAAATATATTGTGAAAAAAAGTAAGATTTTACCAAAATATGTGTTCCGAAGACCTCTCCAAATCCCGCCAAAATGGTTCCAATACGGCGTAGGAATATGCGGGCCAAAATACTATCTATGATAAGATTATAATATAAAATCGTATTCAATATTTATATACACCAAGGTGAATCGATATATGTATGCATTCCATTAAACAAACGAAAACTAACAAGAAGCCAAATCGCCAAACATAATCCTTATGTGCGAAAATGAAACTGGACGTGTGAGAACTATTTTGTGTCCGCGCATGGATAATGGCCAGGCGGCTTGACCACTGCATAGGACAGAATAAATATGTCTGGTTTCTGAACTAAAATGGGAAGATATAATAAATACTAATCTTTTGTTGTTATTATTCGATAGCAGAGATATGTACTAGATATTTGCTGTATTTTTATATTTTATTCAAAATGTAGCAGTAAAATATGAAGAGCACATAATTATGGCACCACGATTGCAAAACCTGCAATTATCTATGACATACATGCATACATATGGCATATGTTGTCATGACGGAGAAATGGGGCTTATGATCTATGCTACCCATCCAATCCGCTACCCAAATCAGCCTGCATATCCGCGCAGTCTGATCAGGGTCTGCACGGTTCGCCATTCCGTCTATCTCAATTGATTTCATACATAATAGGAGCCGCGTCGCGAGAAAACCTGTCTTCGGGTAATTGTTGGTCAATATGACATTTTGTTACTATGAAAATGGTATTTGTATGATGAATTTAACACTTTTTAGTTGATCATGATATTTGCAATATTCATTAAGATAGTATAGTTTATACAACACATTAACAATGCAGGTCGTTTGAGCAAAAGAGACGTCACGTAAAAGCGACGTCATGCGACGTAATTGACGTTACAGTACATACCATTACAGATAGAGTATACGCCAACATTTACAACAGTTTGCAAGTTGACATAATCGAACTAGAAGCATGTTTGGCATTGAATAATGAATGTAAAGACGGATGAGCTTGAGTATTTTGGTAACACATGAATGTGCAAAGCGACAAAGTCAAACCGGTAAGTTCATGTACCAGCAGTATGAACGTGCACAGGTACCGCTGATTCAGTGTGCTGATTTCTTCTTTTTGACGTCGTGTTTATTGAGCGTTTTAACAATTTATAATTGTAGAAAACCACGGAAGTATTCATTAACTAATTGTTTGATTAGGTCTATAAGACCGTTTAATTCAACATATAGAAATGGAAATACACACGCATACGGGGAGAACAATACGTTCAACATTAAATTACATTACAACTAGAGCACAGTCGATGGCGCGCATCGCAATATACCCACGTTTCCCAAATGCGAAGTTGAAAAGGGGGAGATAATTCATGACCGGGGTTCGAATAAAAAATCAAAATTCACTGCACATCTACACACCATAAGGAAGGCACACACCAAGTTTCAAGACCCTACCTATTACGGTTAAACAGTTTTACTTCTTACACGAAACATGACGAACGGACGGACAGACGGACGGGCACCCGTGACGAAAACAATATACCCATTTAATTAGTTTTTTAAAAAGAAGTGGGTATAAATAACTGTTTGCTCTGAAAGGCAGTATTCATATCTGATGACAGGCACCCTTACAGTACTGTCATGTGTTACGCACTATGTACACAATCACTGGAATAGCGTGAGAGCAAAAGCCTGCATCGCTTGCGTGTTATTTCTACTGCATCGCAGTCTCTCATTCGCCTAATAGGAGACCACATTCAAGGGTAGCGAGTGGAAGTCTGCCACATGGCCAAACTGGCTATGGTAACATATTTGAGACAGTTGTTACCTCAGCTTGTGATCAGCTTGTCCTACCACCCACTTGTGTTTGTTTTGGGAGTGTTACGCTAGCAGTTTGTCTTTTGAAGACTCAACTCAAAATACGGGGGTCCCAAAGTACGAAGAAATGAGAGGGGAGGAGAGATACAATAATAACAATACCCGCAAGTCAAGAGATCCTTGATAATCGTCGAACAACACTAGAAGAACCATATCAATTGCTAGTGCGCACAGTCTTATTGTATTTGTGTCACGACTTGACAATCCTTGAAATATCATCCCACAGTTACTGTATTTAGTTCTTGACTTTTTGTATTATTGTAGTTGGTTTAAACAGTATTTATTTCAAGAGAGATATGTGATATTATTGTAGTTGTACGTGTCACATGTCCCAAACATGTTGCCTTGAAATATCATCCCACCTTATTTCTTATATTAACATGACACACATGTTAGCGTGCATTCAGATTGAAGCTTTTCATATTCAGACAACAGAAACGTCGAATGTTCGCGACATCGTCCCGCTTACAGCTGTACTTTGACCACATTGTGAAAAAAAACCGGACGTTACAATATCTGCAATGAATGTACGATAGGCGACCCATATCATGTCGGTGATCGAGAAAGGATCACCCGTGAGTGAATGGCGAATATCGTATGTTCTGATCTGGAATGGCGCATATGCACATAAGAGACTGATCTGTCGCTATGCTAATCGTAACATCCATGGCTTTGTTGTTTTTTTTTATTTATTTCTTAAAATCGGTAAAGGTTGAGCTAATTTTTAATTTTAAACATTGTATTAGAAAGAAAGAATTGATCAATAGACTGAAAATTTGCTTCGATTTAACCAGATCTGAAACGTATAGTTGTGCGGGAAACCGGGCCCAGGCTACATAGGTCTACAAATATGATACCGATTATTTGTATGTATATGTAAATAAAACATGTAGCTTACACAGAGTTTTCACCTGTAAATGGTGGTCGATAACAGTTAACGTGGACAGCTATCTGTAAACTGTGTCAAAGAAACTATTATGTGAAAATAAAGGAACATAAAAAACACACGTCAACAGACAAACATTTTTATATGATACCAATAGCTAAAATAATAAAAGAAAATTATCCTTACGGCTTTACGCCATTATTGTTAATAAAAATAAACATATATAAGATATGCCTGTTCCGAATAAAAATACGAGGTACGTTGTTGTTCTGTTCGTTAGATAACTTTGAACACCACGGAACAAACCTAACATGGCGGTCTGACAAACGTCGATAATTGGAAATCTCGGCGGAAATTACGTCAGCTAAGTTCACGGCGTCATATCTTGTGACGTCGTCAGATTCCCGAAGACAGGTTTTCTCGCGACGCGGCTCATAGCATCCGCGATATTCAAAGAATAATATTTATAACAGTCTTGTGTTTTCTTTGAAAGTGTCATAAATATTCGTTGTCATGTACGGAAGAAAATAAAAAATTATGTAAATATTTTTCATGAACTATGACAACTGTGGAACTTACATGGTTGGTCTCATAACGGATCACTGTGTACATAGTATACGCATATACAAATATAAGACCAAATATGTATAATTTGCAAAGCGTTTTCCTGGTATCATTAATGTTACTCCTTCAAAAAACTTTAGCCCTGATCAGACTGCGCGGACTTGAGATTGATACAGATCGAGCTCCGTGTCAGGTGCATGATTTGGTGGCAAAATTATTATTTCTCAATGAAAGATAGCAAGTTAGGAGTCCTTTAGAATCGTCTCATTGAGATCATTGAGACTCCCAACTTGCCATTTTTGGTGCAGAAATTTGTTGTTATCCAGAATTGATAAAATTACTCACCTTAGCTTGAGCTCTGTTGTTAGTTTATAAAACTTTTCTAATCAAACGTTTTAACTGTCATTCATTCAGTATCAAATAAACTGACTGCGTCTGTAGTTGTACTCTTGACCAAAGTTTGATGACCTGTTTATACACACTATCCCCAATTTATTCCAACATGGGAATGGGTGGTAGGAGGGAGCATGTGATGGGTAATTTAACGATCGTTGTGTGTTCATCCTTCCCGGAATGCCGACCTACATGGTTTGGTCTTCTTGTATCGTTTTGCCCCCCCCCCCCATCTCCCCCCCCCCCACCCCCCCCCCCCCCCCCCCCCCCCCCTCGGTACTTTGAGAGCTGAATCATGTTATGCTCAAGTAAGAAATAATAAGCTATCATAGCCCATAACTTGCCATTTTTTTGGTGAAGAAATAACAAAATCCTACCTCAAAGTTATCAAATTACGCACCTTGACTGAAGCTCTGTTGATAGTTTATAAAACTTTTGCAATCGCCAACTTGGACTCAAAACATATTTCCTTTTGCACACGCACTAAGTACGATTCAAGTCGAGGCGTTTTGCTGGTATCATTATTGTTACTACTTCGATGAAAACAAAACACGACAAATATAGGCCCTGATCAGACTGCACGGATGCGCTGGTTGATCTGGGGCTACACTATCGCATATGTCGTAAGGTCCATTCCCCAGCCAGGACTCACACTCAGCTAAATTCCTTGTGTGAAGTCTGACTTTGAGATTGAAGTAAGGTTTTGCAATGAAGATATTTATTTCTGCAAGGTGTATGTAACATAACATATGCTACATGTAATTATGTATCAACAGCACATTTTAATTTGTAACTTGCTAGTGTGCTGGTCAGTTTGAACCCCAGATATATCTACACTGGTTAGAAGACTAGTGTGTTCTTGTATCATCAGCTTATAGCTGTTAGAACAAGCAATTCTCCCAGCATTATTGTGGAAATCAACACACACATGGTGTAGGCTACCAAGAGAGCATGGAACAAGATCTGGGTTGCTAATCCATTTAGACAATGATGAATCCAGTCGGTAACAGTCTAGATCCTGATGTGACTGCTCATTCTGATCTGGACCTAAGCTGCAAAGATTACGGTCATAATAGTCGCTGGTGGTAATAAAACTCACCTGTACATATTCTCATGCACTATGGTCGAGTCTGGCGGTTACTGGAGACTCCAGCTGCAGCCACAGACGGACTAATGTGCAGTGAAAGTAGTTCGGCATGCTTTGTTATCTCATTAGCTGATCCCATAGTGCAATACAAAATCATTAACAAAGAGAAATAGAGCAGGGGCGGATCTGGAGGGGGGTTCCGGGGTTGCAACCCCCCCCCCTCACCCCCCCCACCCCCCCCCCCCCCGTTCAGCCACGAAGTTTACATAGATCACAGTTTACCACCAGTTGGAGTCTGAATTTAAATGCCGTAAAACACAGGGATGTGCATTTCGAAGAGCTCAAAAATAGGACAACCCCCTAGTTGCGAGCGGTAACTCTTGCAATTACTCCCGTACCGTCCGTAGCTAGCTAGCCCCCCCCCCCCCCCCCCGTCCGTTCCCCAAATGCTGGATCCGCCCCATGAATAGTACTATTGTTAGTATAAACTACAAGGTGTATGATCACGTGGTACTAACAACAACAACAAGTACCGATTCAAAGTATGTATTATTTTATAGTGTCCTTATTACCTAATGGATTTTGATGAAATATGGCGTCTTGTTAAGTTATCAAACGCGTCTTGTTAAGTTGCATTTGGTGGTCTCTGTATTTTCGCATAAACTTCTGTCGTTTTTGCGAAGAATCGATTTACGTGTCTCCGACACGGAAATCGATTCTTCGCAAAACGACATAAGTCTGTACCAAACTCCCTAGACCACCAAATGCAGCTCATGAAGACGCGTTTGCTGCGCCATATTTCATAACAATCCGTTGCATATTAAGGAAAATATCAAATAATATTTACTTTGGAGTGGGTGACGTTGTTGTTGTTGTTGTAACCGCGTGATCATGCACATTGAACTAGGTGTTTCTTCCTAAATTAAGTTCCTAGTTTCTGATTCCCGTGATGCCCGGTATATGTACTTGGATTTATAAATAGCAATAAGCAACTGTGCATGCATTAACCAGTTTTAACAAAAATAGAAGGAACACCAATGGATAAATATAAAGGTATTGATTCATTAAGGAAACGTATGTTTTAGTTCGTTAATTTGCAAATCAAATTACTTATACCAGATCTCAACTAAAAGGATACACGGTTGGTAGTATAACGTAATATATAATACATAGAAGGATAACTGTTCTGGGTATTCTGGGTGTCTGGTTTATGGAGGTTCCGCTGTATTTGCTTTTTATTTTATACTTTCAGGGAAAGCGAGCATTTCCTGAGCTGGAAAAGCGGCTATGTAAGTATGTGCATGCACGGTACAGGCAATTATCGGTATATGAAAGGGTCAGTGGAATAGAAACTTAATGCCGATATGTCAGACCGTGAAGAGGGCCGAGTGCACGCACACTTGGCCCTCTTCACGGTCTGATATATCGGCATTGTGCAATAGGAGAATGAACTAATTAGGTTAAACTCACCGCCTCATCGTCTCCTTCATTTAATGCACATATATCGACTGTATCGCATATATTAGTAAATTCGGAAACAAATGGGCCAAAGGCCATTGGCCTGATCATTTACGGGCACATGCCCGGGTATGGAAGGTCTTCGAGCCATTTCCCACCCTTAAATATAAGAAATTCAATTCAATAGAAACCACTTCGGACGTGACGTATATGATGTCTATACATTTTGAACACCCTGTAGAAACTAAATACTTCAAGTGTTTCTCGAATATTATACATGTATACTGGAAATCGTTGTGAATATTTATATTTTATTATGTAATTCCTAAGTATTATTCTTGTGTACTTGCTTTTATCCCGTCAACACAGTGCGTACAACATGTATGTGCCGTGAAACACGGTGCCGTGAAACGTTTTGATATCCTGTCAATACGACCTAATCACTGCGTATGCATATGTGCGGTGGCTGGGGTTATTAATTTGCATTTTAAAGCCATTTGCAGCTGTTGACGGGATAAATAGAATAGTAGGTTTGTGCCGTGAATGGGAAAAATATCTGGCGCGGCACGGAAACGGGATGTTCTCGGCATAGCCTTGCCCATCCAGTTTCCTAAACCTTGCCAGATAGTTTTACCCATTCACGGCACTAACCTACTATTCTCTATATAGCAGGTCTTAAAGTGGGGACATATATTTGGAATAACCCTGAATGTCATAGTAAATCATCATTCATGAATGAGCGGGTGGTTGGTCGGGCAAACGCGACGGCGTAAATTAACGGTAGGGTTCCTTATATAGGAATCACGATTTGCCTGGGGGCCGTTTCACTAAACTTCGTACGACTAAAATGTTCGTAAGTGCAAAATTATGATAGTCTGTAAATCGCACATCAACACTGTTTTCTTGTAAACAATTATTGGTTTTACATTTATTGAGCATAGGCTGCATTTGCAGCCTATGCTCAATAAATGTAAATCCATAAATTGCAATTTCCAGAAGATCCTAAATTTGCACTTTTAGTGAAACGGGCCCCTGGTGTGGCCATCCGGTACGTTTTTATCGTTGTCTCTGATGTTACTTGGGAGTTGAATTGGGTTATTACCCATTATAAAAGTAGTAAAAGTATTACTGATCCTACTGCTTTTGGGAGGGGGCCAAATGATTCTGGTGTGGCGAGGACCTGGCATCAGATCAGGATTATTCTGATTTCAGGGATGAATACATAGTTTTTTTTATCGTAAATATTCAGTTCTGATTTTGGGATTCCCCCCCCCCCCCCCATTTGTACAGGTAATATATGGGATTTAGTACTAAGCCATTGACCCGGCCTTAAATGACCTTCGCTGTTGACAGCCCGTTAAACCCCAACAAACAAACAAGCAAAAACATTCATGCATGACCCACAATTAATGATCATTAATGTTTTGTCCACAGCTACCAATTTCCGCTCACAGTTACTAGATAAACTAGGTAAGTACGGTCCAGATGTGTACCTGGTTCCACAAACGAACGACTGCCTATCGTTTACACAGCGTGTTGACAGCGTTATCGTTTCATATAGTGCGACAATGATGTTTTCGTTGGTTTAAACGTGTCACGTTTAAACCAACGAAAACATCATTTTTGTCGCGCTCTCTTGCATTATAATCGGCACATTGGCTTACGTACATGCGTCTGGGTTAAAATTGTTGGTATATATATTTCATGAAAAATCGCACATATTCTAAGGTAGAAGTTTATGGTTTAAAGTTTTTCGGTATACTATCAAAGCCTCGGCGGGCGCGACATGCGGGCCTCGGCTATCTAGTCTAATTAAAAACAACGAAAGCGATGTCAAATCGTTACGTTGAAGCCGGGTATCTAAACGAAAATCGTCGTTTCCACGTACAAGAAATACAAAGAGCAATCGTTTATTTGTGTACAGTGGGGTCAGCGTGTAAGTGCACACACGAACGAACACGACATGTTGGTTCCAACCTGTCGTGTTCGTTCGTGTGTGCACTTACACGCTGACCCCACTGTACGTTGTGCAAAACGATCGTTTTCCATTTGTTTTCGTTTGGGAACGTTCAACATGTTCCATGTACATGTACATACTAGGTATATATTATATATTGTAGAATTGTTTCGACACCAAATGAGATACATGCAAGCCATGTAATTTTCTACCTTAGATGATGCGCGATTTATCATGAAAATATTTACAAAAACTGTGACATTTTCTGTAAAGTATGTCAAAATTGGACGAACTTTCCATAGCAAATGCGGAATTATGTGCTACGTTTCGTCAACTTTCGACGTCATTTACGGAATATATCGTACTTTTAGTAAATATTTTCACGATAGTACGCACATCTTCTTAGCAGTGGCAGATCCATGATTTCGCCAAAGGTGGTGGGGTGGGGGGGGGGGGGGGGGGCAGTCGAAATTCGAACGATTACTTTTCAGCACATAATGCTGATGCACATTTTGGCAATATCTTCTGAATGGGCTCCTATGCACATTGATCTGATAATATCACCTCCTTTATTTGAGAGTGCTTGCTATTTTATTTTACAGAATCAGATAGCTTATCAATTTCCAACAGTAATCTGGAATCCTGAAGTGTATGCGTCTATGCACTATACTCATGTATACACAACAGTGAACATTGTGTATCGAATCGATATTTCAAATAGTATTACGTAAAACACAAAGTTGTGAAGAAATTACCCACAGTGGAGAATCACGTAGTCTACTGTTTTTGGTTTTGCGCAATGGCGGCGCCCATTAGTTGTGAGGTAAATCGTAGTTTTTATCAATACGACTGCGATGTCTTCCTTTTAATGATGACCAAGTTCCAGCCGTTACGAGTCACACGATGCCAAATTCAGCAGTTAACTGCTGAATTTGGCATCGTGCGACTCGTAGTGTTATTACTTCTGAAGTTGGTCTGGACATTCTGCAGAGAAATCTCACGGCCTCCAAATGGGTTTATACGAACTTTCTGAAGTAAAATGTACAACTGTTGATCGTACGACTAAAATGTTCGTCAGTGCAAATTTAGGATCGTATCGAAATTTAATTGATGGATTTACATTTATTGAGCATAGGCTGCATAAATGTAAATCCAATGATTGTTTACAATAACACATTGGTTAATATGAAATGTACAGACTACAGTACCATAATTTTGCACTTACGAAAACACAAACCTGCACACAAACCGTGTCTGTGGTGTAAACCACCAGGTTTACATTTAACCGGACTACTTTCTTTCGTCTATGTTTTGTATATTCATACTCCATGTACATTGTATTTACAGAGGCGGCCCTGCAAAATGGCGTGGAGAAGAAAGCAACCCCATCGGGCAGGACGGAGAAAATCGGTAAGTAAAATGACGGCTATGTCACGTGACAATGGATATCATACACAGTCGCCTGCGTGAATCTTGTCGAGATGTCAACGTTTCTGAACATCTATTGGCAATTTTATCTCGCAATTAAGCGGTTTGATTGACAGAGCCTGAGCTGTACCACAGCTCAGACTTAGACAATAAACCAGATTGAGTTTGAGCACAATATGCAAGTATTTCGAAATAAAGAAATTGATAAATATTGGCAAGATTAGCGCAGACGGTAGTGTATGCCCGTTGCACTAAACACACTAAACGTCGTACGACAAATAATGTTCGTACGAAGATTTCTAAAAAGTGGCTTCTTACATAACCATTGTTTCCGAATGTTACTATTTTCCACATACTAGTCGTACGAAACTTACTGACCAGGGGGCCGTGTCACGAAACTTCGTAAGACTAAAATGTTCGTAAGTGCAAAATTATGATAGTCTGTAAATTTCTTGTAAATAATTATTGGATTTACATGTGTTGAGCATAGGCTGCATATGCAGGCTCTGCTCACTAAATGTAAATCCATGAATTGAAATTTCCAGATGATCCTAAAGTTGCACTTACGATCATTTTCGTCGTACGAAGTTTAGTGAAACGGGCCCCTGGAAGCCAAGAGACAAATTTAAATAAGAAACTCGGACGGTTGCTAGCAGTATATATCCAGGTTGGACTGTACATCTGTACACAGTCTGTTCAGGGCCTACACTGTTCGCAACTATGCAAATACGACGGCATTGCTAACCCCTAGCGGACATTATAACATAAATAAGTTGACGTCATGGACGGTTCTGGATAAGAACGCGTACATGTATAAATTTCTTGTATTTCTCACAGCAAGTATCATGAATATATCTTGGAATTTCATTAGAATTGAGTCCAGAGGACTCAATTCTAATGAAATTTCAAGACATATTTACTGAGAGAAATAAAACATATACTTCTAATTCGTTTGGCGGATATTTTCACCGCTAGCATGCAGTGTGCATTGTGTGCAAAGCGATGATAAGAACGCGTACATGTATAAATGCATTGTGTGCAAAGCGATGAGAAGGTGCGCAATGCACTAATGCTTTGTAATTCCACGCATTGAGAGAGGAAAGTAAATAGAATCACAGCGCTATTTAAATCAGACCCCAGCGAAGGTGACACTGCATAGTATTAAGGCCTAAACAAGTTATTGTGGTGCTGGCAACCCGACCTTACTTATGAATATGCCGTCGACCCTATACTGTTTTAGCCGTTTAAAAAAAAGTTTATTTTCGTCCTTTGCGTTTTTTAGACGCTTGTCTTCATTGTGCCTACAGCAATAACAACAACAATAAGTACGAAAGAGTGAACCTATTCCACCATATTGGCACACACGACTGTCTAGTAGTATTGAATACATAAAGCCGACCCTCCATACTATTACACTAAACTTCGTACGATTAAAATGTTCGTTGTTCGTAAGTGCAAATTTAGGATCGTCTGTAAATTTCAATTGATGGATTTACATTTATTGAGCAGCCTATGCTCAATAAATGTAAATCCAATAATTGTTTACAAGAAAACACTGTTAATGTGAAATCTACAGACTATCATGATTGTTTTGCACTTACGAACATTTTAGTCGTACGAAGTTTAGTAAAACGGCCCCCAGATCATATCATGGCCATGACCACTTGTATAATTATAGCATAGCACTGTTTGAATAGTGCACTCGAGTGAAGGCATATGTGGCGATGCTACCACATCTCTGGTCGGCTATGATTGCACTAAACTTCGTACGATTAAAATGTTCGTAAGTGCAAAATAGTCTGTAAATTTCACATTAACAATGTGCTCATGTAAACAATTATTGAATTTACATGTATCGAGCATAGGCTGCATACGCAGCCTATGCTCGATAAATGTAAATCCATCAATTGAAATTTACAGACTATTCTAAATCTGCACTTAGGAACATTGTAGTTGTACGAAGTTTAGTGAAACGGCCCCCCGGAGTACAAATGTCGACTGCGATGGTAGCCGAGGTCGAAATGTCGTTCCGAGTGTTGATATCATTTGTATCCATCGCGGAAATGCGATAATTATATTTATTGCCAAACCGAATACAAGATGGTACATATATCCCAAATGCTTATCGTCATTTATGTGTATTGTGTGCATGACAGATTTCGGAATGACAAGAAATGCGTTGCATTAATTTTCAGGACGCACTATTGCCCGACAAATGAAAAGAGACGAGGGTGATGGTGGTTCGAACAACGGCAATGGCGGTTCGAACAACGGCAATGGCGGTTCGAACAACGGCAATGGCGGCGGATCCAATGGCGGGGGAAATGGAGACGGGGGTTCTAACGGGGCGGGTGAACACACCGGGGGTTTTGCTTGCGGTATGACCATCAGCACAGATAGTTGCGGGCAGTAACTCTGCAACACTCCCGTACCGTCCATAGCATACGGACGGTACGGGAGAGTTGCAGAGTTACTGCCCCTAATTGCATGTACGTGATATATGATTCAGACGACACAGATAAGAGAGAAGGCACGTGATTTTGTACCTAAGAAGTTGTGCAATTGTTGATGAAAACTACATTTATTTACAACTGTGGTCTTATTCGTAGATAATATAAACAATTGAAGCAATCTTCAGTGCAACTGCTGGATAGAATTTCTCATTTGCTTTGAACAGTTCGTGAACTTTTTACGTCAGACACTATCAGTTGTGACTGAAACATTGGTCATATGGGAGTATATACTACTGTCTGTTTCACTAAAGCTGCCCGAATTTTACGGCTATATAAACAATTGAAAGACAATATTTGTTTCGATAATTTTAAATTGAAGAAAAATTTAAGAATGAGCCTTTTTATTTCGTGAAATTTGCCTTTTTATTTCGTGAAATTTGGTCAAATATTGATTTTATTGCGAAAAAACAATTCCCCATGTTTAATCCCCAAAGACATCTTCTCAGAGTGAAGATGTCCACTGTGTATGGGGTTTAACATGGGGAAATTTTTAGAATTTCATAAATACTTGACCGATTTTAAAAATGTAACTTTTGTTTTCTTAGTTAGATCATTTCCAAGCTATCTAGACAGGTTTCGGAGTCAATTTTCATTTTTTTTGTTTACTGACTCCTCCCACAACTCATCTACCTACTTTTCCTCCATGTTAAATTCCCATAGACACATAAATGTTTCGTAATAAAATCAATATTTGACCAAATTTCATGAAATAAAAAAAAATCTCATTCTTAAATTTTGATAAAATAAAATTTAATATTATCGAAAAAAATACTGTTTTTGCATTGTTTACATGGCCGTAAAATTTGGGCAGGTTTCGTGAAACAGACAGTAGTGTAGCTCCTGATCAAACAGCACACACTTGTAGCTTGCTAACGATCTATACATGTATCGCTTCAAAGTTGAAGGGATGACGGGTGTTTCATTGATGACATTGCGAACGATGGAGATCCTGATCTCGATTCACACTGGTCTCCTGTTTTCAGTCACAGCCACACTTATATAGAGTTTGTTCCACTGCCATTTTGATATACCGTTTTCATTTCCCGAGACATCTGGAAATCCGACAAAGAAACGAGTGCGGGTCATGAGTTTCTTTGTCGGATTTACAGACGTCAAGGGAAGTAAATCCGGTATTTCAAATGATAGTGGAATAAATTGTATATTACATGCTCTTCGGAAAATGTGAAATTTGCTCTTAGACCAGCTTATAACTTTGCCAAAATTGAAATTATTTATGTTAGCGTATGAATTGTTTCTTCGCCAATTACGTCTCGCGAACGTCTAGAAGAAAATATTTCCTTCAAGGAAATAAATCCCTCCACAATCACGGCAAATCACTGGGTAGCATTTAATATATATATATATATTATGCCACCGTCAGTTCTGACGGATAGATGGAATGTATACCACTAGGTATTCAAGCATCAAATAAGATAATGTATGTACAGTGAAACCTCTCTAAACCGGACACCCTGGGAAGTCCCCAGGGTGTCCGGTTTATAGAGGTTTCACTGTAAATCAGGCAATTGATCATTCTGAGCCATAGCTGTGTTCTCTGCGATCACGAACAGACATTATCACCAGATATAAATGACTAAGAAACCCATCAAAAATAAGATCACTTTTGTTTCCTTGGTGTCCGGTTTACTGAGAGAGGTTTCATTGTATATGTTCAAAGGACATTTCATTATTTGTCAAATGCCAGTGACATACTTATCTAGTACAGACATGGCTAAGGTCGGGGTCAAATGACTAGGACATGTTTGATCAGGATATGCACTGTTAGCCATTCCGTCACTGGAACACCCTTATTGCTTCTGCCATCAATATACATGCAGGTACATGTACATAGAGAATACCAGGGTCCGGTTGCTCAAAACCTATGTTAGCTTAACAGACTGTTAAATCCTTAGCAATGCTAAGGATTTAACAGTCTGTTAAGCTAACAGAAGCTTTGAGCAACCGGGCCCAGGCTAGTATCTTTTGATATCAAGTTTATCAGGCAAGGCTAGTTTGATAAACTTGATATCAAAAGACAGTAACCTGGCATTCTATTTATCATGTAACGTTTTATGTTCGAAAAGGACCACAGGTGACTCTGTTATCTATGGACAGAACGCGGGCTTGTTTACGTTGCGTCATTACACTGACGTAATTCGGTAACGTCACATGACGTCATCCGACCAATGTAACGGCAGTTTTGACTTCGTTGTAACCCGGATATTTGTATCAAGTCAATGCCTAATACCTGATACAACAATATGTTATCAGTCAGTACGTATTCGGTCAATACAGGGCATGTTACCTGATGAATCTATTTATCAGGCTACAGGAGCGTGATATTTGATCAGGAGTTGCACAGGTTACAAATCACATAAGCCCAATTTCTCCAGTCGCAGTTAAATGTACAGTCACTGATATTCTATAGCTGTGGATGTTATTGGAAAATTGGGTCTTATTGTATTTGTGAACAGTGCAGCTCTTGATCAAATAGAACACTCATGTACATGCAGCCCGATAATAAAATGTACGTGTATATTGCGTGTGTCACGGTACGTAACTCACTATGGGGAGAACATGTGTATTCGTGCCCGGCTAGCTCAGTCGGTTAGAGCGATGGTTCGGTAATCCAGAGGTCCCCGGTTCGAGCCTCGGGTAGGATATGCATCTTTCTCACCCTGTGACATTTGGCGGCCAACATGGGCCGTGACTGATAAATACTGCCCAAAATGTACCAAAAATATGGATTTCAGAGACGAATTAAATATAGAATTCGGGGACGAATTCCAATTTGGCGGGGGAGTATGTCATGGTACGTAACTCACTATGGGGAGAAAATGTGTATTCGTACCCGGCTAGCTCAGTCGGTTAGAGCGATGGTACGGTAATCCAGAGGTCACCGGTTCGAGCCTCGGGTAGGATATGCATCTTTCTCACCCTGTGACACATGTTAGAAGCAATGCCGGTGTTTCATTGATGGTATGGCGAACAAAGCTGATCCTGATCAGACGGATGCGCCCTATTTTTCCAGTCACAGCCATATATTTATGTTACAGACGAGGACTACAGGCATGAATTAGCCCTCGCCAGCATGGGATTGACGGAATTCGCAGGTCACGTGGAGGAAATCAACCTTGGCTGGTGGTGTAAGTATATCATAGCATTCACTACCGGCCAGGGGCCCGTTTCACTAAACTTCGTACGACTAAAATGTTCGTAAGTGCAAATTTAGGATCGTCTGGAAATTTCAATTGATGTGTTTACATTTATTGAGCATAGGCTGCATATGCAGCCTATGCTCAATAAATGTAAATTCAATACTTATCTACAAGAAAACATTGTTAATGTGAAATTTACAGATCATAATTTTAGTCTTACGAAGTTCAATGAAACGGGCACCAGAGCTGTCGATAAGGTGCGTATTAGCGTATTTTTTTAGCTGAACTTATTTTAGCCGAATACGCATTGATTATCAAAAGTGGGAGTACAAAATACTCAAACTGAGTAGTGAAAGTACTGTAATAATGTTGAAAATTTACTTAGTGGAGCTGCAAAAAAGCAAAGAAATATATAATACATTTGTAAAAGTAAAATACGCATTTGATTAGAACTTTGGGGGTATAATATTCTTTAGACACAACACTTACATGTTACTGGAGCTCTAACTACCCTACAAAGTGTGCCACATATGGAATTCATATGTTCTTCATATGTTCTAACATGAATAGCATAATACATGTATGTACATGTATTTTTTCATATGAACTGCATGTGTAGCACATTTAGCCGTGTACCGCCTGTGCTAATTTTGCCAATATTTGTCGATTTTCTTATTTAAAAATACTTGGATATTGTGTTTGACACTAATACACTGTATTACGGTATACATGTACCTGACGTTGTCAATAGCGTCACGCTTTTGGCCGGCAACGACGTTCTATGAATTGCGACAAAACGCTTGGCGCGCGACGCCGTTTCCGTGGAATTCTTGTGTTATTTCAATATTTACATTTGAACACAATCAACCCTTTGAACCCGAAATCCCGCTATATCGGTTTATGCAAAAAATGCAGATCCAGATGAGCCGACTCGTAACGAGCCGTCTCATCAGGATCTGCACTTTTTGCAAGTAATTTTCATATTTCTTAGAACAAAAACACCCCCTTTTCATAAATGGACGAATCTGAAAATCATTTTGTGACCATTGGATTGGTCGGAACATTAGCATATCACAGTCCATGCCAGTTCCTTAGGGTTGAAAGGGTTAAGAATTGCATGTAGGGTTGTTCGTATTTCTTCAAATGGGAGCATGTGAAAATAAATGCATTGTTATTTAACATGGGTGAATGTTACGTCTATATGGTAAACAACACGAACAGTAAATTAATGCAGCGTTGAGTACTCACATGTAACTGTATAAAACAAGCATTATGTTTTATTTTGTTATTTTCAGTGTGCTCCTATGAATTGGGTATGTATGTGTTTTATTTTACAACATCATCCATTATTAGGTTCGATATTATCAAAGTATCGAATGTACTGCATATATGCTTAAATTATCCCATCAACACAGTGCGTATGTGCCGTGAAACACGGTGCCGTGAAACATTTTTGATATCCAGTCAATACAATTTTTTTGCATTTTACAGCCATTTGTAGGTGTTGACGGGATAAATAGAATAGTAGGTTAGTGCCGTGAATGGGAAAAAATATCTGGCGCGGCACGGAAACGGGATGTGCTCGGCAGAGCCTCGCCCATCCCGTTTCCTGAGCCTTGCCAGATATTTTTTCCCATTCACGGCACTAACCTACTATTCTCTATTTACATGACATTTCCGATGGAAATGTAACACCATGTTCGACCATGTCCAACCGTGGGTAAACGTTTGCCGTGGCACGAGGGAACTGTTTGAACCCCAAGGCCGTCGCGGGAACGAATTTTTAATTCGTGGGAACGAATTGCTATATCATGGGAACGAATTGTTAATTCGAGGGAACGAATTGTTAAATTGAGGGAACGAATTGTAATTTTGCGGGAACGAATTGTTAATTCGAGTGAACGAATTGTTATATCGTGGGAAACGAATTGTTAGTTCGTGGGAACGAATTCCTAATTCTAGCAATCGAATTGTTATATCGTTGGAACGAATTGTTAATTCGAGAGAACGAGTTGTTAAATTGAGGGAACGAATTGTTATTTCGTGGGATCGAATTAATGAAAAACAAGAAATGCGTCTGTCGAACGCGGATGCACCTGCAGCATATTTGAGAAACTGTGACAAAGTGGTTAACCGAAAAGTGTGACGGACGGACGGACGGACAGACGGACGGACCCGGTGGCATGAAAAGCCATGTCCCCTGCGGGACTCTGTATGTGCCAGTATGAAAACACTGTGAAAATTAAAGTAATTTGCGAATTTCACTCGCTATACTGAAATCAGTAAACCAGGGCCCGGTTGTTCAAAACCTCTGTTAGCTCAATAGACTGTTAAAACTTTAGCATTGTTAAGGATTTAACAGTCTGTTAAGCTAACAGAGGTTTTGAGTTGCTCAAAACCTCTGTTAGCTTAATAGACTGTTACATATTTAGCATTGCTAAGGATTTAACAGTCTGTTAAGCAAACAGAGGTTTTGAGCAACCGGACCTTGGTTAATACATATGTCATATTAAAACGTCATTCATGTGACGTCATGTATACGTTTTCTATCACATTATTGCGTCTTTGTTATAGGAGGAAACGACCCACTGTTCACAGAGGAAGAATTGGAAGACCGTTATGCAGGTTTGTCATTCATTTATATGCAAACATTGCATTAATTAATAGACCTACATGTAAATCACCTGGGGCCCGTTTCACTAAACTTCGTACGACTAAAATGTTCGTAAGTGCAAATTTAGGATCGTCTGGAAATTTCAATTGATGGCTGCATTTATTGAGCACAGGCTGCATATACAATGTATATATCAATAAATGTAAATCCAATAATTGTTTACAAGAAAACATTGTTAATGTAAAATTTACAGACTATCATAATTTTGCACTTACGAACATTTTCGTCGTACGAAGTTTAGTGAAACGGGCCTCTGCAGTTTATATTGTAAATCTGCAAATAGCTGGCCAGGGGTATGTCGGGATTACATTGGAACTTGTTTAGTTTGTTTACATGTATATAATTCCAGCACAAAAATATTTACACAATTCCTTAACATTTGATTGGCCCGTAGCAAGTCTCTGTCCAAAATTTATATCCCAGTAAACTCCCAAGCCGAACTACTTTCCGTAACCGTGATGCGCAGTTAAAATAATTCTAAAGAAAACGGAAAATAAACACATTTTCTTGATGAATTTATTTCAAATGCTGGAATTATAAGGAATGAATGGCCTTTTTGTGGAATTTATCGGGGATATAAACTTGGAAAAGTCGCGGGAATACTGGACGAGGCCTTCCGGCCTTCGTCCAGTATTCCGGCGACTTTTCCAAGTTTATACCCCGATAAATTCCACAAAAAGGCCATTCATTCCTATAGTATTCGACAGAATGGTGGTAAATGACCGAATGCCCTCATTAGTCAGTTAGCTTATACATGTACATTGTATATCCACAGCGTGGCACAAAAAGCATGGACACATTTTGTAATACATCTTTTTTGGCCGCCGCCCAATACACTTGCCTGTACATGTAGTGAATTCGTTTTTTTATTTATCAACTAATGGTTTACACAAGTCCGTATTCATGTCAATTATAAAACTGTATGGAATGAAGACTTACTCACATGTAATACATGGTTTACGGGATAATACATAGAGGATATTCATATTTTACACAACGAGATGAACATATACATGTATGTCATATTCGTTGCAAAAATATGAATATTATATTTATTATATATCGCTCCATGGAAATTAGCAGTTTTTTTAGACTGTATACGGTAATGAATGTGTATTTGCAGCCTATTTACAGTCCGGCACTGCAGATGCGCGTTATGAATATAGATACCGGAAGTAGTCGTATTTTCACCGGACGTTGTTTATTTCATCGATGAGAACATATGACTTTTATTTACATCGTATAACTATGTATTTCATGGGTAGGTATATAATAAAATGGTCTCATTCCAGTTGCTTTCGACAAGATCACACATACGGACAAGCCAATAGTAGAGGCATTAGATCAGAAAACGCAACTATTCATGGAGGGCTTTGACAGATTCCACGAACGGATAGCAACGGGAGTCGGTAAGATACATGTATATCAGAAAAGTCTGGTCCCGGTTGGTCAAAACCTCTGCTAGCTTAACGTACTGTTAAATCCTGAGCAATGCTAAGTATTTAACAGTCTGTTAAGCTAACAGAAGGTTTGAGCAACCGGGCCCTGGTTAATATGCGCCATGTCTAAATCACGGGTAATAATCAAACAATGTACACCAGTCAGTTACTTAGGCAAGTATGACGATTTATTTCCTACTGTCATAAGCTCGGTACAATGCAACTACAGCGAAACCGAACACCAAGCCAACATATGTGATCTTATTTTTGATGTGTTTCTTGGCTATTTATCTCAGATATTAATATATGTTCATGATTGCAAAACAAAACACGCACATACGTATCAGAATGGTCATATGCCTGATTTACAGTGGAACATCTCTAAACCGGACACCCTGGTGATCTCCCAGGTTGTCCGGTTTAGAGAGGTTTCACTGTAGTTACATGTATGAAGTATCTTCACAGATCCACGTACCCTGAGAAATAGCACATTATACGTGTACCTTGTGGTTTAATCTACGGCGTATTGTCTATGAACTAAGCCCTTAAAGGTACATGCCCACTCTTATATCAGAGATAACATCTGAGACATTTTCTGGCAAAATAAACATTCACTACTGTCTGTTTCAGGAAAGCTGCCCAAATTTTACGGCTATATAAACAATTCAAAAACAAGATTTCTTTTGATAATATTAAATTAAAGGAAAAATTAAGAATGAGCCTTCTTTTTATTTCGTGAAATTTGGTCAAATATTGATTTTATTGCGAAAACAAAATTTCCCCATGTTAAATCCCCATAGACATCTTCACTCCGTGAAGATGTCTATGGGGATTTAACATGGGGAAATTTTTCAGATTTCAGAAATACTGGACCGATTTTTAAAATTTAACTTTAATTGTTTTCTTAGTTAGATCATTTCCCAAAAAAAAAATAGTTTTTTGACTCCTCCCACAAGTCCTCTACCTCTTCTTCCCCCCCCCCCCCATGTTAAATTCCCATAGAGAAATCAATTTTTCGTAATAAAACAAATATTTGACCAAATTTCACGAAATAAAAAGAAGGCTCATTCTTAAATTTTTCTTTAATTTAATATTATGGAAAAAAATATTGTTTTTGCATTGTTTATATAGCTGTAAAATTTGGGCAGGTTTAGTGAAACAGACTATAGTTATACTCTGTATTTATTTTTGATGTGCAATGATCATACTTTACAATATGTTGAAAATATTATTTTTTCAGGTGACGCATTTAATTAGTATGAATAATTAAAAAATACCATGCCTCATTTGAATATGAAAATAGCCTGATACCAACACGCGTCACTATCAGTAAAATAAATATTACTAACTGATTGTACCTATATTGTGGCCACTAGTAATTTTTAGAACTGGTGGAACAGTGACATAATTATACACTTACATGTATTTAATTCCTATAAAGAACAGTTTGTGCCTACTGAGTGGGCATGTACCTTTAACCCATTCAACCGTACAAAGTATAAATCGAATATTTGCAAACACTGTAGATGTAGATGAGATGGCTCGTAACGAGCCAAATCATCTATATCTGCAGTGTTTGTAATTATTTTTTTTATTTTACATTTTGAAACAATACGACTTACACGTATTATAATAATCTTTGATTAAATAGAACAATGAAGATGCAACTGACTACATGTATGATATATATTTACTGGTCAAACGGTTAAAGTAGTTTATATATGAGCTATGTCCACAATCCATATTATATGAAGTGAAATATGTTCTTAACGTATTGTCTATTAAACTGAAATGTGTCCTTAATGTATTGAATATGATCTGAAATATGTCGATAATGTATTTTCTATGAACTATGGCCTATACAATCTGTTGACTATGAATTGAAACTGTCCTTAATGTATTTCTGGACTGTTCCATTGTCATAAATTATGCTATGGACTGACATGTGTAATATATTATCTGTACTGACATGTGTATAAATATGACTATGACTGATATGTCCTTAATGTATTTTCTATGAACTATGTTCCGTGAATTGAACTCGGTCCGTAATGTGTATGTACTTTCCATTAACTGAACTCTACAAAGATTGGCCTGATAAATTTGATATTTAATCGCTATCCTGATATACATTGTATTATGTGTATTTTCTTTTATTTGCAGTTGAACAGACGTGTCTCGGTAAGTAAGCAGCATAGAGTTGCGGTATACTTGGTCATTTACAATCACATTCATTACGAACATACTCGTACAAGTACACGTAGTATGTACATGTGTATATTTTGTCTCATAAGCATACACACCAACCAATCAAATCAAATCAAAACGGCTGCCAGTATAAACACATGTACTCTTGTTATCAAGAAAATAACGACGATACTGTCTGTCATACTGAGATACTGACGGTAAGAAACGTCATACAAACTAGTGGTTATAACATTCGTGTACAGAGGCCGGTTTCACTAAACTTCGTACGACTTAAATGTTCGTAAGTGCAAATTTAGGATCATCTGGAAATTTTAATTGATGGATTTACATGTATTGATAAAAGGCTGCATATGTCCGTAAGTGCAAACTTAGGATCGTATGGAAATCTCAATTGATGGATTTACATTTATTGAGCATAGGCTGCATATACAGCCTATGCTCAATACATGTAAGTCCAATATATTTTTACAAGAAAACAATGTTAATGTGTACTTTACAGACTATCATAATTGTGCACATATGAACATTTTAGTCGTACGAAGTGTAGTGAAACGGGCCCCAGTACATTGTACTTGCTACCAACCGTGAATCGTGAAGTTGCTACGATTCTCCTAATTATGTTTAGTAATAAGTAGAAAGTCAGAAGAATAAACAAATACCATGGAAACAAAAAAAGACCACCACTATTATGCTATAATAATAGTCCGTTCATATGCATGTATATTAGCGGGTTTGTCTTGACTTAACACTTTCACCCCTAAGTAACTGGAATGGATTTTGATATGTTCATTTTGCAACCAATCCAACTGTCACAAAACGGTTTTCAAACTAGTCCATTTATGAAAAGGGGGTATTTTTTGTTCTTAAAAATGTGAAAATTACATGCAAAAAGTGCAGATCCTGACGAGACGGCTCGTTGCGAGCCGGCTCGTCTGGATCTGCACTGTTTGCATAAACCGCTATAGCGGACTTTCGGGTTCAAAGGGTTAATGTAAGTTTTTATTTCTCTGACTTTCAGGGATGGGTTGTAGTCTAGAGGTTAGAACACCTGACTTCTGACTTTCATGGATGGGTTGTGGCCTAGGGGTTAGAACACATGCCATATAATCCGGAGGTTGTGAGTTCAAACCTTGCCTTAGGCATAAAATATACTTTCATAGCAGTTCCATCCCACCGGTCTGTCGGATGAAACTTTAAAACTGTCGTCCCGTCTCTATATGAACTTAGCGTTTGCTGTGACGGTAAACCCATTGATTTTCACTTTTTATACCACACCACGATAGTGGAAGGGGAATTTAGTGTTACCCTTGTCCATCCGTCCCGTCCCGTCCCGTCCCGTCCTGTCCCGTCCCGTCCCGTCCCGTCCTGTCCCGTCTATCCCGTCCTGTCCTGTCCCGTCCCGTCCCTTCTCGTCCATTCCGTCCGTCCGTCCGTCCGTCACCACCCTTGTAAGTAGTAAAACGTTTAAACCGTGCTAACTACAGACCTGAAACTTGATATGTAGCTTCCTTATGATGAGTAGATGCGCAATGTTTATTTTGATTTTTGATTCGAACCCGGCTCATGGATTATCTCCCCCTTTTCGACTCATAATTTTCCAAGTTTGGCTTGTAAGTCGTAAATGTTTTCAACCTTAATAGCTACACATCTGAAACTTGGTATGTAGCTACCGTATGATGAGTAGATGTGCAACGTTTATTTCAATTTATGATTTGACCTCCGGGTCTTGGATCATCTCCCCCTTTTCGACTTAGAATTTGACAATTTTGCCTTCTAACTCGTAAAACGTTTAAGCCGTAATAACTACAGACCTTAAACTTGGTATGTAGCTTCCTTATGATGAGTATATGCGCAAAGTTAATTTTTACGATTTTTTATTTGACCATTTGTCATGGATTATCTCCCCCTTTTCGACTTAGAATTTGGCAATTTTGCCTTTAACCCGTCAAACGTTTAAACTGTACTAGCTACAGACCTGAAACTTGGTAGGTAGCTTCCTGATAACGAGGAGGTGGGCAAAGTTTATTATTATTTTTATTCGACCCCTGGGTCATGGAGTATCACCCCTTTGGGCTTGGAAGTTTGCCTCGCTTACTATCAAAGCGATATGTGGTGCATCCGTGTTCTATGAACACATTTTCTAGTTTTCTCTGACTTTCTGCTTGTTTCTAAACATAATTATGTCACTTTCAATCATTATACCATCTCTGTTATGCGTTACACTACAGACAGCCTCGTCAAATCTTGCCACTATTTGTCAATTTACTTGTTTCAAAATACTTAAATATTGGGTCTGCAATAAAGAATTTTGATTGACTGAGCCTGAGCTGTTATACAGCTCAGGCTCAGACAATACAATTTCTTGATTGCGACTTGGCATTCAATTTGCCAATAGGTGTTCAAAGACGATTAGCTTGGCAAGATTACCTCAGAATATAGTGCACATGTATTCACACACACGTGATGATGCTGTGGTTTGTCACAAAATTGCGTACTATACCTTTCTTGCAGACATGTATGTGACTAGTCTCTTATAATTCTTATTCAGAATGACAATGTACTGTTTTACTGTTGTATGCAGTAATATCCTGTGATATGTACATTTATGTAGACTTTCCAATGCACTCTATAAATATCACGCAATCTGATTGGCTGATGGTCATACAATACAGGTATATCATTGTTGATGAACGGTCGCAATATGTATTCCTACGCCAGTAGTAAAGGAGTGCATTAGAAATAGGTTAACCGCATTTTATTTTGAAATTTGCGGTGTATATCAGAAAATAATAGGTCGGAAAACATGTTTAATGGCGCCGCTAGCGCGTCGCCATTAAACAGATTTTCCGACCTATCATTTTCTGATATACGCCGCAAATTTGAAAATTACAATACAGTTAACCCTATATTAAAGGTGCATGCCCACTAAGTAGGCACACACTGTTCTTTATATCAGATACATCACCTGAGACATTTTCTGACAGAATAAACACTCATTCACCATTGCCCCATGTATTGATTGGCATTATTCTACATTTTATCTCGTAAATGTCCATACTGATATCAGGGGCGATAACCGTGTTTCCTTAAAATGTTAACGGACATTACTATTTATTCTCTTTATTTATTTTTTGATGTGCAATGATCGTACTTTATAATCTGTCGAAAATATTATTTTTTCTGGTGACGCATTTAAATAATATAAATAATTACAAATAAGCATGCCTCATTTGCATATGAAAATAGCCTGATACCACCGTGCGCCACTATCAGTAAAATACATATTACTAAATGATTAGATCTGTACAGCGGGCACTCGTAAGTTTTAGAACTGATTGGAATAGTGACACAATTATACACTTATTTAATTCCTGTAAAGAACATTTTGTGCCTACTGAGTGGGCATGTACCTTTAATAAACACACATATGTATTCCCTACAATTCTTTCATTACAGATGAGAGCTTCCTGGTGCAGTGTGAGTACTACAACTTAATTAGTTCACACTTAAGTAATTAAGTGAAGTACGTACGCTCACCCACTGATGTGGCGCGCTTCCGTTTTCGAGGGATGGGTTGTGGCCGAGAGGTTACATGTAGATCACTGGCCACAGATTGTGGGTTCAAACCTTACATTATGCATACAAAACATAGTATTTCCATACCACTGTTATTTCGGATGAGACTTGAAACCGAGGTCCATTTCCTAAATGACCTTAGATGTTGCTGGGATGTTAAACCCATTCATGTTTTCTTACGAAGTTTAGTTAAACAGACTATGTGAGCGTAGAACAGGAGCATGTTTGAAGTGCAAATTTAGTATTGTCTGGAAATGTCAATTGATGAATTTTTCATTTATTGAGCATAGGCTGCATATGCAGCCAATGCTCAATACATGTAAATCCAATAATTGTTTACAAAAAATCATTGTTAATGTGAAATTTGCAGACTATCACAAGTTTGCACTTACAAACATTGTATTCGTACATAGATGTTGCTGGGATGTTCAAATGCTACCATCGTGTGC
Source organism: Conchocele bisecta (assembly GCA_029237695.1). Classification (NCBI taxonomy): domain Eukaryota; kingdom Metazoa; phylum Mollusca; class Bivalvia; order Lucinida; family Thyasiridae; genus Conchocele; species Conchocele bisecta. Next base: position 43,861,526 of record CM055266.1, read on the forward strand.
ATTAATTATAGAACATCCACGAAAAGTTGTCAGAACAAATGTTATTGTGGATTTCAAGTTTGCACTTACGAACTTCATAGTACGAATTTTAGTGAAACAGGCCCCAGCGTAGCAAGTCACATAACGTAGTACCTTCCAATCTTCAAATCATGCGAATGTAAGAACGATTTCTTGAATAAATCATGAGGAAAGGTAGCAAAATAGTATGATAACATTATCTCGCTTAACCCTTTCAACCCTAAGGAACTGGAATGGACTGTGATATGCTAATGTTCCGACCAATCCAATGGTCACAAAATGATTTTCAGATTCGTCCATTTATGAAAAGGGGGTGTTTTTGTTCTCAAAAATATTAAAATTACTTTCAAAAAGTGCAGATGCTGATGAGACGGCTCGTTTCGAGCCGGCTCATCTGGATCTGCACTTTTTGCATAAACCGACACAGCGGGATTTCGGGTTCGAAGGGTTAAGTGTGGACGCATATTCAAAATGTGCACGTACATGTAATATACACATAGTAATGCAATATCATAATACACTGGTGTACATGTACAGTGGGGTCCGCGTGTAAAGGCTTGGTCACAACGAACCCACGACGCATTTGTACCACGACACGACAGAAACTTTGGGCAAATCGTGGGTCATCGGGGGTCGTCACAAGACAGTCCTACGAAGTCGCGAGACAGTTGCAAGATTGTCTCACGAATATTATATTTCGTAGGCGGCTCGCACAACATTGCAAGTCTGTCGTGCGTTAGTCTTGCGTTAGTCTTGCAACATATGTTTCGTTTTTTGAGGGGTATATAGCTCGGGCTTGTGGTAGGGGCTCCTCTGTCTGGTGCACATCAGCCGCTGTTATCACCTTTCTCTTATTGGTTTTCTTCTTGGGAGGCATCCTGGATACAAACTTGGATTAAATTTGCAAAAAGTTGAATAAAATAAAGTGACAAATGTAAATAATTCGTGCAGAACTTCGATGTTTCCACTGAAAAATCTCGAGAGCAAATTGGCAGGCAGCAGACCGGGCCTCGTTATATAGTCGGGAGACGGACGCGAGCGTCCCTACGAGTGACCCACGACTGTTGTGCGGCAGTCTTGAGTGAAAAACAGCCCCCCGACAATGCCCGACAACTCACGATGGTCCCACGACTGTCGCGCGACTGACTTGCGACACACCCACGACATAACCACGACATATCCTTTTTTTTCTGTCGCGTCCCCGTCGCCAAACCATCTTTAATGTGTCGTAGCCCTTGTGACCACTCGAAATAGATTTCGGGCATGTTGCAAGATCTGGCCACGACAAATATTTTATGGGTCTACCACGTCAACATTTCGTACGATCCGTTGTGCCCGGAGCTTAAGTGCACACACGAACGAACACGACAGGTTGGAACCAACCTGTCGTGTTCGTTCGTGTGTGCACTTACACGCTGACCCCACTGTATGTAAAACGTATGCACATGGAACCGATACAGAAAGAATATTGACTGATCAGTTTTGCCTCAATGCATTATTCTGTGTTTATGCAATATTCCCATAAAGAAAGCATCTGACATTATTCCTGATTTAATACATGCCATTTATCAAACTCGTTGCCTCGTTTCTTACGAAATCAGTAAACTCGATTAATATACTACAGTTCACTCCTGTGTGTATGTATTATTGTTATGTTACATGTACTAATTAAACGCGTTGACTGATTTCAGAAGATACTCAGCATAGCCTCGTTTCTTATGAAATCAGTAAACTCGTTTAATAAATATGACATTAAATCATCACTTATGAATTTATGTATTCTTTCTTACAGATGGAATAGCCAGCGGCGTGCTCACACTCTACGGTACGTGGCCGAGTGTGCGTCGGCTTCCGCGTAAGCAACGAGTGAGCGTAGCGAACGAGTTGCTTGCACGGACGCCGACGGACACGAGTGTATTATTTCCGCTATTCAAACATGTACGATGGAATATCCTATGTATTACACTTCCACGGCGGATATATATGCACATTTAGTCTATTTTTGAGATTATAATCAATGAATTGTGATGTGCGCATGAATAGTTATACAATGACGTGTTTTACCGCGTTTTGACGTTACGTTGTGTGACGTCAAATGTGACGTCATGTAAACTTTTCGAAATCCAAATTACACAGCTGTTTCTATAAGCCAGATATATTTGAGTGCATGTTTGGAATGTGTTCAATCATATTAACATTCTAGATTAGTCGAGACCCTTTCCAAATGTTCAAATAACTTTATTTTGACTGTAATGAAAATTCAACATTTTGCATGGTAGCTCGTGGTTTCCAAGAAAACAGGCGCGCAATTACGGGTGTTCTCTATACGGTGTATTATTTGTAAGAGTGTAATAAATAAACTTTATTCAACTACCATTTTGAAATACCGGATTTATTTCCCGAGACATCTGGAAATCCGATAAAGATACGAGTGTCGGATTTACAGATGTCAAGGTAAATAAATCCGGTATTTCAAAATAGTAGTGGAATAAATTGTATATTACATGGTCTTAGACCAGTTTATAACGTTGTCAGAATTGACAATTTTGACGTTAGCGTATGAATTGTTTCTTCGCCCGAAATGACGTCAAAACGTGACGTCACTTAGGTCTCGCGAACGTCTAGGAGGAAACATTTCCTTCAAGGATATCAATCCCTCCAGAAAATAATTCTCAAATGAACATGTGCACTTTCCGCCAAAATATTCACATTAGCGTTAAAAAAATCGCGGGAGTTGTCACGAGGTCGTGTCCAACCAAAGTTAGAAGCCTTGTTCATATGTATATAGCTATACCGATGAAAGTCGAAACACGCCAAATGCCTGTGATCTATGGTACGAGTACAACGGTGGTCTTCAAAAGAGGCAAATAATGTACTCCACATTCAGCGATGCACGGTCCCCAACAAAAGGTTTAAAGCAAAATTAATTCAAACCGGCTCAGAAAGTATTCTCAACACGGGTACAGGTGAAATGTTCCGCTAGGGATTTCTTTTCTACTGAATTGCGTATACCTCCATCGGCCATCAACGACACAAGGAACACAAGACTGTATCAATAATGAACATATATAACTATACTGATTAATACGTTGCCTCACAATTTGCCAAACAAACCTACCACAAACCTTTGTAATTGCATGTGATTCCCACCGCCGGACCTTTAGAGTGCTTACACATCGTATTGACGGACTTGAGAGGTATGCTCATGGCAAAATCCCGTAAAAATTGTTAAATATTGGATAAGTGTGGGCTACATGGGTTATATACAGGGGTATAGACCGTATCATAGGATATATGGCTTCCTCGTGTTTTAAATTAAAATATGAATAAAACAACGAAAATGTACCTACCTCGTGGCAAATGGCCGTCGTTTTACTCCATTTGCTCTACCGCTAGACCTATTCACCAACCTAAGTCTGCAGCTAACTTTTCACACGCTACCCCCCCCCCCCCTCGCTGATTATTATTATTAAAATACAACATTACTATTGTTATCATTATTACAGTGGACCCTCTCTAAACCGGACACAGAGAAAAGTTAGTTGTGCTTAATTATGATAATGTCCATTGTCCTTTATCCCCGAAGACAATGCCTGTTCATGATCACAAAGCACACACGCGTGTTTTGAAGTAGTCAACTGTCTGTTTTACAGTGGAACATCTCTAAAACGGACACCCTGGGAAGCTCCCAGGGTGTCCGTTTTAGAGATGTTCCACTGCATTATTATTATAACTAGTGTTGTTATATTTCAGTTGAAGCATTTATAACTGGCCACGACGATCTACTGAAATGGACAAACGATAATTTCGGCGAGCTGATAGAAGAATCGTGGGCGAATGGAACACTCCTCAAAATATTCATGTGGATCGAGAAGACGTTTGGGGGACACGAGGCAACCGAGGCAGGACCATAATTCGTGACAATCCTGACACGTGATCATAAATGTCTTGCTCACTATATACAGCGAATATTTGTTGAATGTTCCCACACGAAACGAATAGAAAACGAAGTGTAAACGATCGTTTTGTACAACGATATACATAGAAATGATTATCGTTTTGGTTTTTGTACTTGATTTTATTTTAAGTACCCGGCATCATTTATTAAAAGCGTGTCGTGTTTTTCGTTTACTTGTGTTTGATTAGAAACATGATGTGTTGGGTGTTTTTTTTATACGTTTAAACAATCGTAAACGTAATTAATGAATTTACGCAGATCTCCGAAGGTACAGAATAACATGTCGTGTCTCAATTACGATACAAATATTCTTGCCACTATGTATACGAACAGTGGCGTCAGCGTGTAAGTGCACACACGAACGAACACGACAGGTTGGAACCAACCTGTCGTGTTCGTTCGTGTGTGCACTTACAAGCTGACCCCAATGTACATGTATGTACGCATACATGGACAATGGACGGGGCAGGTTTTATTATATGATAAGAATGGCCGCCTGCTATACTATCGCTAGTAATAATAGACAACGGAAATGCATAGTGGGCGAGGCATGTTTGATCGTACGTCAAAGGCGTCAAAAATGCACGCCTACTATACACTGTTATTAGTAACTGTATTTCACCAGTAGCTATTCATAATGGGCGGGGCATTATTGATCACGTGACTTCATTCTCCTCCTTCAGCTATGATTACTGTATAATGTTTAACAAAGTAACATGTGGCCGTGATTAGGGAAATCGGGCTTATGAGACTGGTGACCAGTGTAACTCCTGATCAAATATCATACTCCTGTAGCTTGATAAGGATCTGTATTGCTTATGAAAAGCATGCCATGTGTTTTATTGATGGAATGGCGAACAGTGTATATTCTGATCAGACTGCGGATGCACAGGCTGATCTTGATATACACTGCGCGCAAAAGATAAAACACATAATCCAAATTTCTCTAGTCACAGCCGCATATAAAGTCTTTAACCCTTTCAACCCTAAGGAACTGGAATGGACTGTGATATGCTAATGTTCCGACCAATCCAATGGTCACAAACTGATTTTCAGATTCGTCCATTTATGAAAAGGGGGTGTTTTTGTTCTAAGAAATATGAAAATTACTTGCAAAAAGTGCAGATCCTGATGAGACGGCTCGTTACGAGCCGGCTCATCTGGATCTGCACTGTTTGCATAATCCGCTATAGCGGGCTTTCGGGTTCAAAGGGTTAAGTATCTATATTTTTGACATTCTTCTCTTAATAATATATTACTATTGCATCATATTGTGTTGTTTTAGTCTATTCGAACCCGTCAGAAATTGAAAAGAAAAATGTTTTTCATAACCTCAATGTATAAACTTAAGGTTATAAAACATAAAACATTTTCTCCCAGTTATGTCGCTCATTATATATATATATTTTTTTTTTATAGAATTTATTGACTTAAACTCGTACAAGATTCTCGTCATATAAACAAATACATGTATATACAAAATAATAGATAGTATTCCAAGAGTGAACACATTTACATTAGAGAATGGCTGATTTTCTATACTCGAATGTTTCTTTTAAATATTTACACAAATTTACGACCGTCCTTTTATGATATGTAGCTAATAGCGACGTAAACTTGAATACGCTTGGTCTCAACCTGTAGAATGAACCAATATACTGCGAGCTGATGTGTGTGAGGGACATATGATAATAAAATGATAGGCGTCTTCGATGTCTCCTGAATCGCACATAATGCACACTCTTTGATTGCGCTCTATGCGATTCCTACCATATCTCCCTGTCTCTATCCGCAGCCCATGTGAGCCCAAACGTATTCTATTTACATGTAGGTACATCCTTAGCTCATGATTGTACACAATACTTAAATAGTTATCAAATTCAAAATTCACTTTTATATGTTTGTAGAACGTCATTACGTTATTGGCCTCAACATCTTCTCTCCACTTTTGTATGAAACAGTCTAGTATACGTTGTTTGAATGCGCATACAAACGCACTGTGGTCAATTGTTCGCTGATTTAACCAAGCATCTCCAAAACAGAATCTATATAGCAAGTCTTTTAACCTTGATACCCAATTTGTTTTACCATCATCAGCTTCCCTCATAGTAGCAATGTACAAGTTACATGTATGTAAGATACAATTGTCAGTACTGATCAGCTTGCCAAAATATTTTACAATTCGTATATATCTCTGTATATACAATGGGTAACGTGCCAGTTCCCCATAACTGCCTGCGTTGCTAGTTGACGCCTTGACACCCAGGACAGACTTGCAGAATTTGAGCTGAATTTGTTCAAGCTCTTTTGATTTACTAAAATCCCAAACTTCACAAGCATAATTTAGCATTGATGAGACAAAGGCATCAAATAGCTGGCCCAGGCATTTTTGAGGAATCTTGTGTTTTCGAACATTCATCAGTAACACATTCATACATGTAGCCTTCAGACCTTTTCCACTCAGTGCCCGGTTTTTCATAACCAATGATCCAATGTAATTAAATGCCACTCCTAAGTAACTCAAATCATTTATATTCGATATTACTGTTTCTACATATTTTGGTAGCAATACATTTTATTCACTCTAAGCCACATACGTGACACACGAGGTATACAATAGATTATATAATACAACGATGGGTACAAATACAAAATGCATATGTATAAGCTCACTAGTCATTATAACCATAAAGCATTTCTTATACAAATAGCTAAATTTCTTAATTGCTTTCCAGATTTTTTCTCAAATAGCTGTGCGAATTTTAAAATATTTGGTCTTCTAAAACAAAATGGCTTGATATACCGTTTTCGAATTTCATCATAGAAGCGGCACTCGAAAAGGAAATGAAACTCGTCACCGAGAGCACCAGCGCCACATTTGTTGCAGACCCTGCTTGCTCTCGGCACACCTGTCCATCTACCAGTTTCGACCGCCAGTCTATGATTACAAGTTCCAAATCTGGTCAATGTTTTTCTTAACCTTTCCGTGAGATTAATTAAATATGTTTCTAATCCAAACTCTGTTTTAAAGATTCTATACGTAATTCCACGTGAAGATGAATCGATGCTGGTGAGCCATGACTGAATAAATAAAATGGTTCTGAAGCTGAGTCCTGGCGTAGTGGCTCAGCCAGATAGCATTGACATCGTTCTGGCTAAGCGACACGCCAGGAACTCCAATTTCAGTTAAAATAGATATTAACATTCTGAATCCATCGGAAATGAGTCACATTTGCTTCATGTTGTGTATATAATAACTTATAGATAAGAAACAATAATTTACTCTGCTTCCCTGAAACTAATTTTGCCCAAAACGAAATAATTCTACATTTAATGTCAATAATAAGCGGAAATTTGCCGAGTTCTCCATAAACCATGACATTTGGTGTGGATTTCTTTACCCCCAAAACAGTTTTACAAAATTTCAAATGAATTGTTTCTATAGCCGAAGTGTGTTCAAATCCCCAGATTTCACAGGCATAGCAGAGAATTGGAGTGATACATTGATCAAATAACTTAAGCTGACAATCTACTGGAGTTGAAAAGTTGTTAAATCTTTCTAAATAGGCCGAAAAGAGCTTTGGATGCTTGGTCAATCAAATGTTTCTTAGTCTTATGAAAAGTTCCGTTTTGTGAAAAAACATTTCCCAAATATGTAAAGTGGTCTACAATTTCAATTGTGTTATCGTTATATGTAAAGGCTATCTTTTTTGATGAATTACGTTTTTTGAAAATCATAATTTTGGTTTTTGATGCGTTTACTTCCAATTTCCACTGAATACAGTATTGATGAAAATAATTTAGAGCATCTTGTAGGCCAGTTTCTGTCTCAGACATGAGAATAGTGTCGTCAGCGTATAATAACAAGAATAGTTTAACATATATATTTAGATGTTGAAACATGTCAGATGTAACCGATTGTAAATCTACAATACCGCATACATTGAGAAAATCTTCAAGGTCGTTCAAGAACATGGCAAACAAAAATGGTGACATATTTTCACCCTGCCTGACACCCACCATGCATGGGAAGTATTCTGAAAAGTCATTTCCTACTTTAACACAAGATTTAATACATTTATACATGTTTTTAATTATGTTTAAACATTTCCCGTTTATGCGGGACAGCAACAGCTTATACCAGAGGCCATTTCTCCATACAGTATCAAAAGCTTTCCTAAAATCAATAAATGCGCAGAAAAGAGGTTGCCTTTTACTAAACAGTATTTCTATAATTGCTTGTAAAGTAAAAATGTTATCAGCCGTACTATATCCTTTCCGAAAACCAGCCTGTGCCTCAGTTATAAGCCCATTCTGTTCAGCATATGTTGTCAACCTATTTGTAATTATAGAAGTGAATACTTTACCAAGACAGCTAACTATTGTTATTGCCCTATAATTGTCAGGATCATGCCTTGAGCCCTTATGCTTATAAATTGGTATTATATGACCTTCGAGCCAATCATTTGGTACAATTCCACTTTCAAAAACATGATTAAACAGTTTCACGTAGAGACTTAACATTATGTGTTTAGTGTTTGAAATATATTCGTTAAGTATAGAATCGCGAGAACAAGCCTTGTTGTTTGACAGTTTGGAAATCGCTGAGAGTATCTCATTTGCTGATATAGGCGTGTTAATGTCTTCATTATTCGGTAAATTTATATCTGCTGCAGCATTAATAATATGTTGTTCATTAATATGATCAATGGCATTCATGTCTTTAAAGTAGTTATAAAATTGATTAACATGAATGCAAGTGATATCATTTATTCATTTTTGACAAAGCGGCGTCCACCTGTGCCACTATATACACCGTACAACGTACTATCGCGGCTGCAGTTGATTGCCACAACAACAGTCGGGCGCGTAAATTGCTAACATGCGTGGCCCGTGAAATCATCGCCCATAACTAGTTAACCCCGTGGAAGTTTGGAGCACGTTTTCACTAGCAGTGAATGTAATTTACAGTAGACCCTCTCTAAACCGGACACTTTGGGTACCCCATTGTGTTTAATTTAGATGGGTTGCACAGCAATTTGTTTCATCGTCGTGTCTGTTCATGATTGAACATGACAAAATGTTATTATGAAGTGGTTAATTACAGGACCTTCCAGGGTGTCCGGTTTTGAGAGGTACCACTGTACATAGCAGACAATCGGAGTTTCTAACCGTGCCTAAAATATGGATTTTGTCGACTGAAAATGAAGTCATGACAAAAAAAAAACGTTGAATTCTTTGCTAAATCAGACGGGTGTTCGCCGTTAACCCCTTAAACCAGCTACAATATGCCATACAACAGTCGCAGTCACATATCTGTATCTCTTGTACACTATGGACATCTTGATGGCTACGCGAGTGACAATCTATTATCAGATAAGCTGGTGATGCCATTATAGCGGACGGTGCGCACAAATAGGACCATAAATAACACGTGCCTGATACACAGATCGCACAGACGCATTAAAGTAGATTGCATAATACACCACATCCCCCGTGGAATACATAAGTAAGTTAACACTAGCCGCGGATGTATAAGTCACAGTAAGATTACGGTTCGTACGCATGTACGAGGAGATAATCCGCGAGCTTTACAGTGGGGTCTGATGCCCTGTCATGCTTCTGACAAACGTAATAATACAGTGAAACCTCTCTAAACCGGACACCATGTACATAACCGTGTTGGTAATTTTGGTTGGTTTCTCTGTCAAGTATCTCCGATGCTAATAATATGTTCGTGATCGCAAAGCAACACGTGTCTTTGGGTGGCCAAATGTCTGATTTACAATGGAACCTCTCTAAACCGGACACCCTGGGGACCTCTCAGGGTGTCCGGTTTAGAGAGGTTCCATTGTATTAAGTTCCATATCCAGTTAAATGAAGCTGATGACAGGCCAGTAAATTACAGTGGGGTCAGCGTGTAAGTGCACACACGAACGAACACGACAGGTTGGTTCCAACCTGTCGTGTTCGTTCGTGTGTGCACTTACACGCTGACCCCACTGTAGCTAGCGGATTATCTATCGTACATGTGGACGAACGTGCTCTAACTGTGTTACCACATCCAAATGTCCATGTGCATTGCCCGCGTGCTGTGTAAATGCATAAAAAAAGATCGAAAACAAAAACATCGCCTTTTTAACTTACATTAAGCCAATTTTTCTACATTTGTGCATGCAATTCTATATACGGTACAGAGTTTGTGTACACTACTCCTCTGCAACATTTCAGACGATCGATATGAAACTATGCACACGTCTTCTACATATATTAAAGATGTCCACCCTAGTATTTGTATGCCGAAAAGATATTTTTTAATAAAAACAGCGCCTTTTAACCTAGCCATTTTTGGCGGGAGACATACTGTCTCCACGCTATTGGGATCGTACGTAGGATCGTGATTCTGGCCGTTTGCACGGGTCTACTTTCGGAAGTGGCTCTCTGTTCATCGGGGGACGTCTCAATAGGCTCAATTTGCGTTCGAAATTAACAACAGTCAGGTGACATTTAAAGTCAGAGAGTGAACTGAAAGCAAGTTATTAATAGCAATGGCAATGCTCAACATTATGTGTAATATAGTTGGCATGCCCAACTTTACTTTTGAAGAGAACAAATTGCTGTTATTGAGACGCCCCCCGTATCGTGTACCACGCAGTCGCAATGCGACGTCGAAGGCCATTTCTTTTTCATATTGTGGTTTACGGGCGATTTTCGAAAAATTACCCTCTGGGTGAGCGAAACAAAATTCATGAAAACATTTTGCCGTTCATGCAGCATACACGTATGTAGGCCTACGCCCAGTCATAATTTTGAAAAGATTTCACATAATACGTCTGCAATATACCTCGTAAAACGGTTTATTAGTCGGACATAAAGCACCTTTGCTTCATCAACCTATTTGTGTTTAGAGCAGGCTGTATTTTACAAACACCAGTAACTGATCAAGTTCTCCAAATTTGCAGATTGTACATCCAATAATGAACATCGAATATATTTCTAACAAGGAATTTCTGAGTATGCAAATTCACAAGTGGCTACTTGTCTCCCGCCAGTCAGTACTTTCAGTACTTTGATTCTATTTGTTTATACAATTCTATATAGGGTACAGAGTTTGTGTACACACCTCCACTGAAACAGTTCAGTGAATGGATCTGAAACTATGCACACGTCTTCTACACATATTGAAGATGTGCACCTTTGTATTTTCTGGCGAAAATATGTTTTTAACAAAATTATAGACTTTTTAACTTTTTGTCTACATGTACATGTTGGTATGCAATTCTATATACATCATCTAAAACCTTTCAGTCAATCGATCTGAACACATTTCTGCAACTTCGCTATCTGGCCAATATTCGACGGGCGTATTTTGTGACTTATGGCACTCTTGTTCGTAATAAAATCAATCTTTGACCAAATTTCACGAAATTAAAGGAAAGTTCATATAAAATTTCATATTATCGAAACAAATATTGTTTTGCATTGTGTATACGTGTATGTACGGAGCCCCGCAGGGGACATGGAGTTTTTTTTATTAATTAGTTCCCACGAAATAACAATTCGTTCCCTCACTTTTACATTTAGTTCCCTCGAATTAACAATTCGTTCCCACGATACAACAATTCGTTCCCTCGAATTAACAATTCGTTCGCACGAACTGATAATTCATTCCCTCAATTCAAACATTCGTTCCCTCGAATTAACAATTCGTTCCCACGATATAAGAATTCGTTCCCACGAATTAACAATTCGTTCCCGTGGGAACGAATTGTTATTTCGTGTGAACGAATTGTTAAATTGAGGGAACGAATTGTTAATTCGTGGGAACGAATTGTTAAATTGAGGGAACGAATTGTTATTTTGTGGGAACGAATTAATAACAAAAATAATTATACGTCCCCTGCGGGGCTCCGTATCTATAGCCGTACAATGTGGGCAGGTTTAGTGAAACATACATTAGGTGCATGCACTCTTTTAAATATTCAGTTTGTGAATAATTACATATTTACAATATTCAAGTACAGTGTATTTTTAAATATAACTGTAACAATAAGTAAATAAACGCGTTATTACGCGATTAGCTTAATATCAACCGATGTATCAACCATCGGTAACTTTATATCAGCCTTCGACCTTCTATTCGGTCTCAGACTGATATTTATCCCGTCAACACAGTGCGTATGTGCCGTGAAACACGGTGCCGTGAAACATTTTTGATATCCTGTCAATACGACCTACATGTAATCACTGCATATGAATATGTGCGGTGGCTGTGGTTATTTTTTTGCATTTTTAAGCCATTTGTATGTGTTGATGGGATAAATAGAATAGTAGGTTAGTGCCGTGAATGGGAAACAAATATCTGGCGCGGCACGGAAACGGGATGTGCTCGGCAGAGCCTCGCCCATCCCGTTTCCTAAGCCTTGCCAGATATTTTTCCCATTCACGGCACTAACCTACTATTCTCTATATATCAGCCTTCGACCTTCTATTCGGTCTCAGACTGATATATACATATAATAGTTACCTCGGGCTGATACTACGGTCTGCTCCTCGATTTTCTGCCGACGAACGTTTGGCTATTAAACACATTGCATGTACATGTACATCTAAACAATATTTAAATGTAAGCACTTTTTCATCAATAACAAAAATGGTTTTTAAATATTTTTTTATTTGTGGACCGATTTTCAAAATCTAACTTTTGTTTTCTGATTTACATCATTTCCAATCGATCCCGCCAGGTTTCGGAGTCAATTTCCTATTGTTTATGCTGTTCGACCCTCCTTGTCATCCTCCTCCTCCTTTTCGCCCTACTACATGTACATGTATGGAAAATCGTTTTTTTCTCAATAAAATGAATATTTGAAGGAATTTCTTCAAATAAAAAAAATGGGGGAGACCTTTTTTGTTATTGATGAAAAAGTACTTACATTTAAATATTTTTTAGATTTAATATGTTTAATAGCCGAAAGTTCGTCGGCAGCAAAACGTAGAACAGACAGTACATGTCGGTTATTATTGATCTAGTCACGTACATGTAATAACCTCTGTGGACCGTAGACAATTTATTCCCACATCATCCCGTATAAAACACGACACTATAATGTAGTAATTAATGAATATAAACAGTGGTTGCTGCGTTAACGATGCTTAACAATGCATAAAATATTATTTCATTCCCGCAGTGCATGAAACGTGTCTGTGACTGTATACATGCGGCTTATGACATTTGTTATCAGTCTACTTAACTGGATAAGTAACTTAATACAGTGCAATCAAATAACCTTTTTATTATATACGTAAATCACTCATACTGAGCCCCGCTGGGGACATAGAATTTTTTCTTAATTCGTTCCCACGAAATAACAAGTCGTTCCTCAATTTAACAATTCGTTCCCACGAAATGACAATTCTTTCCATCAATTTAACAATTCGTTCCCTGGAATTAACAATTCGATCCAACGAATCGTTCCCACGAAATGACAATTCGTTCCCACGGGAACGAATTGTCATTTCGTGGGAACGAATTGTAAATTTGAGGGAACGAATTGTTAATTCGTTGGAACGAATTGTTAAATTGAGGGAGCGAATTGTTATTTCGTGGGAACGAATTGTTAATTTGTGGGAACGAATTGTTAAATTGAGGGAACGAATTGTTATTTCGTGGGAACGAATTAATAAAAATAAATCCATGTCCCCTGCGGGGCTCCGTAGTACATGTATACGATATAACCAGTCAATATTTATAGGATGTTATATTTGTATGTGGATATATGTACGAGTCTTTAGCAGCGCAATATCGGTGTGGCGGAACTAGTGATTTATATATACATACAAACCAAATAACCTTTGTGTTATATACGTAAATCACTCCCAATTTATATGCGCTTTGAAATATACAATCTATAAATGAAGTAAGCAAATTACAGATGGTTTAGAAGATCACATTTATGAGATGAAACGTAGTTCCTGCATTAACGAACATGAACTCATGAGACGTCACTATGGAAACATATTGTCGCCTTGTGCTAGATTGTGTTTCAACGGGAAACGAAAGTACGTGTATAATGAGTTGAAATTACAATGTATTAGTAGTCTGAAGACCAATATCAATTCAATTTTCAATTCACCCACTGTACATTGTACTTCAGATGGTATCATCGCAAACTTTAATTAAACAAACCGAGTTGCATTCATATGAACCGAATACTACAAGTAACGCCATTAACCCTTTGAACCCAAAAGCCCGCTATAGCGGTTTATGCAAACAGTGCAGATCCAGATGAGCCGGCTCGTAACGAGCCGTCTTCATCAGGATCTGCACTTTTTGCAAGTAATTTTCATATTTCTTAGAACAAAAATACCTCCTTTTCATAAATGAACGGATCTGAAAATCATCTTGTGACCATTGGATTGGTCGGAACATTAGCATATCACAGTCCATTCCAGTTCCTTAGGGTTGAAAGGGTTAAAGCGGATGGATTTGTAGTATAATATGATTGATTGCATTAAGCACGACATCATACGTTTAAACTGTTCTGACCACATAACACATCTTATCCCGTCAACACAGTGCGTGAAACATGGTGCAGTGAAACATGTTAGATATCCTGTCAATACGACCTAATCACTGCGTATGAATATATGCGGTTCGGAGAATCGACTAGTATGACACTAGTCGATTCTCAGATTTTGAGAATGCGGCTGGGGTTATTTTTTCTTTGCATTTTAAAGCTATTTGTAGTGTTGACGGGATAAATCGAATAGTAGGATAGTGCCGTGAAAAATATCTGGCGCGGCACGGAAACGGGATGGGCGAGCCTCGCCCATCCCGTTTCCTAAGCCTTGCCAGATATTTGTTCCCATTCACGGCACTAACCTACTATTTTCTATTTCTGTAGACGTCTCATTTGCATACTATTATGTATTTTGAATTATATACACAATGCTCATGCAATATTCAATGACAAACTGTCATGTAACTTCAAGGAATAAATGGAACACATACTGAAAGACAATAAATTGTTATACACACGTACATGTAGAGTGGTAACACTATACGCGTTCAATATAGTTAACTGTCTGTTAGAAGTGGAGAAGATTGATCACGTGGCGCCGTCCAGATACATTCCATGTACAGCGAAGGTTTGTTGAAGATCCCCAAACGAAACAAACGAAAACCAATGGAAAACGATGTGAAAACGATCGTTTCGTACAACGATATGCATATACAGGATTATAGTATTTTTTTGTACATGGTAACGATATTTACGTTTAAATACCCAGCTTCAACGCATCTTGTTGACATCGTTTTCGTTGTTTTGACTTAGAAAATGATGTTTTCGGTGTTTTAAACATGACACGTATTGAAAAGCGATAACGGTGTCAAAACGATGTGTGAACGATAGCAAATCGTTAGTTTCTGGAAACAGGATCAGATCCAGAATGCATGTGGCTGTGACTGGAGAAATGGCCTGACCAGTGCTGCTCCTGATTACATAACATACTTCTGATCTATAGTGCTTGTCATAGGCATGGCCGGCATTTCATTGATGAAATGGCGAACAGTGCAGCTCCTGATCAGACTGTGCGGATGCTTCTACACTGGTCGCAAAACCATAAGCCACATTTCCCTGACACATATACATGTACATGTATGCGCCTGAGGTAATGTTTCCAAGATGGGTGGCAGGTGGGAGCATGTGATGGGTAATTGAACGATCGGGGTTCATCCTTACCGAAAATCCGACTGGAGACCGGTTTACCATACAATGTACGTCTTTGGCATTTTGTAGGTGACAGTTGAATCTGGTTATATCCCTTATGTGAGTATTACGCTTATTCATAATCCTATTTTAGGCGAAGGGACCAAGTAACTGTGGTGTGGTATGGACCTGGCACCAGGTCAGGTTATTCTAATTTCAGGGCTGAATATATTGTTTCTCTATGTAAATATTCAGTTCTGATTTTTGGACCCCCCCCCCCCCACCCCCCCCCCCCCCCCAATGCAGCAGTTTAAAATGGGAGTTAACCCGTTTTCATGCCTTACATGACCATAGCTGTTGATAGGCCGTTAAACACCAATAAACAAATAAACAAACAGATAATCTTACAAAGAGTATCAACGTTTCGGAATGCCAACTCGCAATCAAGCAATTTGATTGTCTGATCCTGAGCTGTAGGACAGCTCAGGCTCAGCATATGAAGCTGCTTGATTTGAAAGAGAGTAATCAAATATTTCGAAATATTTGCAAGATTAACGCAGACAGTAGTGTACATGTACATGTTTGCTCCCATAGGAACCAGTCAGACAATGTTTGATTTGGATAACCAACGGGGGGGGATCGTAGCTAGTTAATTCCCTTTGAATTTATTTATAGAAATACGGTCCAGCTTGTATATTTTATGGCCTAATTGCTTGTAATAAAGCCGAATATCGCATGATGTGTTGTGTAAAGAAGCCGTTATAGTGTTTTCGACTAGTGTTGATCTAGATCATCCTACATATTTGCGCAATCTGATCAGTAACTGCATTATTTGCCAGGTTCATATTTTCACACTTATTCATTGTATTGCAAGCAGTGTAGACCCAGATCAGACTGCACATATATATGTGCAGTCTGATCTGGGTCTACCCTGCTTGCAGTCTTTATTTCATGGCCTAATTGCTTGTAATAAAACCGAATATCGCATGATTTGTTATGTAAAGAAGTCATTATAGTGTTTTCCACTAGTGTTGATCCAGATCATTATACATATCTGCGCAATCTGATCCGGAACTGCATTATTTGCCAGATTCGTATTTTCAGACGTATTGCATTCAGTGTAGACACATATCAGGCTGCACATAAATGGGTCTGATATGGGTCTACCCTATTTGCAGTAGTAAGTTATTCAGCAAGAAATATACGCTAAAATAAGCCAAATGACTTGATCTTTATAAATAGATTTGCAAAAGGAAATAAATAAATGACTGTTTGTTCCACGGTTTCTGCCGACCTGCATTGCCTGGTCGGCACAATAAAGTCAGTGGAAAGTTGCATGTGCTCCGAAAGTGTCTGAATAGCGTGGAAGTAGTAACTAAGAAAACAAAACAAAACATTTTAGCAATAAAACCTAAAGTTTTTATTTTAATGGAATTTGATCAAAAACAAATGGGGAGCGTGAGTGTTTAGTTATTGATGCAAAATTAATGACATTTAAATATGTTTCCATTTACATGTACATGTAGTGTGCTTAATAACTACATGTACATACATCTGTAACTGAACTTTAGACGTTGTGGAATTTATTTTGCAGTTCATCATGTTCATGTCGAACGCTCTGGCAATACATCTACATTCCAATCGCTCCTTCCAAGCTCCGAATTATATAAACACAATTAACTGATACGGTACAGCTGCGTAGTACATATCATCGGAACCGACATTGATACATTATAGCGATACAAACATTCTTGTTTAACACGAATATCTTCTCGTCTCTCGGTACAGGTGGTATAAAGATCACGGTGCAGAAAATACGACATGCGTATACACGCGTTTTTGTCACGCTTCGAAATACATTTACCTAACTAACTCAACAGCTACTGGAGAATGTTTATGTTTCACTAAACTTCGTACGACTAAAATGTTCGTAAGTGCGAAATTATGATAGTCTGTAAATTTCACATTAACAATGTTTTCTTGGTAAACAATTATTGGATTTACATTTATTGAGCATAGGCTGCATATGCAGCCTATGCTCAATAAATGTGAATCCATCAATTGAAATTTCCAGGCGATCCTAAATTTGCACTTACGAGCATTGTCCCCAGTTTCACTAAACTTCGTAAGATAAAACAGTTTGTATGGAGATTTTTATGAATTTGCTTTTCACATTAAAGTGTCTACCTAATGCTTCCATTTTCTAACTACATGTACACACCATTACATTGTGAATGGGAAGACATTCACGAAATATTTGCCAATATCGGCTGTCAGTTCAAAGGTTATCGGAAATTTGAGTTTTGCACTTGCGAACTTCTTAGTCGTACAGAATTTAGTGAAACGGGCCCCAGATACCGTGCCAAACGTGTACCAATGACCTCGAATGCACAGATGTAACCATCTCGGACTTATTTCGAGAAAACACGGCTCGGAAAAGGTACGAATTATTGGCAAGCCTCGGAAATCGTACGCGTTTCATAGCCTTGCCTGATAAACTTGATATCAAAAGACACTAGCCTGGTATGTTCTATTTACAAAGTGACTTCGCTTTCACACATCGACATTACTGTTGATGTATAAGGGAAGTTAAGTTGGTTCCTACCTGTCGTGTTCGTTCGTGTGTGCACTTACACGCTGACCCCACTGTATGTGAACCGATATACTAAAGATTTTCCAACTTCGGATGTCAGTATAAATGCTATTCTACAATTGAATGTTGTACTTTCGCACTTCTTAGTCTTACGAAGGCTCTTTTCACTAAACTTCGAACAACTAAACTGTTCGTAAGTGTAAATTTAAGACAATCTGGACATTTCAACTGATGAGTTTACATTTATTGAACATAGGCTGCACATGCTCAATAAATGTAAATCCAGTAATTGTTTTCAAGAAAACTTTGTTAATGTGATATTTACAGACTATCATACTTTTGCACTTTTTAGTCGTACGAAGTTTAGTGAAACGGGCCTCATGAGTGAGTGATGTATTTCACCCACCGTGGATATCACCAGCTGTCTAACCAAGACATGAAACATCGATACTCAGAGAAACTGCACACGCAGTTTGTTGTATGAACGAGAAAAGCCTCTTTAAATCATACCCAATTTTACTCGGATATTAAATATCTAGAAGGTATGACACTCGCCATATTTTAAACCAACGGAAGTAGATTATTTACCTTGGACCCGGTTCGCTAATTCAGTAATTGTAACGCGCACGAAGGTCGGGACCCTGCTGGTCCCGGCCTTCGTGCGCATTACCATTACTGAGTTAGAGAGCCGGGCACAAGGTACACAAGTACCACTTCCGTTGGGAAAAGATGGCGTGTGTCCTACCTTCTAGATATTTAATATCGGAGTAAAATTGGATATGATTTAAAGAGTGCTTTGTCGTTGATACCACAAAGTGCCTGTGAGAAATGGCGTAGTAGGCATCTGTGGGCGTTTCACTTCACTAAAATGTTCGTAAGTGCAAAATTACGATAGTCTGTAAATTTCACATTAGCAATGTTTTCTTGTAAACAATTATTGGATTTACATTTATTGAGCTTAGGCTGCATTTGCAGCCTATGCTCAATAAATGTAAATCCATCAATTGAAATTTACAGACGATCCTAAATTTGCAATTACGAACATTTTAGTCGTACGAAGTTTAGTGAAACGGCCCCCTGGTTATTCAGAACACTACTCTCCTGATGGCTTTTACAAAACTGAATGTTTAACCAGATCAAAGTTGGAGTCCAAATTGATTGAACGGTACGTATTATCTTTTACCGCACGGCGGGCGCGGGCAGGCGGGCGCGGGCAGGCGGGCGTGGGGCGGACAGAAAAACAGTGTGTGGAAATGTATGTCCGATATAAAATGTATAATAATGAAAATCAATACGTGGGGTAATGGTGAATGAAAGTTTATTTTGGCAGAAAATGTCTCAGATGATGTCTCTGATATAAAGAACATGTTGTGCCTACTGAGTGGGCATGTACCTTTAAACCCACCAGCCATAAACATAAATTCCCCTTGCAAAATCACCGTCTACAACAGGGCGCTCAGCTAAATTAAATAATGCATCTCATAAATTGTCTGAGACAGCACAGACTGCGACATTCTCTATTGTATTGATTTTATTTTTATCTGCTGAGAAGTTTGCTTGAGGGAATCTTTTCTTATCCCGTCAACACAGTGCGTATGTGCCGTGAAACACGGTGCCGTGAAACATTTTTGATATCCAGTCAATACTATTTTTTGCATGTTAAAGCCATTTTTAGGTGTTAACGGGATAAATAGAATAGTAGGTTAGTGCCGTGAATGGGAAAAAATATCTGGCGCGGCACGGAAACGGGATGTGCTCGGCAGAGCCTCGCCCATCCCGTTTCCTGAGCCGCGCCAGATATGTTTTCCCATTCACGGCACTAACCTACTATTCTCTATATAGCAAATGAAACTAAAATTACTTTAGCGAGAAGACGAGCACGGATTTGACAGTATTCCACACATATAATGTTAATATGCAAACATTGACTGTACATGTACAATGTACATTGTATATTATCACGTCAACACAGTGCGTATGTGCCGTGAAACACGGTGCCATGAAACATTTTTGATATCCAGTCAATACAATTTTTGCATTTTACAGCCATTTGTAGGTGTTGACGGGATAAATAGAATAGTAGGTTAGTGCCGTGAATGGGAAAACATATCTGGCGCGGCACGGAAACGGGATGTGCTCGGCAGAGCCTCGCCCATTCCGTTTCCTGAGCCTTGCCAGATATGTTTTCCCATTCACGGCACTAACCTACTATGCTCTATCTATTTTCCTTATTTCTGAACCAAAGTATATGTTGTGACCACTCATTTGAACCGTCTCGGCGAGACGGTTCAAATGAGTGGTCACAACATACACTTCTGATGAGAAATAAAGAAATTCTTGAGCCTTGCCGGATATTTTTTCCCATTCACGGCACTAACCTACTATTCTCTATATATCAGACAATACAGCGGAAGCTCACTAAACCGGACACCCTGGGAGGTCCCCAGGGTGTCCGGTTAGCGAGGTTCCGCTGTAATTAAGCGTTCATGAACACGTTTTGTCATTTTCAATCATGAACAGACACGACATTGAAATTAATTACAGTGAAACTGGTATAACTTAAACACAATGGCGTATCTAGTATGCCCGGTTTAGAGAGGTTTCACGGTACATGAAACCAACATATTGGACTGGTCGTGTTGTTATCAGCGTGGATAAGCTCATGCTCAACCCAGACGTGTTTATTATGCGTTTCAGACGCGATTTGAGTACATAGAGAATATCAGTATTGTGTCTTGTGCCGCCTGAGCCAGGCTACACAGCAAAATGTGCTACATATGCAATTCATATGAAAAAGTTTCATATGATGTTCATATGTAAAATATATTAAAAACATATGCATTACATATGAAATTCATATGAAAAGAGCCGATATGACTTTCATATGAATTTCATATTAATGTTTTTTCATATGAATTTCATATGAATAATTTGCATATGAATTTCATATCAAATTCATATGAAATTTTCATATGAGCTTCATATGTTACATATGCAATTCACATGAAAAGTTTTCATATGAATTGCATATGTTCATATTAAATTCATATCTTACATATGCAATCCATATGAAAAGTTTTCATATGAATTGTATATCAGCTCACTTTATATTATTTGCATATGAAATGTTCATATGAAATTCATATGCCACACATTTTGTAGTGTAGTATATGTTCACTATATGTTATTTTCCCACGGGAGCTAAAATCGTCACAATTGACGACTTACGGGGCGCCAAGTGGGACATGGCTCAATTTTGTCAACAAAATTCATTTTTGTGCCACAAAATTCAATTCTGTGTCACAAAATTCACTTTTGTGCCACAAAATTCAATTCTGTGTAACAAAATTCAATTCAATTCTGTGTAACAAAATTCAATTCTGTGCCACAAAATTCAATTCTGTGTAACACAATTCAATTCTGTGCCACAGAATTCAATTCTGTGCCACAAAATTAAATTCTGTCAATTCTGCACACGCATGTAAGAAGGACTACCATGGCTTGGTCAGAAACTGCACTGGAGAAATGGGTCACGGTCGCCGATCTACACATTCAATGTCGATGATTCATTTCTCATTCTGCCGATGATTCATTTCTCATTATGCCATTTTGCTTCAACTACCTCCAAACAGTCAAACGTTGACAAACCCATTCGTATTTAAACTCATTTGCGTTATAATTGTACACATAATTCATGTACATGTAGATCTCCCGCGAGTACTGACGTCATGTATTGTGTATCGCAAGGTACATCTGCCCCAGTTAAATCAATAATACACGCGCTGTGGCCTGTGTTCTGACTGCTGTCTGTGTTTATAAACAGAATGTGTGTATTGGGCCATTTAAGGAAACCATTTGTAGTATTTGTGTAGATACCATGGATACATGTACTAAGATGGTGTATACTGTAAATAATGCATGTAGACACATAGTTGCGAACACGTAACTTCGCAACTAGTAGACACAGATACAATACCATTTGTTTCACAAGGTTAGATCTACTGTTAGAATACGACGTCATCTAATGTCATTTTCGAGCATAAAACGTTACCTGATACATACCAGGCTAGTGTATTTTAATATCAAGTTTATCAGGCTCGGCTCGGAAACGGTAGGAATTCCTCGGCACGCCTAGGAATTCCTATGCTTTTCCTAGCCTTGCCTGATAAACTTGATATCAAGATACACTAGTCTGGTATTCTCTATATATGGGCATGCTCTCAGGTCTAGCTATGTCCCGGCTACTTTATGTTTGACCCTGTTTACATAATTGAGGGAAAATTCTGAATATTTTTCTTATTTCTCCTTCAAAGTATATATGCTTATATGGTGTGACCACTCATTTATAATCATAATATAACCAAAATAACTGTCCATAAAGTATAATATTGATATATTGGGCTATATTTTCGCATTGAAATATTTAAACCTGCAAGTGTACTCCACCATCTAGTAAAATGGACTAAGACCGATCTCAACCAATCAACGTAGAGATGACATAGACTATCCTACGCAAACTAATTTTTGTGGACAAAAATGAATTCTGTCCCACAAAACTGAATTTTCTTCACAAAACTCAATTCTGTCTTACAAAATTGAATCCTTTATAACAAAAATGAATTTTGTATACGAAACGTATGCAGAATTGAATTTTGTGACACAGAATTGAATTTTGTGACACAGAATTGACAGAATTGAATTTTGTGACACAGAATTGAATTTTGTGATTTTTAGTGTTACAAAACTCAATTTTGTACACATAATTAACCTGTCCTGCATGGCGCCACGTACGACTGACTATAGACACACATTATTGTAAGCAATAATTATCCAGCCACAGATACACACACATACCAAGCTAGATATGTAACAAAATATCTCCTGTCTGAGTCAGACCAGCCTGACTGGATAAATGGAGCTTATACTACATAGTTTTACATTTAGATATATGTCACTGATGTGGTCAGTCTGGCTGACCGGCAATAAATCATGGTGTTTATAGAAAACAGAACAGAACATAATATGCTACATCTAAATGTAAAACTATGTAGTATAAGCTCCATTTATCCAGTCACAGCCACATACAAGGAGCTATCCATAAGAAATAGTTCTCCCGTAATTAGCATATGGTTTAAGCACTATTTATAAAAAATTGCAAACTTATGATAGTCTGTAAATGTGACATTAGCAATGTTTTCTGGTAACCAATTATTAGATTAACATTTATTGAGCGTAGGCTGCATATGCCTACAGTGGGGTCAGCGTGTAAGTGCACACACGAACGAACACCACAGTTTGGAACCAACCAGTCGTGTTCGTTCGTGTGTGCACTTACACGCTGACCCCACTGTATGTTCAATACATGTAAATCCATCAATTGAAATTTTCAGACGATCCTAAATGTGCACTTACAAACATCTTAGTAGTACTAAGTTTAGTGGAAAGAGCCCCAGGAGTTTGACTGACCACTCATGCTATACACAAGGTGTATGATCACGTGGTTACAGCAACAACAATGTCGCCCACTCCAAAGTAAGTATTATTTGATATGTTCCTTAATATGCAACGGATTTTGATGAAATATGGCGCAGCAAACGCGTCTTCATGAGCTGCATTTGGTGGTCTAGGGAGTTTGGCACAGACTTATGTCGTTTTCGCGAAGAATCGATTTCCGTGTCGGAGACACGGAAATCGATTCTTCGCAACAACGACAGAAGTTTGTGAGACCACCAAATGCAGCTTAACAAGACGCGTTTGATGCGCCATATTTCATCAAAATCCATTACGTAATAAGGACACCATAAAATAATACGTACTTTGAATCGGTACGTGTTGTTGTTGTTAGTACCACGTGATCATACACCTTGATACACCCATGTATCCGATCACAATCGCAAATCGGGGGCTAGACTGGCCACCAAAACCAGACATCTCATGTATCAAGTCACCGCCAGAAATCAGTAGCTAGACAAACCGCAATAATGTAACGCCCCATTTCACCGATCACAGTGGCATGTCATGCCGCAGCTATTATATGACATTCCGACATATTCAATAATTGCAGTCGTAGTCGCAGTAGAGTCGTGTATTGATGTTTTAAATTCCTTTGTTCCTGGTAATAGAGTTATATAAACACACATTTGATCAATACGTATTGCGACAGTGTAGCTCCAGATCACTCTGGTCCAAGGCTACCCACCGTGGCTACAATGTATTAAATGAGTGTGTGTATTCGTTGTCACAGTATAGTCATGTATTGTCTCCTGCTCCTGGTAATGTCTAAATAAAAATTAAGTTTGTTTGCCATTTACGACCGGTTACTTCCTGGCTATATTGTCTTTATCGAATTTACGGTGCTTATTAAGTTGATTGGTTAGTAGTGTATACCGTTATGTCATGATATTGCCTCGTGTAGGCATTGAGGGTAGATTTTTGCAAATATTGATTTTTACTTCAATATGGTCCTAAAGTTTAAGAAAAATCGGGTTGACATTTTTTTGGACGCCATCTTGACATATTGGCGGCCATTTTGAATCCCCGACCCACAAAATTGTGTAAACAATATATATCCTTTGAGCAGAAGCAATCTACTTCACAAATATTGCCTCATCCGACAGTATTTATTCAATGAAGCATGTAGCTATAGATATTTCAACATACGGCTATTACAAATGGCACAACAATTCAAAATGGCCGCCAGATATAACCTAAAAGGAGATAAAACGGTAAATTTATATACCTTTATAACGGGGACTATATGCTGGTGAATCTTGTGGGCTGTATACATGATTTTCACTATAATTAAATCAATACAGCTAATTTGAATGATGAAACGCTTATGTCAATTAACATGTGTATGCTCAATACGGCCGCCATGGAGTAGAAAACATTAATTACATCACTAGACCAATTACACATACTAGTGAACATAATAACACGAGGAAACGATGCCAAAGAGCCGGTGTGTCTGTGGTTGGACATGGACCTACATAAACAAGTTTTTAAAAAACTCCTAACCCAGAACTGTACAAGGACAAATTGGCTAGAATCACCGGGCCAGTTCCATATATGTCTGTGTGCCATTCGTTGCCTTGGTCGCACTGTGGATGTGAGTGGGATTGATGACATGTGGATAGAAGCTGATGTCTACAGTAGCGTCAAAGTTATGTAGATTATCAATGGCAAACATTACAAGCAGGACATTAAATACCATCAATTCACGTTAGAAGCACTGACATCATGGTGGATTGATGCATTCTTTGAGATGAATCCAAATGTTGTAGAAGAACTTCTCCGCAGCGTTAAATTGCGGCAGTGTGACTTGTATTTAACACCTTTGGAGCAGATGTGCATCTGGTTTTTCGCTTTCAACAGGCTGGACTACACGATGAATATACCGGAATACATTGCACGTAAGCACAACTTACGAGACACATACCCAACTATCTGGAATCAGTTTGAACATGGTGATTTCACAGTATATACCAACAATGTACCGTTCACTGCTATCGGCGTTGATCAAGCACACTTGCATGTGAACAAGGTTCACAAAGGTGATGGTGGTATTACCGGAATAATTATTTAACAATCCTGATGTGTTGAGGAATAAAGATGGACGGAATTACGAAAACTGTATACCCTTCGACATACTTCGTATGCCGGGGTTATAAATTGGTTCATATGATAAAAAGGTTATAATACCTGACAACGTAGCCAAGAACATACAGGAAACTGAGAAACGGGGCGAGGAGCAATCCAAAAATGTGTAAAGCAAATACTGTGTGGTAATAAAAATCTATGGTACCGGTATTGGGATGGAGTACAAGAACAAAACCAATTAAGACAAAGGTGTGCGAAAGGGAATTAGTGATCAAGGAATAAAGTTCAATGATGGATCGACTGCTGGTCATTACACGGTCCTCTCGCGATATTGATCTGAAACACGTAATAGGAAAACATGAATGCTCTACCACAAACCGTATGCGAATTTCAGCAGAAGGACACCTTCAGCCATGTTGAGGCAAATCCCAACTGATACACATGCACATTGATGTAACGTGGAAAACAAACCATTGTCATATTACTGATGGGTTAGCTGTTACAGACACAATCGATTATGAAGCGGATATTGTAATTACCGATAATACATGCATCGTCATTGACGGAATTGGTCGTTGTGCAAGAGCATGTAATTTTCAAAGACGCTATTCACAAGTGTCGTGATCTGGCTAATCATGTTGTACTTGTCATACATAATAGGTCTACTGGATACGCAATCACTTGCAATGTTTTTGATAATTAAACTGTGTCATCGTCATTGAAAGAGAGCATAAGGCATCATCGTGCAAAAGGACGGGTAGTATATACACCAACATTTAAAATCGTGGATGAAATACGAATCAAAGACTTTGATGCATGTCTAAGCAACAGTCAAACAAGACATGTTAACATTGTACCTTGCATATGAAATAGTAGAACAACACACAATACCAACGACTACAGTTGTTATCTAGTTTAGGCTTGATAACTGATGTGGAAAGAAGAGGCAAACACCCTTCTTATGTTGTATGCGTCTCAAATTCACAAGACAGGGTGCCAGTACCCATATACTCTCCAGATACTGATGTATTGGTCCTGGCAGTAGCTTACTTTCCACTACTTGGTGACGAGGCGAACATAATTATGGGTACTAGTGCGAATCGGCATCACCGAACCCCATCCATGATGGAATTGGTGAGAGGTGAGCGAGAGCACTCATTGGATTCCATGCACTTAGCGGCTGCGACACGACAGGTCGCATATTCGGTAGAAGCAAAACAGCCTGATAGAATACATTTTCCTCCGCGAATGAAGCAGTTATTGTCGCACGACAGCACTTCGGTACCATGGATGTACCAATACAAGATATATTGAGTGGATGTGAAGAGCTCATATGTAATCTACTCAGTCCCAATAAGTATAAGTTTACGACAGTGACGGATTTGCGATGGCACACATTCTGTTCATTTGAATTGAGTCGGGGGGGGGGGGGGTGGAGACCTTGCCACCGACACAAGATGCGATACAGGAGCACATCAAACGTGCACATATTCAACATAATTGGTGGCAGCGGGCTCTGGTTCCCGAATCCACACTTCTCGACCCAGCAAATATTGGCAGGTCACGTGACAGCGAACACGAAGTACTTCGACCAGTATTGACGAAGGTGCCACTTGCTCCAGTATCCGTCCTGGAGATGGTGAAATGCAGTTGTGAGTATGTGTAGTGGGCGCTGCTCGTGCAAGTACAACACTGTTTCTAGTACCGAGTTGTGTTCCCATAGTGCTGAGGAAGACCGCTGCACAGATGTAGATGGTGACTTGACCGAGTTGGAACATGCTGATTCGTAAACTGCGTAACATACAAACAAATACTAGTAACTGTATGTTATACTCATTAACTCAAACGCTGATCCGGGAAACTATGACTTCTTCATATTTCAATATCCTCTATAATAACTGTTACTTCGTAAGAGTTTCATTACCTAAATGTATTTCATACGTTTCTTCGACTTTGAAATGAGTGTAGTATGTAGACACGTGAACAAACAGTTTCTCACTAGCAGTGAAATAGGGAGAAACGTGTTTCTTCCACCTGGAATATAAATGAGTTGAATGTATGTGTTTATGAAATCTGTCCATGTATACTCATCCTGCGATTTGTGTTATCAATCTATATATCTATGTTATGTTATTGTTATTCATTTAGCTATGAAAGTTTTACGATCTGGTCATTATCAGTTATTAATTTATATACAGTGTAATGAGAATAATTTTATTGATTCTCAGACATTCACTTGTACATGTTTTGTGGCGCAGCGATCGAGTACTGCCCTGCTATGTAACTAGTACACGTAACATGGAAGTGTTTAAGCAATATATATGTGTAATACTTCTTGTCCATTTGTGCAATACATATTTTTTTTGAACATCAACATGTATACAATGTGTATTTTCCATTTTATTGTGAGTATCAATTTAGTGAGTACGCGAGTATTGCGTAAAGGTATATTACTTTACAGAGTGAGATAATTTACAATCTCTCTCAAATTTTGTTGTTTCGTATGTGCTACTGGATATGTTTCTCATACGTAAGTTATACATATAATTATAAGAGCCATATTTTGTTTATTATACGTTACATTTTCACAAATAAAGTTGTTCACTTTTAAGTGAAATATGTAACTCGTACTTATTTATTGAATACACTGGCAATTAATTCTGATAACTATTAGCACAAGTTGTTAGTACGAAATCGATTTGATAATTGGAATATGAATCAGTGAATGAGTTTCTACAACTACCGACATTGTTGCGACCAGTATTTAGAAGATACGTTTCAAAATACGTATCAACAAACTACTTTGGCGGCCATTTTGAACATGATGGCTCATAAATTAGAAATCATGACGATAATAAATGTTTGGTTTTAGGCAGTAAATGCTCGTATACACGTTTCAACATCAAATTCATTTTCATCACAATGTATTTCCTGTAGTATGCGGCACATGCGAGATGTATGTGCATGCAAAATATGTTTTGGCGGCCATTTTGAATTTTAAACAATTTGGATATCAAAAGATTTTTATGAAAAAATATGTGTTGGTATAAAAACACATCAGCTACCATTGTTTATACCGAGTAAAGAATCTTAATTGGGTTCATATTGAAGATCTATCAATAGTACATGAATATAAATTCAAAATTGCCGCCAAAATATCAAGATGGCCGCCGAAAAAATGTCAACCCGATTTTTTTAAAAGTCTATGATATATACAACAATATAAACAACATTTGCAAAAGTCTACCCTAATGGCCTGCAAAATAACATAAGGATATACACTATAGCAGGCAATTACATGTAACGGTCTGTGATGTGTTATGTATTGGTGTTTAAGGGCTGACTTTATAGAATATGTCCTTATAATTCCAGCACAAAAATATTTACACAATTCCCTAACATTTGATTGGCTCGTAGCAAGTCTCTGTCCAAAATTTATATCCCAGTAAACTCCCACGCCGAACTACTTTCCGTAACCGTGAGGCGCAGTTAAAATAATTCTTAAGAAAACGGAAAATAAACACATTTTCTTGATGAATTTATTTCAAATGCTGGAATTATAAGGAATGAATGGCCTTTTTGTTGAATTTATCGGGGATATAAACTTGGAAAAGTCGCGGGAATACTGGACGAGGCTTTCCGGCCTTCGTCCAGTATTCCCGCGACTTTTCCAAGTTTATACCCCGATAAATTCCACAAAAAGGCCATTCATTCCTATATTGTTTCAAATTTAGTAGCATCATACATGTCTATAAAGTATATCTGACACTGTTCTTCTTAGTGAATAGTATACAGAGCGTTGAGTTGCCATCTCCGCCATTTTAGTTTGTACATGATATCGGACAAGTTCACCATTTGGAGCGTTTGACACATACAGCAAATACTAAATCAGAAAATATAATAAACTTGACCCAATACGTCCCATATATATATGACGACAACGTCCTGCAAGTATTATTTTAGCAGACTGCACAAAAAGCTAGATATCTGAGTTGTTCTACCATCACTCACAAACACACAATGGACACTTTTCAATATGTAAAATGTCAAACTGATGCACTGTCTATTATTATATGTGGACGTACATCTGCCACAAGCAAACATTTATTTACTCGCATAATAGTCAAGTAGAAAATAGTGACAATACTATAGGGATGAATGGCCTTTTTGGGGAATTTATCGGGTTATAAACTTGGAAAAGTCGCGGGAATACTGGACGAAGCGATACAAAATTACAATTTTCGAAAAAATATCAAAACAAAAAAAATGCTTCTTTTTTTTTTATTCTTTTTTTTTCGAAAATTGTTATTTTTTAAGGCCTCGTCCAGTATTCCCGCGACTTTTCCAAGTTTATATCCCCGATAAATTCCTCAAAAAGGCCATTCATTCCTTATAATTCCAACATTTGAAATAAAGTCATCAAGAAAATGTGTTTCTTTTCCGTTTTCTTAATAATTATTTTAACTGCGCCTCACGGTTACGGAAAGTAGTTTGGCGTGGGAGTTTACTGGGATATAAATTTTGGACAGATACTTGCTACGGGCCAATCAAATGTTAGGGAACTGAGCAAATATTTTTGTGCTGGAATTATACTCAGATATCTGCTCACAAGTCACTGGATTCGATATTCGATACAGTATGTATGGTAATACAGGTATATATTTACTGCACTGTGTATTGTTCTTACTGTTACACAGTCGTTACTGATTTCTAAAACACTTTAACAAAGGATGAACAAACCCTTCATATAGAGAATAGTAGGTTAGTGCCGTGAATGGGAAAAAATATCTGGTAAGGCTCAAGAATTTCTTTATTTCCCATCAGAAGTATATGTTGTGACCACTCATTTGAACCGTCTCGCCGAGACGGTTCAAATGTGTGGTCACAACATATATTTTGGTTCATAAATAAGGAAAATAGATAGGGAATAGTAGGTTAGTGCCGTGAATGGGAAAAAATATCTGTTAAGGCTCAGGAAACGGGATGGGCGAGGCTCTGCCGAGCACATCCCGTTTCCGAGCCGCGCCACATATTTTTCCCATTCACGGCACTAACCTGCTATTCTATTTATCCCGTCAACACCTACAAATGGCTTTAAAATGCAAAAGAAAATAACCCCAGTCACCGCACATATTCATACGCAGGTCGTATTGACATGATATCAAAAATGTTTCACGGCACCGTGTTTCACGGCACATACGCACTGTGTTGACGGGATAAATATCAGACTTTGTATATACATGTACATTTAATGAAAACAATTCATAGCATGCTGTTCTCTGATGTGTACCCATCATGTTGCACCCCATTTTATTCATGTGTTTGTCATATTAATAGTGGTATGTGTCAAACGTCATAAGAGGTAAAACTGGCCTATGGCTTGTACACACTAAGATGGCTGATATGGCAACTCCATGCACCATGTAGGTTATTGTAAGAAGAGAATGTTCACATGTACATGTACATGTATGTTATGCATACAATGTGCATGTATAGCCCAACACACTTATGTATGAATCATAGGATGATTCAGGGTCCCACTGATCCTTAAGTTAAAGTAGGTTATTGCATTAATTATATTATATTATATATTTACGACAATTACAAGGTGCATGATCACGTGGTTACAACAACAACAACGTCGCCCACTCCAAAGTAAGTATTCTTTGATATTTTCCTTAATATGAAACGGATTTTGATGAAATATGGCGCAGCAAACGCGTCTTCATGAGCTGCATTTTGTGGTCTAGTGAGTTTGGCACAAACTTATTTCGTTTTTGCGAAGAATCGATTTCCGTGTCGGAGACCACCAAATGCAGCTTAACAATACACATTTGATGCGCCATATTTCATCAAAATCCGTCACGTAATAAGGACACTATAAAAGAATACGTACTTTGAATCGGTACTTGTTGTTGTTGTTAGTACCACGTGATCATACACCTTGAATTAAATGATAAATGAAATTCACTGTGTTCGTTCAAAAACCAACATAAAATGTAACTCTACACTCGTATACTATTGAAGAAGTAAATTAAGGAAGAAAAATAAGATTCCATCGAAATTGGACTATTTTCCTTGAAAATTCACTAAACTGTTTACAATAATACCAGCAATTCTCTATTTTTAAAAGAAACAAAACAAAAAACAGGATCTGCACTGTTCACCATCCGTCAATGAAACACCCGGTAAGCTTCTAACAAGCAATAGATCGTTATCAGGCTCAGAAATGTAGCTACACTGATCACAAATCTCATAAGCCCCATTTCTCCAGTGACGGCCATGCATTTGTTCTCTTCCTCAATTAATGAATCTCACAAGTGCTACACACCTAATGGAAATGCAATTACATTGGATACAACTATTTTGTGGTACACAGGGGCGTAGCTAGCCGATTTGAATCTGCAGGCCCGGTTGACGACTTCGAGCACCGTTGGTGCGAGTATGCTAGTGGCATCCCCCCAGAAAAAAAAATCGAAACTAGAAGGTAAATGATGCCCTCTGGCACATTATTTTTTTCATTTTCTCGAAAATTCTGCAGGCCCGGGCCTGCAGTGCCTTAATGCAGCTACGCGCCTGGTACAGTGGGACATCTCTAACCCAGACACCATGAACACATTTGTGATCTTATTATTTTTATGTGTTTCTTGGTTATTTATCTCAGGTGGTAATATCTGTTTGTGATCGCATAGCACACAGCTATGACTCGAAATGATCAAATTCATGATTTACAGTGAAACCCCCTAAGCCAGACACATGTAGCCTATTTCAACAACATTGCAAAGTATACTTTTCTAGCAAAGTATACTTTGAGGGAGAAATTTTAAAATTAAGGATAAATTGATTAATTTTTATTATACTGACTTTATTACATTATCACAGCCATTTTGGCTGTGATAATGTAATAAATTCAGTATAATAATTCGGCATAATTTTAATCATCAAATATATGCAGTTGTTAATTCTATATGAAATAATGCATTTTGGGAAAAAAAATGATTACTCCCTCAAAGTATACTTTGCTAGAAAAGTATACTTTGCAATGTTGGTGAAATAGGCTACTGGGGACCTCCTAGGGTGTCCGGTTTTGAGAGGTTCCACTGTAAATCAGACGTGTGAGCACATTCTAATGTTTTGAAATCATGAAAAGTCATTGTATTCAGAGGTACATAGCAGGGAAACACATCTAAGTTAAACATCCATATTTTCCCGAATTTCAAGGTTAGATGATACCCACTGTATGTGGCTGTGACTGTAGAAATGGGCTTATGAGCTTTGTGACCGGTGCAGCTCCTGATTGCATTGTGCATAGCACACTGCCGCAACCTGATAACAAGCTATATTGATTGTTATAAGCATGACGGGTGTTTCATTGATGGAATGTCGATGAGTGCAGATCCAGATCAGACTGTGCGGATGCACAGGCTGATCTGGATTTACGCTGGTCGCAAAACCCATAAGCCCCATTCTCCACAGCCACATATGATGAGCCTGTTGATCAAAGGCATCACACAGCTATTGTAGATATTGAATTTTCTATGTCATGTTTCAATCTTGCCAATATTATATCAACTTGTATGAACACCTATTGGCAATGCCAATTCACAATCAAGCACTTTGAGTATCTGAGCCTGTAGCACAACTGAAGCTCAGCCAATCAAGCTGTTTGACTTCAATCACAATATTCAGGTATTTAGAAATACGGAAATTGACAAATATTGTCAAGATGGACGCCGGTGGTAGTGTACATAATCTATGAAAATACTCTGTGCTATTTACTCTATGAAATATCTAAACGGCAATTTAATTTCTGTCTGTAACTCAGGGCGTTACAGTCAGAAATTTCTGGTTACGAAAGTTCATGTTATGCATTAAAATGCACGTAAACCACTAGTTTTCCTATACACGTACAATTATACATGCTAAGTACATGCACTTCATTGTATGTACTGTGGAACCTCTCTAAACCGGAGGTCCCCAGGGTGTCCAGTTTAGAGAGTGTTCACTGTATATCCTTTCGAGTGCCATGTTTCAGTCTGATTGCTAAATGCGGTTTATTAGCGGCATGGCGTGCGCTCTAAGAGTTAGTTCTGCCGCAATTGATCGAGCTGATCCTGATTTTGTAAAATGAATAAAGGGCAAGTGGTTTCCCCTGACAGCTGCAGAATTGAATGAAATGGCAATTGTTACTGCCGATAGTCTGTTGTCACGATATACAAACATCATGCTGGTCGTGAAGTAGCTATTGGAACAAAACGACCGTTATTGTATTTCTGAGTTATCTAACATTTTGTTGGCGGAAGTTACAACGCGGATTTATTTCTGGTTCCACAAAGTAACACTTGCCTATCGTTTGCGCATCGTTTGGACATAGTTTACGTGTATGTATTTATAAAAAGATGTTTTCGTTGGTTTAAACGTCACGTTTAAACCATCGAAAACATCGTTGTTCTATTTAAGCGCAACGAAAACGATGTCAGAACGATATGTTGGAAGATACAACACAACAATAGTTGAAAACCGGATATTTAAACGAAAATATCGTTTTCACTTACAACGATAATCATATGGAACATACAAGTACATGCACGTGTACAAATAGTGTCGCACATGTATATGTACAAGTATAGTATTATAGTGGAACCTCTCTAAACCGGGCATCAATATAATATATGTGATCTCATTTTGAGAGGTTTCTTGGTAACGCATCTCAGATAATAAGGCATCTTCATGATTACAAAAGGTATAAGTATGTCCCAGAATGGTCATATGCCTGATTTACAGTGGAACCTCCCAGGGTGTCCAATTTAGAGAGGTTTCACTGTATAACAGCTTCCTACATTACTCAGTTCCTAGACATGAATTTATTTATTGGCAGCATTGTTAAAATAAGTGTCTACCAGATACAGTGGAACATCTCTAAGCCGGACACCCTGGGGACCTCCCCAGGGTGTCCGGCTTGGAGATGTTTCACTGTAAATCAGGCATTTGATCAGTCTGAGCCGTGATTTTGTGCTATGCGATCATGAACAGGCATTGTCACTTGAGATAAATGACAAGGAAACCTATCGAAAATAAGATCACAGATGATTACTTGTTGTCCGGTTTAGACAGGTTCTACTGCAGTGTCTAAGAATATCGTAGCCTCAAAGTTAATAGACTGAAACCCGTCAATATCAATGAAATCAGGGTCTGTCATATACAGTCTCTGGTGGATAACACAATTTGATC
The DNA here is from genome assembly GCA_029237695.1 of Conchocele bisecta. NCBI lineage: Eukaryota > Metazoa > Mollusca > Bivalvia > Lucinida > Thyasiridae > Conchocele > Conchocele bisecta. The sequence continues at coordinate 43,896,633 of CM055266.1, forward strand.
GAAAACCGCTACATGTGTAAGTTATACAATGTGGGTGCATTGACTTCTAGTTGAACACAGACAGGACGTAATTTGATTGTCGCAATTATTTGTAGTTGCGAACGGCAACTCTTGCAATTTACTCCCGTACAGACCGTGGCTACTGACGGTACGGGAGTAGATTGCAAGAGTTACCGTTCGCAACTAATTTCTTTGTAACCTTACAGGTAACGACCAATGCAGATATATATGTGGCTGAGACTAGAGAAATGGGGCTTATGGAATATGTGACGAGTGTACCTCCTGATCAAATGGCAGTCTGGTAGTTTGTTAATGAACTGTACGTAATTCTTAGAGCACGGTTTGTGCTCCGAGACATTCCGCGAGATTCAACGAGCGGATACCCGTTACCATGTCTGGTTTTCGCAATAACCTGGGGACAAAACTCAGGTATATGGATGAAGTCGAATTTACTGTTTGCTCCAAGCACATTTGGTGTTCCAACGATTTAACAGCGAACAGTGTAGATCCTGAGCAGATTGTGCGGATGCACAGGCTGTTATGGATCTACATTGGACGCAAATGCTATACGCCCAATTTCTCCTGCCAATCGCAAACACATACATGTATGTGGCTGTGACTGGTGAAATGGGGCTTGTGGGATTTGTGACCAGTGTCGATCTTCGTCAAATACCACACCCATGTAGCCAGATAACGACGTACGTTTCTTATCAGAAGCACGATGTGCGTTTCCTTTATGGAATGGCGAACAGTGCAGGCCCTGATCAGACTGCGCGGATGCGCAGGCTGATCTGGGGCTACACTGGTCGCAATGCCTGCAAGCCCCATTTCTCCAGTCGCAACCACATATAGGTCAGGAAATGAAGTCACGTCACATATACAGTTCAAATATAAATAAACATCACATTAAAGGTACATTCCCACTCAGTATGCACAAAATGTTCTGTATAAGAATTAAATTACATGTACATGTAGTGTATAATTGTATCACTATTCCACCAGTTCCTCAAATTGCATGTGCCCGCCACAGGTTGAAGTAACGGGACCAAGGTCTATCAATACATTAAATATGCATCAAATATATATTGCATATACATAAACGTATCAATAAGTGAAACAAATTTAAGTTAAACTTGTCTTTACTCCCTGTTATAACACATAACCAAGGTTCCTATGTTTGTTTATGGCCCGTACTCGGACAGCCTCGAGACAACGGACTCTCACGAAACAATTAACATATTTATATCAAAAGTTAGCCCTCCGCAATTATGTATTCCCCGATGCGCTATGTCAACGCGTTTTCGAGCTATAGATTATTTTGTTCCAACACAGTTTCACATTTATCTATAGTAAGAAGACCTCGGGCACAATTATTTATTTGGCTTTCCCGATGACGCGCCAGCTGGTACCGTTCCTGATATAGAATGTATAATAATGCCAATCATTACGTGGGGTAATTGTGAATGAATGTTTATTTCGCCAAAACATGTCATATCTACAGAATAAATGAACAAAACTATCTGTCTCCCTATATTATGTGGGACCCCAGCTTTAATTGAACGTATACATTACGTCCTTCCTTGTTCAGTATAGCTTCAAGATATGATACCAAGTATATATGTGTAAAGTATTGAGTTTTAAGGAGAGTATGTTATAATTCCGAGAACTTAGAATTATAGACGTCACATAGTTTGTATGTATGTTTGTGGTTACATGTCAAACGTGGGGCTTGTACTTGTTATTTCGCTAATACTATGAGTACGTGAGGTGATCGATTGTTTTTTATCCCGTCAACACAGTGCGTATGTGCCGTGAAACACGGTGCCGCGAAACATTTATGATATCCTGTCAATACGACCTAATCACTGCGTATGAATATGTGCACTGGCTGAGTGTAGGTGTAGGTGTTGACGGGATAATAGAATAGTAGGTTAGTGCCGTGAATGGGGAAAATATCTGGCGCGGCACGGAAACGGGATGTGCTCGGCAGAGACTCGCCCATCCTGTTTCCTAAGCCTTGCCAGATATTGTTCCCATTCACGGCACTAACCTACTAGTCTCTATATTACATTTAAAGCTATGATATGCATGGATTTATCTGACAGAGAAAACCCGCAATTGTCAACTTACAAATAATACACCGTAATCACCCACATGCACTCTCCCGCAGTGGTTATAAAATAAGCAACGCCTCAAAAAAATAACGCCCCTAAATCATTATAAAATACACTTATATTGGAAATGTAAAAAATAGGATATTCCAGCGTGCATGGTTGAGTAGCTTGAAATAATACACTCGTGTACGTCGGCTTCCGCGTAAACAACTCATTCGCTTCGCTTACTCGTTGTTTACGCGGAAGCCGACGTACACTCGTGTATTATTTCACGCTATTCAAACGTGTACGATGGAATATCCTATATACATACTACATGTATGACTGTTTCTAGTTCTTATGGCTTGTGATTTATGTTCTTGTTTTATTTAGAAAACCAGCATTCTACCATATTATATTAACGCTTCTTAGCCTTCTCGTTTTTACCGAATGTTTTTAGTTTTACACGTGCAACTTACACAAGGTGTATGCTCACGTGGTACTAACAACAACAACAAGTACCGATTCAAAGTACGTATTATTGTATAGTGTCCTTATTACGTAACGGATTTTGATGAAATATGGCGCATCAAACGCGTCTTGTTAAGCTGCATTTGGTGGTCTCTGTATTTTCGCCCACACTTCTGTCGTTTTTGCGGAAATCGATTCTTCGCAAAAATGACAGAAGTATGTGCCAAACTCCATAGCCCACCATGAAGACGCGTTTGCGTTTGCTGCGCCATATTTCATCAAAATCCGTTGCATATTAAAGAAAATATCAAATAATACTTACTTTGGAGTGGGCGACGTTGTTGTTGTTGTAACCACGTGATCATGCACCTTGTTACATGTGAATGTACATATGCATAGTATATATTTCCAATAACCTCCGAAAGGAAGCACATGTAATAAACATTATTTTAAAGTCACTCTAAAACAATAAATATGTATATGACTTTAAAACAATATATATGTATATGAGGCTGTTCGTGGGCTTATGGTTTGTTCTACCAGTGTAGATCCAGATCAGCCTGTGCATCCGCAGGACACTGTTTGATTTTTGCAGCTCAACTAAATGCATTTTCAACTTTATGACAGTATTTTCACTACTCAATTTGAAAATCAATGCGTATTTTCACATTGCTGTGCGTATTTTGTACTCCCACTTCTGATAATCAATGCGTATTTAGCTAAAATAATTGCTTTAAAATACATCAATACGCACCTTATATGGAGCTCTGTATACATGTAATACATCCGTATATGTTACTTGTATAAATGTACAGTGAAACATATATACATTTATATAACCACATTCACATGCTTACATATACCAGCCCGGAGAGATTATTGTTTGTCTACCAAAGTAGCGACAGATCAAATAGCAAGCTCATGCTGCAATTATGTCATATCTACATGTACAGTGTTCGATAAGTGTTTTCCAATGCAATATCGTATGGCAGGCTCCTGATCAGACTGCGCGAATACGCAGGCTGATCGTGAGTCACGCAGCTTTACACGTCACAAGGTTGTATCTTTGAGCCTATGGGCAGATTATTCCAGCGGAATCTCGCTAAACCGAACACCCTGGGACCCCATTGTGTTTAATTTAGATCGGTTTCATTGTAATTTATTTCATTGTCTTGTCGTCCCTGTTCACGGTTGAAAATGACAAAATGCATTCATGGATTGCTTAATTACAGCGGAACCTCTTTAAACCGGACACCCGTGGGACCTCCCCAGGCCCGCACGCAGGATTTTCTGTTGGTGGGGGGGGGGGGGTGTACCCCCTAGCGTACTCGCGCCACTACATGTGGCTCGCCCCTGACGCACCCCCCTGCAATTGCTTAAACCTAGATGGCCTGAAATGCACTCTCCTGCATTTTATGTCATTTAAATTCGGATTTCAACGGTGGTAAATTGTGACATTTTCATGAAAATTACCTGTATATTAATGCATTTCAAGATTTGTTGAGATTACTGTTTGAAAAATAGCGGACCTCGGCGAACTTAGGGGGGGGTGGGGGGGGGTGCGTACGCACGGGGGGGGGGGGTGCGTACGCACCCGTCGCACCCCCCCCCCCCCCCACCCCTGCGTACGGGCCTGCTCCCAGGGTTTCCGGTTCAGAGAGGTTCCTTCGTATATGAATATGGTACGAATCTGCACTAGAACAACTTTCAGTGTGTCCGGTTTGGTGCAGAGACGAACTATAAATAATTAATCGCGGCTGCACCAACTCGAACCAGTTTACGTTTCACCAGTGCAGTTTCGTCCCGGTTTATAAAACGGGTACTTACAATCGAATGCCCATTCCGACTGTGCACTACTATCCACACACAACACCACCGACTTGCGTCCGCTATCCGCCATGGTGCTAGATTCCGCCATGCCGAAAACACGCGCTTATGTATCGCTCAGTCCGTTGTCTTGGCAACGCAAGCGTACACATACACTCACTGGCACAGCGGCGGTTACTCTGCGGTAGATATCCTAGAAATATACACCTGGCACACAGCAAATCACGGGTGCGCTTCCAGCTGATCGTGAATGTGAATGAAAACGAAGGATGCAACGCTACTGACGTAGCTGCTATGTGAACATGCAAAGCTTATCAGCTGACAACCAAGACGGTCGCCACAAACATACGAAATCCGATAGAGGAAGACTATACAGCTTGGCTGCCTATCCCCGCGCTTACTGATCAATGCGCTCCGATATCAATACACGCTTGTATTTTCGTCACCCAGAGGGAATACTTGAAGGCGTCAGTCATAAAATACGCTTCCCGTTCCACGTTAATGATATGTAAAACGGCACTGATTATAAAACAATGCAGGCTGTATTTGGGTAAATATTCAATTTGACACTTATATCATATATTACGGTCAATCCTGATTTAAAAACTACTTCCGTTGTTGTTCATTTATCCCGTCAACACAGTACGTATGTGCCGTGAAACCTTTTTGATATCCTGTCAATACGACATAATCACTGCGTATGAATATGTGCGGTGGCTGGGGTTATTTTTGTGCATGTTAAAGCCATTGCTATGTGTTGACAGGATAAATAGAATAGTAGGTTAGTGCCGTGAATGGGAACAAATATCTGGCGCGGCACGGAAACGGATGTGCTCGGCAGAGCCTCGCCCATCCCGTTTCCTGAGCCTTGCCAGATATTTTTTCCCATTCACGGCACTAACCTACTATTCTCTATTTCCCCGTCAACCTGAGAAATGCTACCTGATACATGTATGTTACTGTGACAGGAGAAATGGGGCGTATCGGATTTTTTACCAACATAGATCCAGATCACCTTGTGTTTTCACACCGTCTGATCAGGATCTGCACTGTTCGCCATTCCATCAATGAAACATCCGTCATGATTTAACAAGCAAAATGAGGCTACTGGAGTGTGTTATTTGAGCAGAGGAGCGACTCTGGCCACAACACACATAAGCCCCATTCTCCAGTCACATTCATATATAATGTATTACGCCTATAAGGCAATTGGGATCAAAAGAAACAACAGCCCGGATTTGCTCCTGGTTCCACAAACGATAAACTGCGTTTTTTTAATTGGGAAGGAGATAGCTAACTCGTGGTAACGATATGCTATATCGCGCTAACGAGATGCTATATCGTGGGATCGAGACAACTAACTTGTGGTTACGAGATGCTATCTCATGGGAACAAGATGCTATGTCATGCGAACGAGATGCTATGTTGAGGGAACGAGATATTTCCATATGCCCCTTTCAGTCGGAGGTTATTGGAATATATATTGAGTTCGTCCATTTTGCCTGTACAGTGGAACCTCACTAAACCGAACGCCAAGGCAACATATGTGATCTGTGATCTCTATATCTCAGGTGATAATGTCTGTTCGTGATCGCATAGCACACAACTATGGCTCAGAGTAATCAAATGCCTGACAAACGGTAACTCTTGCAATCTACTGCGATACCGTCCGTAGCCTACGGACGGTACGTGAGTATATTACAAGAGTTACCATTTACAGAGAAACCTCTCTAAGCCGGACACCCTGGGGACCTCCCAGCGTGTCCGGTTCAGAGAGGTTTCACTGTACATGTACATTGTCAATCCCTTGTGGACTATCAAATACTACATGTATCTACATCTGGCCGCGCACTGTCCGATTAATTGCGATGTACTGGAATAATGTATCGCGATATATAATTCAGCTGACCACAGGATCTACGGAGCCCCGCAGGGGACGTAGACTTTTTTTTTTATTAAATCGTTCCCACGCCTTATACAACAATATGTTATCAGTCAGTACGTATTCGGTCAATACAGGGCAGGTTACCTAATAAAAGGGAACTCGTTACGTTTGCGACCTGCATAGCTCAGCATCAGTCTGAGGCACTGGTGGGGGACAAGGATATTCCAGCAGAGTGTCAGGATAATTAATTCTGACGACATATTCTGATCACGAGAGTGGAATATCCTTTTCTCGCATACCCAGAGTCCATTTCAATGTTATTTCCGAAGCCACGTCCATGTGGGATTTTTCTGTCTCACACGGCTATCTCACACAGCTGACATGTCACACACTGCCGGAACTACTTTTTGTGTATTGGCTTCCAAACGTCGTCTGCATTGTTTACAAACACACGCTCTCTACACAGTACTGTCAGTAGACAACAATGTCAACAACGTCGCTCTGGATTTGTTATGTAGGCTATTATTTATTTCAGGTTATATCCAGTTTTATCAAATTTGCGTAAATTTGTGGGACGAGTTGTTTATCAAATTTGCGTAAATTTGTGGGACGAGTTGTGTAAGGGGCCGAACATTATTATTAAAATAAAACACATGTAATTGACAGTAACATATTTACCTCGTATGTTGTTGATTCTTCACCAAACATATGTATAGTGACAGTTGATAGTGATTGGAATATTTGTTTAATAATCCAGAGAGCAAGAATTTCTTGAAAACGGCAACGTGTTGAAATGACAAATGTCCGTCGGAGTGAAACTTTCGGCGGACTGATATTTGCGTAATTGAAGACAATGTCTCGGAATTGCAATAAATACTCAAAATAAAAACATAAAATGATTCTGTAAACATTATTGTTCAAATTTGAATCGAGGATATATGGTCTATTTTCAATATTTATATGAGTTTGTCTCGTACTACGTCCTATTTATTTTGTGTATGTAGTAATTGGGTTTACACATGATGTCATGGGCGTCTTCAGACCGTATTTTTATTGGGCCGTTATGTGTTAAATGTTTCGATCCAATGTAGGAGACTCTAATTTGTTGGTGTAAACTTTACACCCATTTCTTGATACGGGTAATGCGATTGAGTGGTTGTATTGGAGATAGCATATAAAGAAAAAAAAGTTAGTATTATACTATGGTGGTTCGTTGATGGCGTATTATGGCTAAACATGATTCTGGACTTAGTAGGTATGCGAGAAAAAATATTCCAGATATACTCCGGTGTGTGACTAAGGATATTCCACCCTCGTGTTCAGAATATGTCGTCAGAAACTCGGCAAAGCCTCGTTTCTGACAACATATTCTGACCACTCGGGTGGAATATCCTTGTCACACACCGGAGTATATATGAAATACTCTTAGTCCCACACCAGTGCATATGATGGATATTTTTTCTCAACCCTATGTACATGTAGAACATACATGTACAGGGATCCTCTAGATTATCGGACAAAAATGGCAGTTTTTTATGATTTTTTTCTTAAAATAGCAGCTACGGGCATAAAATGTTCACAGTACAATCGTCGGTTCTTGCTTTCTCAACGCATGCAAACTATTTAGCAAACTGTGCCATCTTTCTCACTTAAAATTGGGTCAGATCATCAGTCGTATAAAGATTGCCCCAAAATTAACAGCGACAATCAATTATCCGGACAAATGTATAACCGTCTTATAACTTGTATTCTCACCTTAAAATCATAATGTTATCGCCTGAAAACCAGTGTAAACAGTATTGTGTAGTTCTGCAGAAAAAAACAATCACCATTCGCTTCTTGGAAAACATCGTATTTATAGAATTGATTGTATTTATAGAACAACTCTGCAATGACGTATTGGGCGCATTCGATTGACCTCGTCATAATTTGGTAGAAAAATCCGCGGTAATGAGGCCCATAAAGGAAACTCTGATTGTTTCGTACACTGGTGTTTTCGCACCTGTCGATTTTACCCACGAATTAATGTGGGTGCGAAATGGTGCGTAATGGCTTGGGTCCGAAATGGCTTGGGGCGATCTGGCCTTGAAACAATTATTATTTGTTTTTGGATAAGTAGCTCTTCATTCTTTTTCTATCATGATACAGTTTCGCATTCCTTCCTATCTGCTCTGTATTGTACATTGTGTATTAAAGTCTGAACATGATATTGTAGGAATGCATCGTATCGTCTGCATACTTCGCACAATAGAGTATTGTAAAACTCTATAGGGGTCTCAAATTATGCGCATGCGCAGTGACATATACAATCCCCCGCGCGACTTTTGACGTAAACAACTTGTGGACATAGTTGGGGGGAATGTTTTCAACAAATTTTACTGAAATGTTTACCTTGGCGATATATTATTCACACTGGCATGGAAACAGCAAGCACCTGAGTGACTTAGATGTGTTCGTTGCAAAATCGGATCAAATGAATGCGTTTAATTAACAGCTATTTTCATTTGTCCGATAAATTGATTGTCCGGATAATTGGTATGACCCCTGTACATGTATTTGCGAATCTTAAAGTATGAACTGATCCAGAATAAAACTTTTTATTCGATGAATTTATACAACTTCTGATACGTCCAACGTGTTCGTTTTCAAATTATTATCATATAATGTTCAATGTCAGCACCATTCAGCCCTGGCGATGCCAAAATGTACGTCGCACATTGATGACGTCATCAAACTTAAAGCGATGTCATGAGGATATGACGTGATAATAAACACGTCAACAACTATTGAAAACAATAGACATTCATTTTAAAATGTGCATTCATACACATGTACATGTATAATTCCAGCATAAAAATATTTACACTATTCCCTAACATTTGATTGGCTCGTAGTAAGTCTCTGTCCAAAATTTATATCCCAGTAAACTCCCACGCCAAACTACTTTCCGTAACCGTGAGGCGCAGTTAAAATAATTCTTAAGAAAACGGAAAATAAACACATTTCCTTGATGAATTTATTTCAAATGCTGGAATTATAAGGAATGAATGGCCTTTTTGTTGAATTTATCGGGAATATAAACTTGGAAAAGTCGCGGAAATACTGGACGAGGCCTTCCAAAAAATTATAATTTTCGAAAAAAAAAGAAATAAAAAAATCTTTTTTTTTTTGGATTGTTTTGTCGAAAATTGTAATTTTTTATCGCTTCGTCCAGTATTCCCGCGACTTTTCCAAGTTCATACCCCGATAAATTCCACAAAAAGGCCATTCATTCCTATATTGAATATCAATTGACAATTCCAACTCACAATCAAGCAATTTGATTGTCCGGGTATGAGTTCAAAACTCAAGCTCAGCCAAACAAGCTGCATGATTTCAAGTACAATTGTGTGAAATAACCAACGTGACAATATTGGCAATATTAGCGCAGGCGGTAGTGTATAATCATTTGATCTTCACAAGGTCAGACATAGGCACGTATATTCTCGGAAATCCGGTCTCCATTTATCTAAACATCGGAATAAATGATTTGAAGTGATTTCTGAAGTGGTCTGTATATATTGCAAGTTTAATGCGTCCATGTCCGTAAACTTTACCAATTTAAAAAAAACACACCACAGGTTAGTCATGATGTTTGGGTACTGGTGTGAGTTGTGTAATTGCTGGTGCGCAGTCCGCGACTTAAACCTTTGTACCCGAAATCCCGCTGGTTTATGCAAAAAGTGCAGATCCAGATGAGCCGGCTCGTAACGAGCCGTCTCATCAGGATCTGCACTTTTTGAAAGTAATTTTAATATTTCTTAGAACAAAAACACCCCCTTTTCATAAATGGACGAATCTGAAAATCATTTTGTGACCATTGGATTGGTCGGAACATTAGCATATCACAGTCCATTCCAGTTCCTTAGGGTTGAAAGGGTTAACCTTTAACCGACACACCTGCAGCTTAGTGGCAGAAAGCTTGTAGTTTACATGTACTATGTAGCTAGTGTTTATTGCAATCATTCATATGGAACGCCAAATGTACATAAACTCAAATAAGTATTGCTAGCTTAGATCGAGCTAGAAACAAAATTGCTACCCCGCTCCATGCTAAATGTGCATTTTTGAATGTGTCAAATTGTAGCCGTAGATAACATATCGGAGGTGAATTATTGTAGCTAGCTTAGAGCTAGCATTAATTATTTGAGAGCTCTTCAAAATATTTGGAGCTAGTTCTATTGTACATCAATGTGCATAGCATTCCATGTGTTTGTAGTGTTGTATTGACGCAGCCAGCGGCTATACTCATGAAGGTCCGTTTCCCTATGCTAGACGTCCATTTACATGTTCGGTACCGGGTCCGAAAACAACGCCTGTAATACGGTTAGTGTTCGTGTACCGGACACCATCCGTAAGGCTACACAAAAATTAATAGATTCTCATCCCCGCCCGCCCCTAAAAAAACGGCCCGCCCAAGGGTTTTTTATTTTAAAAAAAATAAAATAAAAATAAACTAAAAAACATTTGGTAAAATGTACGAGAATGATGCGGCCCCCGTATTATACCGCTCCCACAGCTTTTTATCTGAGTGCTTTACGTAGCGCAATACAGCAACACCGGAACCCGCCCCCACGAAAAAATAAAAGTGTACCACCCGCCCCATTTTCCCCAAAATTTGGAAGAGAATCTAAACAATAATTTGTTGTAGCCTAAGTATAAGGATTGAGTTACAAAAAGAGCGGAAAACATGACTAGTTTGTGAAATATAGTACATGTACGATAGTGATCCATTTACAGGGCTCGTTTTGTCAGAATTCGTGTCGTATTACCTGTAATTTACATGTAAACATGTACATATACATATCCGATGTGTCTTCATTAATTCCCCAGTTTAAACGTGACATACGTATATGTATGGAAGCGTCCTGGTGCCAATGTTATCATATGTTATCTCCTAATTAGGAGATACTAACTCCTAACTATGAGATAGTAAGTCCTAATTAGGAGATAATAAGTCCTAATTAGGATATATATCTCCTAAATAGTAAGTCCTAATTAGAAGCTACTAACTCCTAATTATCTCCTAATTAGGAGTTACTATCTCCTAATTAGGATATACTATCTCCTATTTAGGACTTACTATCTCCTAATTATATATCCTAATTAGGACTTAGTATCTCCTAATTAGGAGCTAAAAATAGTTTAGCATTGGCACCAGGACGCTTCCATATGTAGGCCCATATGACCAGATGTATTAGGTTGTTTTTGGTATGAGATTTACACAGTCATGTCACGATAAACATGTCACATGTCAAGTATCCACTTGCTAGTATTTACTTCCTTATAACATGTACAGCATGCATGACAATTGCCCTTTGGAACTGCATACGTTTCATTATCGCATCCTTGATACATATTTTCAGTTTTGTATCTGAATTTAGACATCACATGGGCAATGTATGGACACGGGGGTGTGATGACACAGTTAGATCACGTTCGTCCGCATGTACGATCGATAATCCACTCGCTAAAGCTCGCGGATTATCTACTCGTACATGCGGACGAACAGTTTCGATAAAAATCGTTTATTTTTATTTCGTCTCACCAATTGTAGACATTACAACAATAACATGTGGCATATTTACACTGAATACACTAACATTGCCATTCTATATAGAATTATGAGAGACGATATATATACAAAGACATATAAAACGATGACGCGTTCATTGCAATTTTAAAGTATATAACTGTGGCTTAACGTATGAATTCAATGTTATGCGTGGCATGATTGGTAATACTTTGACTGACACAGCACAGTTCACAAATCGGTAATGTGCGAAGACGGTTACAGTGGGGTCAGCGTGTAAGTACACACACGAACGAACACGACAGGTTGGAACCAACCTGTAGTGTTCGTTCGTGTGTGCACTTACACGCTGACCCCACTGTATGTTCTGGGATACATGTCACGCATCTCATCACATAAAGAAGAAGCAGAAGAAGAAGAAAAATGAGTTGTTAGGCAATATTCAAGAGGAATGAAATGTTCGGAGCATTTTAGGACTGTTTCATTAACTCTTTGAACACGAAATCCCGCTATATCGGTTTATGCAAAAAATACAGATCCAGATGAGCTGGCTCGTAACGAGCCGTCTCATCAGGATTGTCACGAATCGTAGCCGACTACTTTCTTTATCATCCATTAATTGTAACACGGGTCACATAGTCTAGAGCAGTAACCGAATATTCTTGTACAGGACGATCGAGTAGGTATGGTGTGTGAAATATCGCCCGTGGAATACACCTCTGGGGAGAATAGCGCTTTATCCGAAACCGCGCACGGACCACCAGTATTGGATTTTGTACTGGTCATATCTGGGTGATCTACACTGTATATGCAGACTTGGAAGCTAGCCTAATTACCTAGTAGTTCATACCTATTTATGACTGAAGTATTTCAGATTAATTCACCAGATATCTCATGAGCTAGACTGACTGTCAGAACATTAGTCCACTTACGCAAAATTGTAAGCCAAATATTGGCACATAAGTTTTACATTGACAAGCAGACTATATGAGGATAGTCATGCACTAGGGTGGGCGTATATATTCGTTGCAGCACCATATACTATCAGTCGGACACTCAATTACATTCTTGTGACATTGGAGCGCAAGTTTTCACTGGGAATTGGCGAGTACATATGTTTGTAGTTACTTTCTAATGCTGCCATTAAGTGTGAATCTTGCCAAGAGCGGAAATTCTACGCAGTGTTATCGTATCCTTGATAATACTGCACTATTTAATTTACCTGAGTTATTTGGCCCCGTTTCGACCAAACGCTTGGTCAATAAAAGCCGTATGGCATGTATCCGCTGATGTAGATTATCTCCCTTAATCAAATATTATTGATTCATTAATTCGTCGTGCTTACGTGTAAATGATAACGATTACAGGACTGGCATGTGGGAGCATTCCGTGAGTATTGTAATGGCATATTATTCTCATGTGTTGTTGTTGCATGTCACTCTGACTAATTGCATTAGCAATTTATTGTATTTGTAAAACGAAGGGCGAACTTGATTGAAATGTTCACTAACATTAGCTATGCATTTTATATTACGATTCAATCCAATATCAGTCTGCGACCTGTACAATACATGAGAATATTGCCTATTTTAAACATGTCGCAATTGTAACGTGAATTTTCTGGACGACTTCCATTACTCTATGGGGGTACACATGTTAACTCCTAACCCAGTCGTCTGTACATTCATTTTATTAAGTCATATTACGTTCGCAGTGTGTTGTAAATATTGTAAATGCTATTGCGACCAGGATGGACTAAGTGCACTGATTTATACATCAGTAAGCTGCAATAAGGACATGATGTGAAATATAATTTGTTTCAATAACTGATGCTTTGGGTTAGCCTGTGGAATCCTACAGTCTGATTAGAGTATACAGTGTTTATTATTAGTAATGTAATGTAATGTAATACTGTGAGTCTGCACAGGAGAATATTTGTCACAGTTGCGCTTTATTAAGTTAGCGCAGTTGGCCACGGGCAGTCTGATCAAGGTAAGGCCTGTCGCAATCAAATGTTTGTTTACTAATGGTAAATAACTGTGAATGACGTCTGTATTCACCGGTACGGCTGTGAAGAGATATATCGTTGGGTACACTAGATATAGTGGCTGTTCATTAATGTGTTATATCGCATTTTCCGACTTATGAATTCCATCAGCCCCCTTCTTCCAATTAGTGAAAATATCTTTGTGTACATTGCAATTTATCATGTTTCATCATTGTAATATATGATGTTTAGTATTGCCATGCAATCATGATATTGATTTCATGTGCACTACTGTTATTGAGACTATAACATGTTACATTCTGGTAACACCGTTGGTGTTTTGTAGTCCCAGCCAGTACACCAGCCAGTACACCAGCTAGGCAGCCAGCCAGTCAGCAACGAGCGACGGCACGTCCCTACTTTGTGTCTGCGTAGATTCAGTACGCAACACAGATTTATTTATTTATTCTGGAGTCCACGACACGACACCGTGTAACAGCGGGGACTCTGATCCGCGTGGACCAAGGGCGTAATCGAGTGGGGCATATTCCGGTGACGTCATTCCGTCAAAGGACGTGATGAATAGTAAGGACGTTCACCGATGCGTTATGGACCCCATCCGCCCAAGTAGGCTCTGTATCTCATAAGTACCAGTAACTTTACGACGTTAGTATAACGTCACTCCCATCATGGCGGAAGCCGGAGTTGTTTAGCTGATCTCTAACATTGGATATTGATCCAGATCATGATGACGTTTACTTTTGGCTTTACCTACCTGTTCCAGAATCGTGGATGTGCCTTGGCTGTGCAAGGGCCTGTGGTGGTGGCTGCTAGGGGACGTTGTCCGTACTGACATATTCATCTATTGTTTGTGCTTATCATTTATGTAAATACATCAACCTTGTAAAAATATACCTTGTTGTCTCTGTCCGTAACGTGCTTGGTGTTCCGTCCCTTCAGTAGACTAGCCCGGTGTCACCCTGGCGTGACAAGGATCTGCACTTTTTGAAAGTAATTTTCATATTTCAAAAACACCCCCTTTTCATAAATGGACGAATCTGAAAATCATTTTGTGACCATTGGATTGGTCGGAACATTAGCATATCACAGTCCATTCCAGTTAATTAGGGTTGAAAGGGTTAATGAATCAAAGTACTGCCATCAGAGCCTGAAACAATAAACGGATATTATACATGTAGCATTGCACCTTGACCTACATTTTTACTTAAATGATTTAGCCATTGTAACCATTTGCGTTTTAAATTCTTTCCTAAGCCACTATAATACCGTTATTTGGAAACATTTAACTAAGATATATTGCCTAGTTTCTTGTATATTATTGTGAATATAATGTACATGTATATTATTATGTGACTATATTTAGATATTGTTTACATTCAACCCATTCTAGAGATAACCTATATTTAGATATTGTTTACATTCAACCCATTCTAGAGATAACCTCGTCTCAATACTTTCAGTTCTTTGATCTAATGGATGTTACAGTAACCGCTGGAAACTTCCTTTGATTTAATTTTAGACTACAGCCCATTGCAAGAAACTGTTACAATCTACAGCCAGTTGTAAAACTTCCGGATCTCCGTAACTGGTGAAAATAATCTTTAAATGTCCTTGTCTAATAATTCCCGCACAAAAATATTTACACAATTCCCTAACATTTGATTGGTCCGTAGCAAGTCTCTGTCCAAAATTTATATCCCAGTAAACTCCATGCCGAACTACTTTCCGTAACCGTGAGGCGCAGTTAAAATAATTCTTAAGAAAACGGAAAATAAACACATTTTCTTGATGAATTTATTGCAAATGCTGGAATTATAAGGAATGAATGGCCTTTTTGTGGAATTTATCGGGGATATAAACTTGGAAAAGTCGCGGGAATACTGGACGAAGCGATAAAAAATTACAATTTTCGAAAATTGTAATTTTTTAAGGCCTTGTCCAGTATTCCCGCGACTTTTCCAAGTTTATACCCCGATAAATTCCACAAAAAGGCCATTCATTCCTATAATTTCAGCGAATGTCACGTTCTTCAATCCAATTATCACTAATTATTATATTTAATTACTCATTTGCTACGACGAATCGTAAATATTGCAGCTTTAGTGAGTATGTCTTGCAAAAAAATCAGCCGACTTTGGGAGAATTTGGATAGGTAAGAATAGACCACGTGGTGAAGTTGTTTTCTCCTAATTTGGACGGAAATCGACCTATAACCAGATGCTCTGGTAAAAAGGTTGTTTGTTTCAAAATGTCAAAAATAATGACAAACACTGCAGATCCTGATGAGATGGCTCGTTACGAGCCAGCTCATCTGGATCTACATTGTTTGCACATTTTGGCTGTTTAGTTTAAATAGTTAATGCGCTCTCACGAATTAGCATTTGGTTTTCACAAATTAGAATTAGTTTTACGAATGAAATGCTAGGAACTCATAAGATTGAACTGCTAATTCTTCGAAAGATGATAATTATGTCGTTGGAACGAATCCTAATTGTAATGGAATGAAATACAATAGCGTCTGAAGTTGGCTTGCAGTTGGAAACCAGAAGAGAACGCTGTCCAAATGTGATTGAAACGTGGTCCAGTCGCAGGTTTCCTATATTCCTACTAGCCAATCAAAGAAGAGATACTGGGGAGATACACTGAAGCCCAAGGTGCATGATCACGTGGTTACGAGGACAACAACAATGGCTGAATGTGTTGAAAGCGGGCCCACACCAAAGTAAGTATTATTTGATATTTTCCTTAATAGGCAACGGATTTTGATGAAATATAGCACGGTGCCGGTAGTTTGACACGTACTTATGCCATTTTTGCGACGAATCGATTTCCGTGTCAGCAGACACGGACACCGATTCTTCGCAAAAAAGACAGAAGTTTGGATTTGCTATTCTATCTGGTATTCTATTTATCAGGTAACGTTCTATGCTCGAAAATGACCACATATGACGTCGTTATCTATGGACAAAACGCGGACTTGTTTACGTTGCGTAATTACACTGATGTCATTCGGTATCGTCACGTGACCGAGTTACCGAGACCACCATATGCAGCTTTACAAGACGCGTTTGATGCACGATATTTCATCAAAATCCGTTACATAATACTGACAAAATAAAATAATACATACTTTGCGTCCGAGGGCTTCTGGAAGTTTCTGTACTTGTTGTTGTTGTAACCACGCGATCATACACCTTGAAACCACAAACAACTGGTTTTCTAGCGAACGTAGCGCAAACGTTAGTCGAAAGTGGATCAAACCAAAACACCAAGTGTACAGTGGGGTCAGCGTGTAAGTGCACACACGAACGAACACGACAGGTTGGAACCAACCTGTCGTGTTCGTTCGTGTGTGCACTTTGACCCCACTGTAAGCTCAGAACAAAATGGTACTGCAAGTACAAACGTTCCAGGTTTCATGCGAATCCGCAATTATGAACCCATATATGTGGAACATGATTTGTATGTATGATCATCGAAATTCGTCCGTTTGCTTGGAAAAGTTTAAAGAAAATCTACTGTGAACCTGACGTCACAGAATACGTCACGTCGGAAAAGTCCGGTTCGGAAACCACGTGATCCCATACCCTAATATCTACACAATGTAACTTTACATGTTACATGTACTTGCAAACATGTAGTTCGCCTCAATAATGATAGCGTACACTCAAAAGCGTTATTTTATAACATGGTCACCCATGTTATAATTGTTATTGTTTAATTTATTATGTCCTTCACGTATAATGCTGTATATAAACTATTATAATCGTATAATGTTATCACGTAAAGTCAGCCGACGTCATTATATGATTGACATCATTAAAATGGAACAGTCGCTGTGGCCTAATGAATAAGGCACCTGCCTCGCATCCGCCTCACAAATGAGAGGAAGGTTCGAGCCTCCTCTATGACTGATTATCTTAATGTACAGTGAGGTCAGCGTGTAAGTGCACACACAAACGGACACGACAGGTTGGTTCCAACCTGTCGTGTTCGTTCGTGTGTGCACTTACACGCTGACCCCACTGTAATGGTATCAATTGCCTTCCTGTCGAGTGCCTGTCATATAGGATAGGAATTGGGAAGTACTGATTGCTCAATAAAGTGGCTCATAAGTCAAATATGACTAGCCCTTTTAATAGGGGTGACACTATAAAGAATATAATTTACATTTGCATATATATAACGACATACGAACGAGATTAAAGAATTAATAAATAATTATATATGTATGCATCATGCGCGGATAAATGTTCAGCCGTGTGTAAACATTTGCCGTCGCACGAGGGAACTGTTTGAATCCCAATCAATCCCGTGGGTTCAAACAAATCCCGAGTGTCACGACAAACGTTTACCCACGGCTGGACATGGTCGAACGTTAAATTGTTTCATTTCAGTCAGAAATGTCCTGCAATTTGAGCAGAGATGTAGTACTTTCGCTACTTTGATAACCTGTTCCATTCAAACAGCTGATTTATGCATACATATTCCGAGGCCGTAGTGCACGTCGCGTGATGCAGGTGCGCCATCCTACGCATCAATTTCAAAAATTCAGTGCGACCATAATGAACTGGTCTGGTGACGTAATGGTGCGTTCTAAAATACCATGAGATACATTCATTACGTAGGTGTTGTATTGGCTCTGAAATGAGCATTATCTACAGCCATTGTCAAACAACACACGCTGTACGTTTAAACACGGCTGCGACCGGCGTCAAACAACGACAGTTATATAACAATACTGGTTTATTTCGTGTTACAATATTATTAGTGTCCAATCCGGTGGAGTCTACGGCTAAGCCTGTTATCACAAACTCTTTCATTAATACATCCTAACTGACAGAGGTCTGTATTAGTTCTCCGAGATCACTTTCTGATATAAACCAGAGTTTGCATGCATGGAAGTAACAATTATCCCGTTGACACAGTGCATATGTGCCGTAAAACACGGTGCCGTGAAAAGTTTTTGATATATCCTGTCAATACGACCTAATTACTGCTTATGAATATGTGCGGTGGCTTGGGTTATTTTTATTGCATTTTAAAGCTACATGTATTTGTAGGTGTTGACGGGATAAATAGAATGGTAGGTTAGTGCCGTGAATGGGAAAAATATCTGGCGCGGCACGGAAACTGGATAGCCGAGCACATCCAGTTTCCGTGCCGCGCCAGATATTTTTCCCATTCACGGCACTAACCTACTATTCTCTATCTATTTTCCTTATTTCTGAACCAAAGTATATGTTGTGACCACTCATTTGAACCGTCTCGGCGAGACTGTTCAAATGAGTGGTCACAACATATACTTCTGATGAGAAATAAAGAAATTCTTGAGCCTTGCCGGATATTTTTCCCATTCACGGCACTAACGTACTATTCTCTATTTATTTCTCAGAAGTAATGATTGTTATCTACTAAGTACATGTACAATACTACAGGCGTATCAAGATTGCATACCGGTGAGGCCGACAATGGATATTGTCAACCCTTGGACAACAATGTAAACTGAGGCAGTTGCCATCATTTGAACGCAATATGTATTTATTTTATCAGGTAACCTGCCCTGTATTGACTGCTTACGTACTGACTGATGACATATTGTTATTTCATGCATTTACATGATACAAACATACGGGTTAAAAACGAAGTGAAAACTTACGTTCCATTGGTCGGATGACGTCACGTGACGTTACCGAATGACATCAGTGTAATGACACAACGTAAACAAGTCCGCGTTCTGTCCATATATAACGACATCATATGTGGTCATTTTCGAGCATAAATCGTTACCTGATAAATAGAATACCAGGCTACTGTCTTTTGATATCAAGTTTATCAGGCTCGGCTCGGAAACGAATTCCTCGGCAAACCTCGGAATTGCTACGCGTTTCATAGCCTTGCCTGATAAACTTGATATCAAAATACATTAACCTGATAAGTATACCGAACGAATGCGAGTCGACTTCTTCCATGAGGTAACATGTAAGTAATAGTTATAGTTCACATATTGAATTTTAATAAACTACTGTTCATATTGTCTTACTGTTTGGCGGTTGACACCGAATCGAGCATGCACCCGCGGTAACATGGTGTGCTTTACGTGAAATTACGTCAGCAAGGCGTGACATTTTGTTATAAACATGTAGACTTATTGCAACAGTTGATGATTACTTCAATATAATTATATGGGCGAAACTGCCAATATGCGTTCACTTGCGACAAAATGCATGAGCTTTCATTTGTCGAAAAACTAGGGCAACAATACATATGTATGGGTCACTCTGTAGCCTATTTCACCAACATTGCAAAGTATACTTTTCTAGCAAAGTATACTTTGAGGAAGTAATCATTTATTTTTCCTGAAATGCATTATTTCATATAGAACTAACGACTGCATATATTTGATGATTAAACGTATGCAGAATTATTATACTGAATGTATTACATTATCACAGCCAAATTGGCTGTGATAATGTAATAAATTCAGTATAATAACAATTAATAAATTTATCCTAAAATTGAAAACTTCTCCCTCAAAGTATACTTTGCTAGAAAAGTATACTTTGCAATGTTGGTGAAATAGGCTACAGTTGTTTACAAACGTTGGCTTTCCTGTTTGTTTTTTGTTTTGCAGTCTTGATAATACTGGAGTCAAACCAGCGATAGATAACCTTCCGATAGATAGGCTCTAATCTAAAATACTTCAGATATATAGCCTCCAATCTAAAAAAAACTGTTCTCAATCTTCTAAGCGGCTCAGCAACCTAATGTCAACCTTGCGCTATCTCTCGGAGCATATTTGTCGCTATCTCTCGGAGCATATTTGTCGCTATCTCTCGGAGCTTATCTATTGCTACCTTGATGTTACCCTTGATAATACCCAGTTTAACCCTTTCAACCCTAAGGAACTGGAATGGACTGTGTTATGCTAATGTTCCGACCAATCCAATGGTCGCAAAATGATTTTCAGATTCGTACATTTATGAAAACGGGGTGTTTTTGTTCTCAAAAATATGAAAATTACTTTCAAACAGTGCAGATCCTGATGAGACGGCTCGTTACGAGCAGGCTCATCTGGATCTGCACTGTTTGCATAAACCGATATAGCGGGCTTTCTGGTTCAAAGGGTTAACGCTGTTTGCTCGTTGTTTAATAAGCGCTTGTTAATCAAACGAACACGTACATTTATTCCACTGTACCTTTAACAATAGCTATGTATACGTTATTGTTCACATATTTGATTTTTAAGAAATTAAATGCGAGGGAGCGCCAGCGAACAATATCATACTTATAGTTCAGCCAATTGTATAATGCAATGTCCCATCCGAGTATTTATTTTCCATTTCCTGCCGGCTTATTGGGGATAAACGTTGTAATATGGAGCATAATGCTGCCCTGCGATTGGCTTAGAAAGTATGGCGAACTTTAAGCATTATTATACCTCACATCAATTTCACTGTATACATTTCCTATTTTCTGGAAGTAGCTATTTTGGCTGAGTTCGTAATGCGCCATGTCTCCGATACAAATGAAAATTATACAGATAACCAATTTTATGACTGATGAGCGTCAAATACATGCGCTCAATGTTCTATTGTTCTATAACGTCCATGACATGTACCTGTGAGTCTCCTTATGCGCTCTCAGTTCATCAGGCCTACTGTCTGTTCCACGTTTTGCTGCCAACGGACATTTTTGGCCATTAAACGCATTAAATCAAAAACATATTTAAAAGTAAATACATTTTCATCAAAAAAAGTTACCCTCACCAAAATGTATTTATTTGATGAAAATGTAACACGGAGGAGGATGAGAGGATCAAACAACAAACACCGAAAGATTTTGGAAATTGACTCCAAAACCTGGTGAGATAGCTTGGAAATGATGCAAATAAGAAAACAAAAGTCACAGTTAAAAAATCGGTTCCTAAATAAAATATATTAAAAAAAAATCTGTTTTTAGACACCATGTTAAATTTCCATAGGAATTTTGTTTTCGCGATTAAATCAATACTTGATGGAATTTCATCAAATACATTTGTTTGGGGAGGGTGACTATTTTGTTATTGATGTACCATGACTTACTATTAAATACTTGTTTAGATGTAATGTGTTTAATAGTCAAAAGTTCGTCGGCAGCAAAACGGGAAACAGAAAGTAGTGCATGTGCGCCTCTTTAAACGAGGCTATGCTATTTTTAGAACACTGTGACAAAGACAATTTTCGAAAGCCCACCACCATCCCCCGTTTCTGTCGGCCACCATCAGTATACAGTGGAACTTCTCCAAACCGGACACCCTGGGGTCCAGGGTGTCCGGTTTGGAGATGTTCCACTGTAAATCCGACATGTGAGCACTTCATGACACATGCTAGCGTTTAGCAATCATGAAAAGTCATTGTAATCAGAGACACATAACAGCGAAACACATCTAAGGTAAACATCCATATTTTTCCGAATTTAGAGGGGTTCCATTGTACGTGGAATTATTACTTGTATAATAATATTGACAAGTACATGTACGATTTACGTACCTTGAATCATTTAATATAGGTCACAATCGGTGACCCTTATTGCAACATCACTATTTGTTTTTCCATCTGCTCATTCTCCAAAATATCCTCTGCAGGTCATAAAAAGTACTATCGCCTGTCCATGAAGCTTTGTCGTCGCATACGCGTAGCCGTTGCTCCGTTGTCTCTGGTGAATGTCTCATGCACGACATGAAGGTGCTTTAGTAATCACGAAGTTCAACGCTCATTAAATAATGCAGAGTAGAACTTGTTTGCTGCATCCAGTCTACAAGAAAATGTCAACAAACACGGCTTTGACAACACGCAAGATTTGTCCAGTACGGCGTTCATGTATGATTGTCGGTGTGTTCGGTTTATACAGAATAGTAGGTTCGTGCCGTGAATGGGAACAAATATCTGGCAAGGCTCAAGAATTTCTTTATTTCTCATCAGAAGTATATGTTGTGACCACTCATTTGAACCGTCTCGCCGAGACGGTTCAAATGAGTGGCCACAACATATACGTTGGTTCAGAAATAAGGAAAATAGATAGAGAATAGTAGGTTAGTTCCGTGAATGGGAAAAAATATCTGGAAAGGCTTAGGAAACGGGATGGGCGAGGCTCTGCCGAGCACATCCCGTTTCCGAGCCGCGCCAGATATTTTTCCCATTCACTGCACTAACCTACTATTCTATTTATCCCGTCAACACCTACTAATGGCTTTAAAATGCAAAAACATAATCCCAGCCACCGCACATATTCATACGCAGTGATTAGGTCGTATTGACAGGATATCAAAAGTGTTTCACGGCACCGTGTTTCACGGCACATACGCACTGTGTTGACGGGATAAAATAAAATGAATGTTGCATCCCAATGCTGGTGACCGTTGATATTGTTAACCCTCGGAAAATAATGTCGACCGAGGCTGCGGGTGACCATTGATATTGTTAACCCTCGGAAAATAATGTCGACCGAGGCTACGGGTGACCATTGATATTGTTAACCCTCGGAAAATAAATGTCGACCGAGGTTCGGTCGACATTTATTTTCCGAGGGTTAACAATATCAATGGTCACCCGAACCTCGGTCAACATTTATTTTCCGAGGGTTAACAATATCAATGGTCACCCGAACCTCGGTCGACATTTATTTTCCGAGGGTTAACAATATCAATGGTCACCCGTAGCCTCGGTCGACATTATTTTATTTTCCGAGGGTTAACAATATTCACTCCACTGTCACTATTGCTGGGATTAAATATTTATTTAATGTCACAGAACAGCAACAATTGCCCATGCATTGCTACATGTAATAGCCCATGCATTACTAATTAATTATCTTATATTTAATGGTGGCAATTGGTTCAATTGATTCTTCCATACCCGGACATATTTGCCCAGATAATATGTCAAGCCAATATCCGTTGGCCCG
This sequence comes from Conchocele bisecta, assembly GCA_029237695.1. Taxonomy (NCBI): domain Eukaryota; kingdom Metazoa; phylum Mollusca; class Bivalvia; order Lucinida; family Thyasiridae; genus Conchocele; species Conchocele bisecta. Next base: position 43,920,434 of record CM055266.1, read on the forward strand.
TTTTCCTTTCCGTATTTACATGTATCATGTAAAATCGATGTTAAGTATAACAAATGACATGGTTAATAATGACAACCAGATAAATCGAAATCTGATAAGAATGTGTACGCACAATTACATCCGTTGTCCAGACGGACACAATGGACATCTGTGAACGATGTTGCTGCAGATTAGTTTGAGTATCTGGCAAATATGTTAATAGTCAACTAAGTTCTCTACGCAGGCCTTGAAATTTTCTACAACAGAACATAATACAGTAGAACCTCTCTAAACCGGACACCCTGGCCACCCCATTATGTGTAATTTAGGTGGGTTTCACTGTCATTTATGTCATTGGCGTGTCTGTTCATGATTAAAAATGAAAAAGACTGTTCATTTAGTGCTTCCTTACAGTGAGGCTTCTCTAAACCGGACACCCTGGCGCCCAGGGTGTCCGGTTTAGTGAGGTTCCACTGTAGTCTAATCAGATCTCGTGTCTATGTACATTTTGTGGTGACATGGATTGTTTTATTAATTCGTTATTAATTCGTTCCCACGAAATACAATTCGTTCCCTCAATTTAACAATTCGTTCCCTCGAATTAACAATTCGTTCCCACGATATAACAATTAATTCCCTCGAATTAACAATTCGTTCCCACGAAATGACAATTTGTTTCCTCGAATTAACAATTCGTTCCCTCGAATTAACAATTCGTTCCCACGGTATAACAATTTGTTGCCACGAATTAACAATTCGTTCCCGTGGGAACGAATTGTTAAATTGAGGGAACGAATTGTTAATTCGTGGTAACAATAAAACGACGCCAAATATGTCGCGATAATAAACACGTCAACAACCATTAACAAAAAAAACATTAAACTTATACGTTATTTTATAGGGTAATTTTAAGACACATTAGCCGTACTGTTGTCCTATTAGAACGTCATCGTTGTTAAACGTGAGACAATCTGGTGTAGGGTGATAAAAGGAGTAAATCTCACATGGTCGTGACTATATGGATAGTATGTCCTTTTATCAGGTAACATGCCCTGTATTGACCGAATACGTATTGACTGATAACATATCAGGCATTGACCTGATACAAACAACCGGGTTACAACCAAGTGAAAACTGGCGTTTCATTAGTGGGATGACGTCGCGTGACCTCAGTGTAATGACGCAACGTAAACAAGTCCGCGCTGTGTCCATAGATAACGACGTCATCGGTGGTCATTTTCGATCAGAAAATGTTACCTGATAAATAGAATACCAGGCGACTGTCTTTTGATATAAAGTTGATCAGGTTCGGCAAGCCTCGGAATTCCTGTGTGTTTCCTAGCCTTATCTGATATACATGATAGCAAAATACACTAGCCTGGTATTCTCTATTTATCTGGCACCTGGTGGGCGAGGATATGCCATCTCTCTGGCCTACCAACTTGTTTTGAGAGATATAACATATATTAAACCAGTTTAAACATGATTAAAGGGCGAAATTGACCGAACTTTATTTTTTTTCTTCAGAAAATTATAAATATGTAGGGTCGGTAGCACAACACTTAGCTAGGGTCGGATTACCCGCATCACAATGTAAGGTATTGTGTTTCTACGCAGTCAATATGGTATCATATTGTCCGTCTGAATTTATATTCCCCCGAGGCCTAGCCGAATATAGCGTCAGATGGGCAATATGACACCATATTGACTTATTGTAGAATCACAATAACGTATTTGTAGCCGTATGTTATATGGCACAAAGCGGCACGACGTCATGACGTTACAAATAGTACCTGGCGTCATCCAGACATAATCGAGTAGAAATTCTTTAATAACTTGGCAATTTCTGGACCGAATTTCAAAATCCAACTTTCAGTTTCTTAATTAGATCATTTCCAGTCCATGTGGCTATGTTTCAGAGGTATTTCGCTTACGACTTAGCCTCGACCCGCCGCCATTTTTGATTTTTATTCCAGCCATATTGATCGGCATCACAGGTAATATGGGCTCATAATTGCAGCACAAAAATATTTACACAATTCCCTAACATTTGATTGGCCCGTAGCAAGTCTCTGTCAAAAATTTATATCCCAGTAACATCCCACGCCGAAATACTTTCCGTAACCGTGAGGCGCAGTTAAAATAATTCTTAAGAAAACGGAAAATAAACACATTTTCTTGATGAATTTATTTCAAATGCTGGAATTATATGGAATGAATGGCCTTTTTGTGGAATTTATCGGGGATATAAACTTGGAAAAGTCGCGGGAATACTGGACGAGGCCTTCCGGCCTTCGTTCAGTATTCCCGCGACTTTTCTAAGTTTATACCCCGATAAATTCCACAAAAAGGCCATTCATTCCTATAATATTACCCATCAAGCTGACCAATCAAAACGCGAAAATGTATCTGCAGTATGACAATACGTATCGTTATGTAGCCGCCTGTGTTGATCTTGCCAAGCTAATCAGCGTTTCTTAACATCTATTGGCAATCAAGCAATGTGGCTATCTGAGCCGGAACTGTACGACAGCTAAATATGTATGGTTCAGCTAATCAATATGCTTGAATATTTAAACTGTCCTTAAATTCATAATGGAAACGCCCATTCAACGTATTGCATTTATATCCCAGTACATTACATTAGCCACACGTGACGTCGCGCGACGTTGGTGATTCGTTAAAGTTTGTTTGATGTCGTTAGATTGCATGACGTTCATCGTCGTCACGGTTGTCAATAACGTCACACTATAGACCGGCAACGTCGATGTTCCACGAATCCTTGAAACTATCTGAAAATGCAGTGTAAATATATGTAAAACACATCTTGGTATTTCTTTAGAATTGTCTCCAAGACAAACCATGGGCAGTTCTCTTAGTGCATAAAATCATGGGCTGTTGTGTTTACTGTGGTGAACAATACATTTGGTCTGTTTAAAGTGCGTGGCGTCCGAAGGACTCCTCGCAAACCTTAACCATACCAAATGCATTCTACACCACAGTAAACACAACAGCCCACGGTTTTATTACTTATTTTTACACTGCATTTTCTGATAGATTCACTAATGTAAATAAGGAAATATGGCGTTTCCATTTAATATGAATGTAAGGACGGTGTAAATATTGTAGAATAAAAAACGTGTGTTCTTCGGACTCCACGCACTTAAAACAGACCAAATGTTTTCAAACTCCAGTAAACGCAACTGCCCATGGTTTTATTCTTAATTGCAAACACAATATTCAAGTATATTTAAATAAAGAAATTGACAAATATTAGCACAGGAAGTAGTGTACATGCAGTACGGGGCGCCAAGTGGGACATGGCTCAATTTTGTCAACACAATTCTTGTTTGTACCTATAAACTTGACAAAAACAAAATTAAATATATACTGATTTTGTCAACAAAATTCACTTTTGTGCCACAAAACTCAATTCTGTGTCACAAAATTCACTTTTGTGCCACAAAACTCAATTCTGTGTGCCACAAAATTCAATTCGGTGTCACAAAATTGAATTCTGTGTCACAAAATTCAATTCTGCATACGTTTCGTATACGTATTTGCATACGTTTCGATTATGTTGCCCAAATATGGCACAAGCATGTAAGAAGGACTACCATTGGTCAGATACAGTATGACAAAAATGTGGCTTGAATAATATGTATAAAAATATATCAGCAACAAACATGATGGAACTTGGATGGAAAATAACATTTTGTGAATTGGTTGCCATAGCAACCGTTTATTGTAATTATGTATTGACTATGTACATACATTTAATAACGCTATGTTGGTTACTTGAAATAAAACGATGCTATTGTTAAAATGTTTATATAAACTAGTTGTTATTTGGCCGCCCTGGCATCCGCATACATGATTAGTCACAATAAGATTCTTGGATAGAACTAGAGGTATATATTTTGTAATCATAATATAACCAAAATAACTGTCCATAAAGAAGTATAATATTGATATATTGGGTTATATTTTCGCATTGAAATATTTAAACCTGCAAGTACTCCTACCATCTAGTAAAATGGACTAAGACCGATCTCAACCAATCAACGTAGAGATGACATAGACAATCAGTTACGCAAACTAATTTTTGTGGACAAAACTGACTTTTGTGGACAAAACTGAATTCTGTCCCACAAAACTGAATTTCGTTCACAAAACTCAATTTTGTCTTACAAAATTGAATCCTTTATAACAAAAATGAATTTTGTATATCAGAATTTTACATAATTGGATTTTGTGATTTTTAGTGTTACAAAACTCAATTTTGTCTGGACAAAATTGGTTTTGTACACATAATTAACCTGTAATGCATGGCGCCCCGTATGCAGGTCTTGTCTTGTCTTTTGTGAATTATTTCACTTCCGAATCGGTTCCTCGCTGCGTAAACACGAACATTAAGAACCTTAATGTTCGTCTCTACGAGACATACAAACGGAGAAACGAACTTCAATGATCTTATATTTCGTCTCTATGCGTATAGAAACGGAGAAACGAATTTCAGGGTTTATATTTTCCACGCGGTGTAGAACTTATGGAAAGGCATTTACAATAAGGCCCATGCTTTTATGTTAATCAGTCGCATATATAAAAAAAAGTGCAAAATATACATGTACTTATCTTGCTACGTACACTTACATGTAAAGGGAGAAATTTTAAAACTTTCTATTTTTTATTACACTAAATTTATTACATTATCACAGCCTGTGCTAATGTAATAAATTCAGTATAATAATTATGCATACGTTTACAGGTACATGCCCACACAGTAGGCACAAACTGTTATTTATATCAGAGACATCATCTGAGACATTTTCTGGCAAATTAAACATTCATTCACCATTACTCCACATAATGATTGAGATTATTATACATTTTATATCTGAAGCAAATTTTCACACTAATATCAGGGGCGATAACCGTGTTTCCTTAAAATGTTAACGGACATTACTATTTATTCTCTGTAACTATTTGTGTGCAATGATCATACTTTATAATCTGTCGAAAATATTATTTTGTTCAGGTGACGCGTTTAATTAGTATAAATAATTTTTAAACAAAATCATATGAACATAACCTGATACCATCGCGCGTCACTATCAGTAAAATAAATATTACTAAATGATTATATATGTATAGGCTAGTCAACACTCGTAAGTTTTCCGCAATAGCTCAGTGGTAGAGCATCGGACTACGGATGGAAAGGTCCTGAGTTCAAATCCCGACACTGGCCGATTCGGCGTGTCCTTGGGCAAGACACCTTCGTGATAGCCTAGTCCTATCGGATGGGGACTTAAATAGTCGGTCCCGACATGCAAGGTCATCGAACCAGTGCCGTCGTTAAATCAAAGCATTTATATTTATTTACAAGTTTTAGAACAAAGCAGACCGTGGCCGAAGTGTAACACCGTCGGACTACCACGCTGGCGACCCGGGTTCGATTCAGGGTTCAGAAAAAGTACTTACATTTAAATATTTTTTAAACGCAGTGTGTTTAATAGCCAAATGTTCGTCGGCAGCAAAACGTGGAACAAACAGTATATTTCGAGACACTGTCATGGTATTCTCTTTTTTCAATTTTCGCTAGTGATTGATGGATTTACATTTATTGAGCATAGGCTGCATATGCAGCCTATGCTCAATAAATGTAAATCCATGGTGTAAGGTCTCTTTTCGCAGACAGAGCCAATAGAAATGCCGCACTACCACCTGCATTAATATTGCCAATATTTGCCAAGTTCTTTACTTCAAAATACTTGATTGGCTGAGCCTGAGCTGCGGCTCAGACAATCGAATGTCTTGATTGCGAGTTAGCTTTGCCAATATATATTAAGTTCAGAAACGGTGACAATGTTTGTAAGATTAACGCTGGCGCTTGTGTAGTTGTTTATGAGTGTAAGAGCATGAGACGATGCATATTTATCCCGTCAACACAGTGAGTATGTGCCGTGAAACACGGTGCCGTGAAACATTTTTGATATCCTGTCAATACGACATAATCACTGCGCATGGATATGTGCGGTGACTGGGGTTATTGTTTTGAATTGTAAAGCCATTTGTAGGTGTTGACGGGATAAATAGAAGTGCCGTGAATGGGAAAAAATATCTGGCGCGGCACGGAAACGGGATATTTTTTTTCCATTCACGGCACTAACCTACTATTCTCTATTTCACATGTTAAGTGATTTATGCCATCCAATAATGTGAAAGAAACATTAATATAAATGTTGAGAAATTGCTTCCGTTCAGATATGGTAATGAGCATGTAATTTAGGCAATTTAAGGATATCATTGTCAGACAAATTATGGTGTTCAGACTAATGCTGGAGTCTGTTTTCTGTTCATCATTCGGTGCATTGGCAGCGGTGTTGCCTTCACATTGGCGGAAGTCTGCCAGAGGCTCGAACTGAACGCATTTGAAAGCCAGCGTGCCCGGCTTACAGTCAGGAACATCTAGGAATTTTGAATATTGTTTTATATTATGTTTTATAACGTACTAAGATAGTGTAATAAATATCATAATACACTAGTGAAAGAAATAGGCACATTCGCTCGCTACAGAAAACAAGTCCGGTGGCCAGTACAGTCTCAATGTATGCTGATGTGGTTATGCAATACATATATTCTAACATTTGTGGTTATTTAATATGGCATTTATTAAACTAGTTGACTAATTTCATAAGAAACTCGGCATAGTCTCGTTTCTTATGAATTCAGTCCACCCGTTTAATAAATATCATATTAAATCATCACTGATGTAAGGTACTCTATTTATTTTTTCCGACTAATCCAATCGTCACAAAATAATTTCCAGCCTACCAGGAGACCATTTTACGGAGCCCCGCAGGGGACGTATAATTTTGTTTTATTAATTTGTTCTCACGAAATAACAATTCATTACCTCAATTTAACAAATCGTTTCCACGAATTAACAATTCGTTCCCACGAATTAACAATTCATTACCTCAATTCAACAATTCGTTCCCACGAAATAACAATTCGTTCCCACGGGAACGAATTGTTAATTCGTGGGAACGAATTGTTATTTCGTGGGAACGAATTGTTATTTCGTGGGAACGAATTGTTAATTCGAGGGAACGAATTGTTAAATTGAGGGAACGGAATTGTTAAATTGAGGGAACGAATTGTTATTTCGAGTGAACGATCATCCATGTACCCTACGGGGATCCATAACATTTATGAAAATGGGTTGTTTATTTTCTTAAACAAAAGACAATTGCTTACACAAAGTGCAGATCCCGATGACTACCATTATTTTTAATTATTACCCAACTCCCTATATAAGTTGATATTCCATAGTTTTGACTAATTCCCTGGGTTTTGACGTGCCTGGGCAATAGTTACGCGTGTCTGGGAAATAGTTTCGCGTGCCCGTGGAATAGGCAAAACTATTTTCACCGCAAAAAGTCATGACATGGCGTACGCCACAAAGTCACGTTCATTGTATCTCATACAGTTGTTTACAGGTTCCGTAATAAAACAGTTATTCCATGGTCATTCGGGGAACAGTCAAAACATATTGCCCCTCGGTGCTGTGGACGACCCGATGCACTACATTGCCCTCGGCCTTCGGTCGGGTCGTCCACAGCACCTCTGGGCAATAGTTTTGACTGTTCCCCGAATGACCATGAAATAACTGTATACTACGTAGTCGAAAGGGAATTGGCCAACTATTAATTATCGAAGGGTCAGGGAACATTTTCGAAAATAACAAAACATTTCAAATATAAACTTTGAGCTGTAAGTGTGGCGGATATTATAGGAATGAATGGCCTTTTTGTGGAATTTATCGGGGTATAAACATGGAAAAGTCGCGGGAATACTGGACGAAGGCCGGAAGGTTTATATCCCCGATAAATTCACAAAAATGCCATTCATTCCATATAATTCCAGCATTTTAAATAAATTCATCAAGAAAATGTGTTTATTTTCCGTTTTCTTAAGAATTATTTTAACTGTGCCTAACGGTTACGGAAAGTAGTTCGGCATGGGAGTTTACTGGGATATAAACTTTGGACAGTGACTTGCTACGGACCAATCAAATGTTAGAGAATTGTGTAAATATTTTTGTGCTGGAATTATTACAGATGGCAACTGTAGGACGTTATGAACTGGAAGAATTGTAGGTGACACGAAATTCTCTGTTAAATTTTTTTTCTTAATTCCTAATTCCAAGATGGCCGCCAAATTACCATATTTGTTCAAATCACTGCTCACAATATAAAGACATCAGCGATTTAAATTCGTATAGTCTGGTATTTGAACATATGGAATAAATTGATAATATTTAGAAAGCAGTTTGACCTTTTCATAAATCCAAGATGGCCGCCAAATGTCAAAATGTCCACATTTTCTCACATATTTGTTATGTGTTAAGTGTTATATGCTGTTCATTGGACACACAAACTCGTTTAAGAAAATCTACGATGTACATGGGATGCATTATTCATCTGCAAAGATCCATGATGGCCGCCAAATAACAATATTGTTGTACACCTTTCCACATGTTCATGTTCATTTGATCTCATAAAGCTATTCAGAAAGCTATGTTCAGATATATCGATGCACACAGTCGTCCGACTGCCTCTACTAACTAATCCAACATTAACATCATTTATATAAATCCAAGATGGCCGCCAAATACCAATATTGTCGTATAGTTTTCCACATGCGTTCATGTTTATTTGGTATCATACTTATTAGGCTATTTAGAAAGCTATGTTCATGTTTCGTGAATAATTGAACATCAACATCATTTGCATGAATCCAAGATGGCCACCAAATATAAATAATCATATTTTCACATCGTTTGTTTGATACAGTGTGATGGTATTGCGTAAGTTTTTCAAACTATCAGTAATCACCACATATATATATTGACCGTCATTCTAGGGATACATACATGATATATGAGTCTTGTTTAATGTATACAAACAGCCTTCGGGTGAAATACATGGTAATAATCTCAATTTATATGTACACAATGGACACAAAATGTGGATATTAGTTGTAATTTGTTATCATATTACATTAAATAGTCAGTTTGCAATGACACAGTCAGAACATATGGAGCACTGGGTCGCTAACACTGATGATACCCTGTATGAATTATCTAACAAACCCAACATTTAATACAAAACAGCAAATGTAATACATCAACAGAGTGCCATGCGATGTGGTGGACGGAGTTATTCCTATCAACTACCATCACACTTGTAATACTCGATGCACTGTAATTAGTTTCAATAGCAACAACAGTTACCAGAGCATCACAGCCGACTTTCACATTTAATCAACTGTTCCATAGCATTAGCGATGCATATTAAATAACGTTCTCATGCTGACTGCTGACTCTTTCTGGTGCGAACCACATTAACCTGAACTTGGTAACTTCTTCAAGAAACCTGTGCAATACGAACCCGTGTAATGTCAACGCTGCTTTGGAATAGTGAAGATATTGCAAACCACTCGAAGAATGGGCCAATAAAAAACATGGTTTTAAAGCAATAAAGCTCCAAATAGCCGTGACAGCACCAGTATTCGCACTTGCTTCTTCCATGCCGTTATGATAACATAAACACGGACTGACATATAATATCTGTAGTTAACACATAGTGTCCAAAAATATGGCCAAACAGTGATGTTAGACTGAGCTGCTGTAGGGATTCGTAAAAATTATTTTCCTTCGAATAAGAGTAGATACAGATTTTTACCTATCAATAACCTGCTGTACACCTGGATGACCTCATTATTTGGCATACACATGGGTGACTGTAATCATGAACAGTTTGGTATGAGGATTATGATACATGCATGTGATATACCAATGGCGGATATATATGGAACCAGTCTCTAGCAAGAAACAGTTTTCAAGTCCATGGATGCCGTGAGCCATAGTGTGGATGAGAACTATGTTAGAATCCTTCTGTTAAAGCATTCGAACCATTTTGCCATACTACTCGTAGGGCTCTACCGACTGAGCTATGCAAATCTTCCAAAGACATGGTGGCTCGTGGACAAGTCACAGGCGTTATGTAAGTTTCTGTCATAAGGTAGTGTGTACGATACGTGTGTACGTATCATACACACTGCCTTATGACAGAAACGTACATAACGCATGTGACTTGTCCACGAGCCGCCATGTCTTTGGAAGATTTGCATACATGTGAATGTCGGATACATTGTTTTGGTAACTGCTCAAGATAGATGCAAACACATCAATGACATAATGCATACTTTTATCTGGGAAGGGAAAACCGATAAAATAGCACGAACAACTAGAATGCAAAACTATGAAAACTTTGGATTGAAAATAATTAATATCCATGCATTTATCAATTCACTAAACTGTTTATGGATACAACGGTCAAAGGGTAAACAGAGTCATTTAAAACTTGCATTCAATAAGGAACTAAATAAATATGGTAGTGCTATACTATTTAAAAACATTATACATTCAAATGACACCAAATATCTTGTAAAACAATGTATGTTCCTAAACACTATGTTAACATCTTGTTGCAAAGTCTATTTTAATCATTCAAGTGCCAACATATCAAATGAAATATTGTGGCATAATTCAAGCATAAAATATGAAATAAATATAACTATATTATATAAAGAATGGTATGATTAAGGTGCTTTGTATTTAACACACATATATGATTTTAAAATAAAATACTTGTATAGCTTCAAGGATATGAAAAGAATACTGGAGATTTGTTTTAAATATTACAAATGATTAGGCAAAATTAAAACCGATTGGAAGCTAGAAATGAAAACTGAGCCATTGACTAATAAAACCCCGAAATATGCAATACATTTATGTTAATCATCAAAGCATATAAATAAAATATTATAACACCGTCGGACTAACACGCTGGCGACGCGGGTTCGATTGAGGGTTCAGTTCCCGGCGTCAGTATTTCTGAGATACTTTGTATTTCCTGCTCTACTAGTCCTTTCGGATGGTGACTTTAAAAGGTGGTCTCGTGTATCAGATTTGAAGGAGAGTACGGGCACGTTAAATAATCAGATGTGACTATTCTAATAAGAGCTATGCCTCCTGGGGCTGGTTTCCTCTGTATCCGCCTCCTTCCTTTCTCCCCTTCTTGGGAGACGACATGCAAGGTCATCGAGCCAGTGCCGTCGTTAAATCCAAGCATTTACATTTACATTTACTATACAGATTGAAAAATTGAGATTAGCACAACAAAAACATATAATTAAATGGGAAAACGAATTAAATAACAAGATATAGAATGGAAATATATTTTTTCATTGTCATATAAAAGCACAATAAGCACACAATTGTGAGTACAAATATTTGATGAGACTAATTCCAAACAATACCTTTCTATTCAAATTCAAATTAAAACCCTCAAACGTATGTGAATGTTTTCATATGAATGTGGATTCTAATAAGCGTATGTTTTGGGAATGTAACGTCATACAACCTTTTTGGTCGGATGTCAACCTGATATTTTCCCTTCATAATGGAGTGACTATAGAAATAAATACGTAAACATGCATCTGCTATATCTATCAATATAACTATATCAGCCCGCACCGTGTATTAGACGTCCATTCCCATGTTTTATTTTATTTATAACATTTTGTATCTCTGGAAACACAGTGAACGGAAATTGGCTTAATGTCCCAGTAACTGCTAAGGTCGTATGCAGACGAAACCTTGGTTTAATATATCATCTGAAAGTACTTAGAACTTACACACATTGAACATTCAATGCAGACAATGTCTATATCGTGTACAGATTCATTTTTGTTCGGTGATATTGTATTACTATCACAAGAACATATACCTAAGCTTTTCAAATTGACATTTTTATACCCCCGGTCATGTTACAAGACGGAGGTATATCTTGTCTGAACTGTGTGTCCGTGTGTTTGTTTCCGTTGGTTTGGTTAATAAATTTGCCGAAGTCTCTCCACTGGCATCGGGGACATAGAGAATAGTAGATTAGTGCCGTGAATGGGAAAAGAATATCTGGCAAGGCTTAGGAAACGGGATGGGCGAGGCTCTGCCGAGCACATCCCGTTTCCGTGCCTCGCCAGAAATTTTCCCATTTACGGCACTAACCTACTATTATATACCGTCAAAACCTTCAAATAGTTTTAAAATGCAAAATAATAAACCCAGCCGCACCCTCAAAATCAGAGAATCGACTATGACAACCGCACATATTCATACGCAGTGATTAGGTCGTATTGACAGGATATCAAAAAGGTTTCACGGCACATACACACTGTGTTGACGGGATAAATTTGCGCTTACGTTATGTTGTGTGTAATTTGGTAATCACCACATAATCGCCATCATTCTATAGATAAGCACATGATATGTACATTCATGAGTGGTGTGTGATGTATATAAAAATCCATGCTGTCCCAATACATGCTAACCATTTCAATAACAGGTATACAACAATGGACACACCATTGGTTGACTGTGTACTTTAATTACTATTCTTTCATTAATGATATTGCGTGATATTATAGGATTGAATGGCCTTTTTTTGTGGAATTTATCGGGGTATAAACTTGGAAAAGTCGCGGGAATACTGGACGAAGGCCGGAAGGCCTCGTCCAGTATTCCCGCGACTTTTCCAAGTTTACATCCGCGATAAATTCCACAAGGCCATTCATTCCTTATAATTCCAGCATTTGAAATAAATTCATCAAGAAAATGTGTTTATTTTCTGTTTTCTTAAGAATTATTTTAACTGAGCCTCACGGTTGCGGAAAGTAGTTCGGCGTGGGAATTTACTGGGATGTAAATTTTGGACTGAGACTTGCTATGGGCCAATCAAATGTTAGGGAATTGTGTAAATATTTTTGTGCTGGAATTATATAGTCAATATACAATCTACTCGCAGAACAAAGAGTGCGCGTGTTGGGTAACATTAATGATAACACTGTATGCATTGTCTTAGAGACCCGTTTTTATTGTAATACAACATACAATACAAAGTAGCAAATGTAATCCATTAATAAAGAACAGAGTGCACTTGTTGGGTACACTAATGATACACTATTTATCAGGTAACCTGCCCTATATTGACCGAATACGTACTGACTGATAACATATTGTTGTATCAGGCATTAACGTGATATAAACATCCGGGTTACAACGAAGTGAAAACTGACGTTCCATTGGTCGGATGACGTCACGTGACGTTACCGAATGACGTCAGTGTAAACAAGTCCGCGTTCTGTTCATATATAAAGACGTCATATGTGGTCATTTTCGAGCATAGAACGCTACCTGATAAATAGAATACGGCTCGGCTCGGAAACGGTAGGAATTCCTCGGCAAGCCGAGGAATTCCTACGCGTTTCCTAGTTTGCCTGATAAATTTGATATAAAAAGACACTAGCCTGGTATTCTCTATATGTATTGTCTTACAGAGTGGCCTGCGGTTCTCTTACCAGGCGAATTGCAATTCCTGGAGCGCAGGATTGCAATTCGCGTTCCCATTAATTGCAAATGGACCGCAATCGGACTGCAATCATGTGACTGCGGTCCAAAGAGTTGGTTGCGGAATTTCAATACGTATAGCGCAGTTAGCGCTGCGCTCCGCTTTTAATTGCAGTTTACGCTCCTTTTTTTCTTTAAACTGCGAAAGAATGACCGCTTTACGCTGCACTCTGCGATCAAACCAGCGGACCGCTTTGCTTGTCCAATGCGGCAATAAAATCGAAATAGTTGATTTTTTCTGACGAAAAGATATATTTTCCTATCCGTATTTAGCCATTTAAAATCCAATAAAATATACATAAATAGTAGAATTAGGTGTATATATTTCACATATTATTAACATTTTGTAATCGTAATCAGGGATGTCCCGGACTAGTCTTTCCGAACGCAATTTTAGCTTAATCAAGTTTGCCCTCTTGCGTATCAAGGCAACGTAATGGCCGCCTATTGGGAATATTTTTACAAAATTTGAGTTTGGCATAATTTCAGCCATTTTTGAATATACTCTATCTGATTTAATGAAATAAACCGTAGCATGACTAGAATCATGTTACGTTGCTTAAAGTCAAATTGTTATATCCGCTTTATGTGTGTTCATGGCAGTTAACATTTTTTATGAAATTAGACCAATAACCGGATGGTCTTTAATACTCGACAAAGGCGGAAGAAAGAAGGTAAACTAAAGGAAAATATGCGAAAATAGCCTTCTATTGGAATCCATCGGTACGGCGAAACCTTGATCGCTAGACCGCTAGACCACAGCAGAGACCGCGTTTAGTACGCGTAACGCTAAGTTTTTACCGCAAATAGCGAAAGAATTACCGCACAAACGGTATCGCGAAAGAATGACAGCACAAACTGGACCGCGAAATAATGACCGCACAAACGGTATCGCGAAAGAATGACCGCAAAAAACGGGACCGCGATTGGACCGCAATTAGACTGCAATTTCAGAGGGGACGAATTGCAATTCAAGGACCGCTGGATTGCAATTCTTGGTAAGTGTAGGAACCCATTTTAATTAAATTGCAGTATACAATGCGCAATAGCAAACTAATTATCATAGCTAGGGTGATGGTGCTTGACAATTATTCATAGCAATAAACACCACAATTGTAATGCTCTAATGCACGGTATTCGTTTTCCGTAGCTCGAATAGTTACCAGAGCATCGTGTCCGACATTCAAAATTAATCAACACGTCCAAAGCCTTGGCGGCGTATAACCTATACGTTTCTCATTATGACTATGCCACGAGTCAACCCCATTAAACTACACTTGGTAATATGTTCATGCACGATGACCTGACAGTGTGTAATGTAAACGCAGATTTTGTATGGAACCATTCAAGTTAACAAAAACCAACAACAGTTTCCCAATTCAAGTTAATACGGTTGTCTTGAGTCATAGTGTGGATGGCAACCGTGTTGACCTCCTTCAGTAACAGGGTAAATGGTCGTAGACAGCATGATAGTGGACCGTCAGGGAATGCACATCTGACATGTGGAACAGCTATGTGAAAAGAAAGATAAAGACACTTACCCGAGCGTTAATGTTTTGAATGTGTGTCCTTGACATTGTGTTTAGCGACAATCTGGGGATCGTCGATTTGTCACAGCATGATAGAGGACCATCATAATAATGCATTTACCCGAGCGTTAATGCTTCGAATGCACTAAGTATGTGACCGTGACCTTTGGTTTATTGGTGGCCCGATGATCGTGGATTTGTCACCACATGATAGGAGACAATCAAAGGAATGCACGTGCCAAATATCAATCAGATACGTTGATAGAAACACAAATTATAAGAAATTTACCCGAGCATTATGTATGTGACATAGACCTTGGATTTACCGGGATCAGAGGAAACACCACTCATTTGGCGAGACGGTTCAAATGAATGGTCACAACATATACTTCTGATGAGAAATAAAGAAATTATTGAGCCTTGCCGGATATTTTTCCCATTCACGGCACTAACCTATTATCCTCTGTACGGAGGATACGAGAGTATGCATATCTCAACAATAAATACACCATAAAAAAATTCACATCTTATAGATGGATCGTATATTCACACGAATATTCCCGTTTCCATATCCCGAACCCCAAGGGCCGCTACCAACCCCCTGTGTGAACAGGACATTTTGGTTTATCCCGTATTCTTCAAGACATATGCACCGAATGGTTAACATATATGTTAATATCTCCTCGTTATAGTATACGATACGGCTCATGGAGTGGCCAAGTCGGCCATTTTGTGTCTTCCAGCCATCAGCCAGAAAACACCGTGTGGCGTGTGACACTGAACGGAAAATGCAAAGTAGAACATATCGTATAATGTAGCTAATCATATGTAGAAAAGCCAGCAACGATATATATATATATATATATACGTACATTATCTTGGTGGAAGAATACGAAAACGAGTGGAAAAATAAGTGAAAATAATCCTTTTGTACAATGCTATGCATAGAAACCATTATCGATTTGTTTTCTGCACGTGAAAACGATATTTTCGCTTAAATACCCGGCGTGCAAATGCATGTACTATGTATTTAAACGCATGTCGTTTGTTTCATCGCATCGTTTTGACGTCGTTTACGTTATTTTTAACTAGAAAATGATGTTTTCGTTGGTTTAAACGTGACACGTTTAAACCAACTAAAACACCTTTTTTTAATTATGAAAACGAATACGATGTTAACACGACGTGTAACCGATTGGCAATCATTCGTTTGTGGAACCAGGAACATATCTGGACTGTAAACAAACTATTTAAGGCAACAGCAAAATGAAGCATGAGAGCAATATACACTATACAAAACAGTCAATATGCATTCGTCGGGTTTCTACGGAGCCCCGCAGGGGACATGGATTTTTTTTTATTAATTCGTTCCCACGAAATAACAATTCGTTCGCTCAATTTAACAATTCGTCCCTCGACTTAATAATTCGTTCCCACGATATAACAATTCGTTCCCTCGAAATAATTAGTTCCTACGAAATGACAATTCGTTCCCTCAATTTAACAATTCGTTCCATCGAATTAACAATTCGTTCCCACGATATAACAATTTCGTTCCCACGAATCAACAATTCGTTCCCGTGGGAACACATTGTTATTTCGTGGGAACGAATTGTTAAATTGAGGGAACGAATTGTTAATTTGTGGGAACGAATTGTTAATTCGTGGGAACTAATTGTTATTTCTTGGGAACGAATTAATAAAACAAAGAATTCTACGTCCCCTGTGGGGCTCAGTACGTTTCGACTTTCGTCGATTCTGCTTTAAAAGTAAAGTGTTGTTTATTATGGTGTCATCTTATTAACACCCAGTTGATACATATGTTACACTCTAATCTCTTAAAGGCACATGTCCACTCAGCCGATCCAATTGTCACAAAATGATTTTCAAACAAGTCCATTTATGAAAAGGGGATATTTTTTGTTCTCAAAAATATAAAAATTACTTTCAAAAAGTGCAGATCCTGATGAGACGGCTCGTTACGAGCCGGCTCATCTGGATCTGCACTTTTTGCATAAACCGCTATAGCGGGATTTCGGGTTCAAAGGGTTAATTAAGACAGGTACATGCCCATTCAGTAGGCACAAACTGTTCTTTATAGGAATTAAATAAGTGTATAATTGTGTCACTATTCCACCAGTTCTAAACATTACAAGTGGCCGCTATACAGATATAATCACTTAGTAGTATTTATTTTACTGATAGTGACGCGCGGTGGTATCAGGCTATTTTCATATGCAAATGAGGCATGGTATTTTTTAATTATTTATACTAATTAAATGCGTCACCTGAAAAACAAATATTGTCTACAGATTATAAGGTATGATAATTGCACATCAAAAAATAAATACAGAGTATAAATAGTAATATCCGTTAACATTTTAAGGAAACACGCTTATCGCACCTGATATCAGTATGGAAAGTTAAGTCTGATATAAAATGAATAATAATGTCAATCACTACGTGGGGTAATGGTGAATGAATGTTTATTTTGCAAGAAAATGTCTCCGATGATCATCTGATATAAAGAACATTTTGTGCCTTCTGAGTGGGCATGTACCTTTGACATCAGTACATCCCAACTCCTGTATTACATGCCTGCCATCAGACAGACGGGCACTTTGTATCATTCATTTAACTAGCTGGCGGCTCACCAACCGGTCCGAGAGGGGGATCAAACCGTCGACGTCTCAGTTGACAGACGGATCCTGACCTACAGCGAATATTTCTTGAAGGTCCTAAACGAAACAAAAATACATAGAAACGACTATCGTTTTTTTTTGTACGCGAAAACGATATTATTGTTTAAATACCCGGCTCTCAACTAGTTAAACGTCTGTCGTGTCTTTCAAAGAATCTTTATTACATTGTTTAACCAACGAAAACGATATATAAACGATAGGCAGTCGTTCGTTTGTGGAACCAGGAACATATCCGGGCTGTGTTGCTTTCGGATTTAATTGTACTGTCTGGTCTTAAACCACTTTCTTTGCCTACATGTGTACAGTCACTGATGTTACAGTACTGTCATTAGCAAATGAACTACGTCATAATATGTGACTGGAACTGGAGAAGTGGGGCTCGTGTTAACAGCTTGGCGGGTGTTTCATTGCCGGAATGGCGATCGCGAACAACGGCTGATCTGGATCTACACTTATCGAAAACCCCATAAGGCCCATTACTGCAGTCACAGCCACATATACATGTAGCATGAATGTGCAAATGTGCATTCAGTATATTCAATGATGTCAAATGACATTTATTTGCTTCTCAAAGGGTTGCACATTTGTGAAACTACTATTCAAATCTTGCAGATTCGTGGTGGCGGTAGACGGCTAACCTTTCTCTTTGTGATGGATGTCACTGGTGGTAAGCCTGCTTTCAAACAGGGTCTGTCATTTGTAGAGCTCGTTACTTGAGTTTTATATGATGCAAACTTTTCATTTACCCCAGACTTCTCAGTCTCCAAGCGTGCCAAATTATGACGCTGAACACATTGTTTGTTTTGGAGACGAGGAATATGCGTAGAACTTAATTCTTGGGATGGGCCGTTGACACGGACGTGGTGTTTTCTTTTAGATTCATCCGATGGCCGGGATAAGGCACCTTTTGTTTGTATCGTGGGCTTCATTGGAACTGGAATGACTGTCCTCTTCTTGTGTGTTGGATTGCTTTGTATGTTATCATTGACGGGCGATACCGATGGTACATACTGTGTGTTAGTTTCCGTTCGGCAACAGTCACTTGTACTTGGAGCACCGTTTACTACAGGGTCAGAATATATATATGTATCATCATTTCCTCTTCTGTACTTATTAACGTTTACATAATCAACACATGCATTGCTTTCAATGTTTTGATAAATGGATGTATTTGATTTATCTGGGTCGATGAAAGAGATATAATCGCGATCAGTCGACGAATGCCGTCGCATAACTACACACTTGGTGTCACAATGTTTGTCTGTGGAGCTTGACAGTTCATGACTATTCATAGGTATATACATATCAACCCCGCCTATACCATGGTCCATTGGTATGTAAGTAGAGTCATTCGAGTAATGCTCTGCAGCATCCACATATATATAACCATCGCTGTCTTTAGGTATATAACTGTCTGGTGAGATATAGTCAGGCTCCGTCTGGCCCTGGTCGGTGTCAGCTGACCCATTGTTACATTGAGTAACGGAACCTTCATCCTGAGGTATACTATTCAGATGCGTTTTTAGAAGTGCTTCAGTGTTTACATAAACTTGATTACATGTACTTGAATGCATATTTTGAATGCAACCATCTGGTATTTTGTCAGACAAATCGCGAATAAAAGCTTGTTTATCAACTTTCGTCAGGTGCTTTGCATTATGGACATCGTCTTCCTTACATCCAGGATTACTCAAAACATGCGAATGTTCTAATTGTCCGTGTGTAGCGACATGTGTAAACGTAGGTATACTATGTAACCGTCTCTTTCCAGCTGCTACGTCGTTCTCATTTATTACTGCCGCATGGTCGAGAGCATCTGTGTTAGCCGACGAACTTGGTAACGGTGCCACACGTTCTTCTGGTCTTCGACCTTTGTTTGAAGAGCCTTTGAATTTAGTTACATTAATTGATGTCTTTGTAATTGGTTTAATGACAGCTACAGCAAGTAAATCGCGCCCAGTATTATGGCTAGGTGTTACGTCTCCACTTATATCGGTCGATTGACCCGTCTCGCCGTTCGGATATTTCAGATTTTGTTTAACGTGTGATGAACAAACTCCTTCCTGTACAGGTTCGCTTGTTTCGGTTACATTTACATAACCGTGCGTCATATTCAGCACACCACATGGTGGTGGTAATTGCGTCATATTCAGCACACCACATGGTGTACTTTCTAGACATTTATTTGTTTCATGTTGTCGCTTTGATAGCTTTGATTCGGATGGGTTTATTTTTGGAAATGATTCATCAACAACATATACAGTATCAGTTTCTTCACTTTCAAATTTCTCTGTGAATCGTTTTATTTCTTCTTTTGAAATGGTAGAAACAGTTTCGTTTATGTTATGGCCATTGGTCCCGCTGTGTTTTAGCTCGTTGAAACTATCTGGGAAAATGGAATACGAACATCTATTATGTTCATGTTCATGCTTAGTTAATGGAATATCTGCAGTGTTCTTATTTAGGCTTCGATTGCTACCTGTCTTATGTGCCATCTGTCCTTTCAACTCACCAGTAAACTTCTTCGTGCCGCCTGGCATACGTGGACTCATTGGATTCTTGGACGTCACACTTGAAGCAGAATTACATGTTTTGGTAATTCCATTTTCATTGCATGTTATACTTCCGATACCCGTTGGTTCATCATCTTTGGCGGTGGCTTCCTTTAAAACACCACATCCTTCATTTCCTGGTGCAGCATAACTTTCAGAGTTATACTGTTGGTTCTCATATACAGGTACAGGATTGGCTTCACACGTTGCTTGGTTGTCATCCAATTCATTGTCCGTCGTGTCTCTGTTTAAACAATGTGTGTATTCCTCAGCTGACGACGAATATCCATTAACTCCCTCAGTTACTAGCATTACCTCGTCTGCTGTGTCTGTCCGTACATCGTACAGCGGTTGGTGGAACTGAAATGCGAATTGAATTATTGGTTGGCACTCTTAATGCTGGAATATTTACACTGTCCATACATTCATAAGGAAATAATTCCAGCACAAGAAATATTTACACAATTCCCTAACATTTTATTGGCCCGTAGCAAGTCTCTGTCCAAAATTTATATCCCAGTAAACTCCCACGCCGAACTATTTTCCAGTTAAATTTTTTTTTAAGAAAACAGAAAATAAACACATTGTATTGATGAATTTATTTAAAATGCTGGAATTATAAGGAATGAATGGCTTTTTTGTTGAATTTATCGGGGATATAAACTTGGAAAAGTCGCGGGAATACTGAACGAAGGCCTTCCGGCCTTCATTCAGTATTCCCGCGACTTTTCCAAATTTATACCCCGATAAATTCCACAAAAAGGCCATTCATTCCTATAATAAGGAAAACGCCCATTCCACGTGTTGCATTTATATCCCAGTACATGTAGCCCCACGTCAGGTCGCGAGACGTTGTTGATTCGTTGTTGATTGTTTGACGTCATTAATAGACATTACATTGCCAATAACGTCACGCTATTGACTGGCAACGTTGATGTTCAATATATTGAAGAAAAAAAATACTTAAAGTATTATGATTCCTAATTTAACGCAGTATTTGATTATTTACATTTTGGAACTTATTCGAAAATGCGATGTAAATGAAAGTAATAAAATCATGCGCAGTTGCGTTTACTGTGGTATGATAAACATTGATCTGTTTAAAGTTTGCGTGCAGTCCTTCGGACTCCACGCACTTTAAGCAGACCAATTTTATTTCATACCACGCTATACATTGGCTGAGATCAGAAGCTGTATTTCTTCATGGATGGAAGACACTTCTGCGTACTGTGGTAGAAGAGGATGCTGGGCTGATCGACTCGTGTGTGTAGTGACATCATGCATATAAGTTGGTACGATTAACAGCAATTGGCACTCTACTTATATTCTACATTTCTACCCACCATTTAACATAAAATTGTAAAATGTTTGGTTTATCATGATCATATTTATACAAGTTACCTACAATATCATGACGAATGTTCATGCAAAGTTAAATTTGGGAACGATTTATTCGACTCACCCGATATGTCGTATTCCAGCTCAGGCAAAGCCAATCAAAGTGCTTTATTTCGAGTTGGCATTGCCAATATATGTTCAGAAACATTGATAAAATGTTGATGAAATACTCGAATGTTGTGCTTGAATTCAACAGCTTGATTTGCTGAGTCTGAGCTGCGCTACAGCTCAATGACAACATACCGATAATGACTCGCCATGACTATCCGCGAAGGGTGAACTGAGGCGATGCTCTCCGGACAAAGTAGCCGAACGGCGGTTCTGTTTTGAATGGATCCGCAGACTAAAAATAAAGTGTAAATAGAGGAAGGCTTTTACGAAGTTAATCTCGAAAATGTTTAATACTTATTAAGATCGTTACCTGGTGTTGTCTTCATTAGTGTCTTGTAGAGAAGACATTAATGAAGACAACACCAGGTAACGATCTAAATAAGTATTAAACATTTTCGAGGTTAAATTCGTAAAAGTCATAGAGTCTGACATTAGATGTTGATGAAACGGCCTTAAGAATCAGACTGAATTCTGGGCTATCAGAGATGCGTATAGGTTCGATGGTCACAGTAGGAAGATGATACGAAAGGAGCAAAATCACGTCGCTGGCAGGATAATTGAATATATATTGGTCAAGTTTCAGGGAAACCAATTCAAAGGGAATAGGAGATGTTAAAACGGGATCTACATGTAATATATGTGGATACCAGTACGTTCTAACATCGTATAACCCATCATTTCACTACACATGAATTATGATATAATATGATAAACGAGTTTACTGATTTAAAAAAAGAAACGAGATAATGCAGAGGTTATGCAGACAACGAGTTGTATAACTATCATATCAAATCAAAGCAAACTATATATTTCATTGCATAAGCACAGCATCATTCAGTGACATTGTACTGTTCACATAGCGTACTATCTGTAGCGGTATCTTAAGCATAATATGCATTATGTATTACATGGGGCTTATGGGTTCTGCGACCAATCTATATCCAGAAACATATATTCATCCGCGCGGTCTGTCAGGACCTACTTCTTTTCGAAAGTCCATCAATGAAACACCCATCATGCTTCTAACAAGCAATATAAGTATTCATCAGGCTACAGGCGTATTCTATTTTATCAGCAGCTGCACTGGCCAATAATCCCATAGGTCCCATTTCCAGGGTGCATGATCACGTGGTTACAATAACAAAAACTTTGGCTGAAAGTGTTGAAAACGCGCCCACTCCAAAGCAAGGATTATTTGATATTTTCCTTAATAGGCAACGGATTTTGCTGAAATGAGGAGCAACAAACGATTCTTCATGAGCTGCATGTGGTGGTCCCGGGAGTTCGGCACATACTTATGCCGTTTTTGCGAAGAATCGATAGACACGGAAATCGATTCTTCGCAAAACCGACAGATGTTTGGGCCAAAACCGAGACCACCAAATGCAGCTTAACAAGATGGGTTTGATGGGCCATATTTTATGGAAGGTAATATCCGCCATAATTATATTAGGCTTGATGCTTGCTTGCTGATGACATTCTAAGTTCAATCCGTCTTATTGCAATTATATGTGGCTTGATGCTTGCTGACTGGTGCCATTACAACTTACTTTCATGTTATTGTATTCGTCATTCGTGTTTGTGACATTTGAAATCTTCTTGGTTGTAGTCTAAATTGCATGTGCATTTGGATTGATGCTTTATTCATTCGCACTGTTTCAAGTGACATCCGGAGTTCCATTATTGATTATTGCATCGCTGTTTTGCCATGCGTTTCGGTCACCCTAAACACCCCAAAGGCTGGAAAAGGCTACAAAGGCTGCAAAGGCTGTTCGAAGTTGCTTGTACGTCCGTTAGCGGATATTTATACCATACATTGTTATTGAATTGACTGAATTAGTATGTGTTATGATCATGTTAATCATTTTAATCATTTGAATGCAATAATCTACCACAAATATACGTGTTTTTGGTAAATTATCTAAACGCGCACCTGCGCCGATCGGGCCGCGCGGAATTGGACAAAGAGTGATTAACACCTATCACATATCGTTTAGAAGGTGCAGCTAAACATCGATTATACTTACCAGGCCCGTAGCCAGACCTGTTTGAAAGGGGGGTCGTTTCGAAGTATCTAGGGGGGTCTAAAAAAGTGGACCTCGAGGCTAAAAAAGTGGACCTCGAGGCTGGGGTGGGGGGGTCGTCCGACCGCTCCGACCCCCCCCCCCGCCCACCACCCCCCCCCCCCCCCCCCCCTGGCTACGGGCCTGCTTATTGCATGATTATTAATATACGTCAATGATCGATCAACGACATTCATTTAAACATGCTGTATGTATCAACACATTACGTGAACATAGGACGAATGCCGAATTTTGAGACATCAGCTAGTTATCTACCTTGAAAATGGGTATCCACACGGTGATATAAATATGTTTATGAGCGCTACGTACGGCTCTGCAACGAATATTTCCTCAGATTGCGGAAGTAAAATATTTTATTTACACGGCCGAATAAACGTGTAACTTAAAAGACATTTACGCTAGCTGACATGTTCCCGTCAATTAACCCATAGTATTTAGCACAGTTTATTCCACGAACATTTTCCTTCCCGTGTCCTATATTTGTAATTAACGTAATTACGTCAATTATTGGCAGTAAACTGTTCCTTTTGAAATTTAAACTTTTTATTTTCTGTGACGGGAGATGCTGGTACTGGAATGATGAAGTAGGCAACAGGTAATTATTATAAATTATAAGAAAAACTGGTGGAATAGTTACACAATTACGTGTTTATTTTACGAAGTGACATTGTAACACCATACATTTCATTTTTCATTTAACACAATGTGCGTACATCACGTGCGGATACTGAAAAGTTTGCAAACTGATATTTACAG
Source organism: Conchocele bisecta (assembly GCA_029237695.1). Classification (NCBI taxonomy): domain Eukaryota; kingdom Metazoa; phylum Mollusca; class Bivalvia; order Lucinida; family Thyasiridae; genus Conchocele; species Conchocele bisecta. The sequence goes on from CM055266.1 coordinate 43,945,079, forward strand.
ATGCACACATACGCGGGTAATCCAATATATATAGTGAAAATTGCTCAGTATTATCATCACCGTGTTCATGACCCTTGACGTATGTGATTATAACGTCACATGACTATGACGTCATACAACGTAGTGACGTAATATAATTCGACATCATTGACGAAGTGTCAATATAGCGGTAGGCCAAATTTAATTCAGGTATATGCACAATATATCAACTTATATTCGTTTTCACTATTTATTGGATGACCCTCGTATATGCACATATTAAATTATATTTATAGATAAAATACGACCGTTTAATGATTATGGGTTCAGCTTGTGACAAATTTCACAAGCCCCAATTGTGCATGGTCAGCTGCGCAGTAATATTCATTTCGGGTCAGGTTACAACTATGCATTGTTTGGCATTGTAGTTCGCAGTTATCGATTATTTCGTTTGAATAACCATAGTATAACTATCAATTGGGTACACAAATAATAATGATTAATACTAATAATAAACTAGAGTAGCTTGAGCTGCATCAACGGTTTGAGCCTCAAACATTGATTTCATGTGTAACTAAGCTTTAACCCAAGGTGTAAACTATCGGTTGCAAAAATAATTTCTGAAGTTTCAGAATGAACAGTCCAACATTATTGTGTTCGCATCATCACACCGATGTGGGGCCGGTTAGCTTAGAGGTAGAGCGATGGACACGGAGCGAGGGATACCGGGTTCGGTCCTCAGCCAAAGTTTTAGCTAAAGGACTGAAATATCGACTACAGCAAAAACAATTGAAATCGAATTATAAATAACGAAGCTGACGTCACATCCGTTTGTTCTATTTTGAAAACTTGAAAAAATACGTTCATCTTTGACATCGAATAGAGCCGTAAATAGTCAAGATATAGCTCTGAAAATTATCATCTTTCATGCGGCTGACACTCCCCTATCACCCTGGCAAGAAATTATGTTGCTGACAGTACTGTACAAATTGGAAAAAATGTGTAAAGACCACCCGTTATCAGCCGAAATTCGGCAAAATCGTTGAAAAGTATGTACATTTTTCAACTTCAAATGCATATAGCTCTTTTATTTGAGCAGATAGCCGAAACCTGTCAGTGAGTCTGAGATAGAGAATTTTGTCAGCTTTCCAATGCAAAACGAATTCTTGAAATCTGTTGGAAAATTTGGAAGTTATAGGAAGTATGACGTCACTTCCGTTTTCGTGGAAAGTAGCATTAAAAGATATCTGAAAATCTCTGAGTCTCTGCTCACACTTGATCCAAATCGGCATGCAAAATTTGAAGTCGATCCGACCAGCGCTTTGGTGTAGATGGAGGGAGCCCGTAAGTCAGCGGATGATTATTTTTGGATAGTTATCGCCCTTAAATTGCAGTTTACGCCATTTGTAAATACACCTAATAAAACGGAAATTAAATATGTGCAATATTCCGCCAGTGAAGTTTTCGTTTGTTTTTCATCATAGGCCGGGCACAAAGCGGGAAAGTTTTAGCTAAAGGACTGAAATATCGACCGCAGCAAGAAATTTTGAAATCTATTGATAAATAACGAATCTGACGTCACATCCGTTTGCTCTATTTTGAAAACTTGAAAAAAAGACGTTCATCTTTGACATCCAATAGAACAGGAAGTAGTCAAGATAGTGCTCTGAAAATTATCATCTTTTATGCACCTGACACTCCCCTATCACACTGGCAAGAAATTATGTTGTTGACATTACTGTACAAATTGGAAAACGTTTGTAAAGACCACCCGTTATCAGCCGAAATTCGGCAAAAATTCGGCAAAATCGTTGAAAAGTATGTACATTTTTCAACTTCAAATACCTATAGCTCTCTTATTTGACCAGATAACCGAGAACTGTCAGCGAGTTCGAGATAGAGAATTTTGTCAGCTTTCCAATGCAAAAAGAATTTTTGAAATCGGTTGGAACATAAGGAAGTTATAGAAAGTATGACGTCACTTCCGGTTTCGTGGAAAGTGGCATTAAGAGATTTCTGAAAATCTCTAAGTCTCGATTCACACTTGATCGGAATCAGCATGCAAAATTTGAAGTCGATCCGACCAGCGGTTTGGGCTGTAGACTGAACGGCTGAATAAAAAAAAAAAATAAAAAAAATAAAAAAAAAATAAAAAAACTAGAGCAGCTTGAGCTGCATCAACGGTCTGAGACTCAAACATTGATTTCATGTGTAACTAAGCTTTAGCCCAAGGTGTAAACTATCGGTTGCAAAAAGAATTTCTGAAGTTTTAGAATGAACAGTCCAACATTATTGTGTTCGCATCATCACACCGATGTGGGGCCGGTTAGCTTAGAGGTAAATGCGCATGCAATAAAGACAAATATATATTACAACCAAGATGATTTCAAATGTCATAAATACAAATGACGAATAGAATAACATGGATATAAGTTGTAATTCCATCAGCAGGCAGGCACTAGTCCACATAGAATTGTCATAAATACAAACGGTGAATGCAATAACACGCATAGAACGTGTAATGTCATCAGCCAGCAAGCATCAAGCCACATATCATTGTAATAAGACGGATAGAACTTAAAATGTCATCAGCCAGCAAGCATCAAGCCACATATAATTGTAATAAGACGGATAGGACTTAAAATGTCATCAGCCAGCAAGCATCAAGCCAAATATAATTATGGCGGATATGACCTTCCATAATATTTCATCAAAACATTGTAAAAACAATATCTGTTTCGAAAATGTTAAATTTTATAAAAAATTAAGAATGAGCCTTCTTTTTATTTTGTGAAATGTTGTCTAATATTGATTTTATTACGAAAACACAATTTCCCATGTTAAACCCACATAGACATCTAACAGAGTTAATAGTACAGTGTGTTTGCATTGTTTATATGGCTGTACAATTTGGAAAGTTTTCTTGAAACAGACAGTAAACCTACATTTGTTTCAAATGTCGCAATGAACATTTTCTTCCCATGCGGCCCATTTATGACCAACCACCGTTAAATATGTGTTTCACTACCGAACTGATCTTGCCAGTATTTCCCAATGCGTGAATATTGTACTTGAAATCAAGCAGCTTGATTGGCTGAGACTGAGCTGTGTTACAGCTCAGTCTCAGACAATCAAACTACTTGATTGGCAGTGCCAATAGTTGTTCGTTAACGTTGCTACTCCGGCAAGATTAACGCTAACGGCTGTGTACCTGACTGCGTGTGTTCGCCGCATCATCCTATATATAAAGCACACGACAATGATGACGATAATTAGACCGACAAACGACAGGACCCCGCCCATTATATAAAACATGGACATGTCCTCAACGTTTATACTGGAGGTCGTTCCCAACGGCTTCTCCGTCACGGTTAGTGTATACTGGCTGGTCGTGCCTCTCCATGTGGTTGACGATACGTTGTTTTGTGCGATACGTTGTATTGTAGCCTCTGCCGTGGGCATTGCAGTTGTGTCCAACGTGCCCATCTTTGTGATGGCGGTGTTATTCTCACCGGACGCCATCGAAGAGGAATCTTTAAAATAAATTTGTTTTAAGTTTTTATTTTCACGTCTCGCATGTTGTATTCATCGTAACAAATACTCGTATTAACAAAGCTACAGCTGCATGTATTAACCCTTCACCCCTAAGTAACTGGAATTGAATTTGTTATGTTAATTTTGCAACCAATCCAATGGTACTAAAAATGTGTTCAGACTAGTCCATTTCTGAAAAGGGCTGATTTTGTTCTCAACAATATGAGAATTACTTGCAAAAAGTACAGATCCTGATGAGACGGTTCGTCACGACATCTACACTGTTTGCCAATACCATTATACAGGCCTGTTAGTGTATACTGTTATGTCATTATTTTAGGTCTTGTGAATTTTTTTGTTACTTTGTTTGAACCAAGTTTTTTTATATAGACCATATAAAAAAAACTGGAGTTGGTTCCATTTTGTTTTAAGCCATACGGCTGCCATCTTGAAATTAAAAATGGCTACCATTAAATAATTTATTTTGAGGTCAAAGTCATTATCTGTGGTAGATTTCAAAATGGCTGCCATTTCAAACTTGGAAATCAAGTATTTATTGTAATTTTTTAATTTCGTGGTTATATATTGTATTTTCTTGCTGGTTATGCTCATATTTCCTTGAACAACCATCTGTTGAGATTACTGCAAACTGGTATTGTGTTACAAGTAATCTTATCGTCAAATTGAATACCGAAACTAAGTGTGTTATGTCCATCGCCACATCAAAGATTTGTTACACATTCTAGTATTTCTGTGGCTGTATATATGTTGTTTCAAATGATATTGTAATTGCCATGTATGTGTTTGCTTGAAAACATATCAATATACAACATATAACAAACTGAAGTTGGTTATATTTTTCTAAGAGCCATATGGCTGCCATTTTGCGATTCAAGTGTGTAACATACATTGCCACTTCAAGGATGCACATGTGTTACGTATGTTAGTATTGTTATGGATTATTGTTATGTTTCTTCAAATGATATCTTGGTCAGTACATGTGTTTCCCTTTAAAATAAGAAGATAAGCAGTATGGCAAATGATCCATTTTATCAAATGAAGTTTATATCAAGGTCTTGTATATTACATTGCAAAGGTAAATAATAATATTCTCCCTTGCTTCCATGTACTTTTACGGCGATATGATTCACCATCTGGAGTCTGTACAATGTAAGATGTGGTATTGCGCTAGCAGACTGCAACTGGTCTCAATAGTTTGCTGTCTTTATGGAGTCCAACTTGGTCGCCTGTGATTATCTATTTTAATTTTAAGGCTACTCTGTTTTATCATAGCGTTTCTTGCTCTGTTGATGATTGGATCTGATAGTGTCACAAATAGAAACATGTTATGACAATACCTGCTCACAAGTGGTCAATACACTGGATAGAAGCCACTGTCCCATCAATAACTGTGCAGTTGACCATACCTTGCCGGTTATGGGAGTTTCAATATTCCAGTATACCCAAATATAGGTATAGCATGTGACAATACGGAAATCCCATTCTTTTGCAAACTCAGCAAATTCCTGGTAGGCAAATTGCATCTGACGCATGTGTACTTGGTGCACTATGCTTACTGCAGATCCCTTTCATGACTATTTTGGATTTCATGCTATGTGACTGTTGTAGTTAACAGTTACCGGAAATCATGTCATGTGCGACCTGGTACATAGTGTTATATCAACATTTACCAGAACATATTATGTTGCGGTCGTCGGAGACATTTCTGAATGCCGAGATGGCCATTGTGCACGGCATGCAATAGTTTGGACACAAGTGGAGTCAGAATTATGTGTTCTCTTTAGAATTGTATTTCTAGCAGAATCAATCGTGCATTTTACTCAGTCAAGTTTGCAACTTCTCGCAACCCGTGATCACTGACACGTAAGTTCGCGAATACTATATGTATATACCTGTGAAGTCACACCCTTAATACAGTTATAATATATAGAGAATAGTAGGTTAGTGCCGTGAATGAGAAAAAATATCCGGCAGGCTCAAGAATTTCTTTATTTCTCATCAGAAGTATATGTTGTGACCACTCATTTGAACCGTCTCGCCGAGACGGTTCAAATGAGTGGTCACAGCATATACTTTGGTTCAGAAATAAGGAAAATAGGTAGAGAATAGTAGGTTAGTGCCGTGAATGGGAAAAAATATCTGGCAAGGCTCAGGAAACGGGATGGGCGAGTCTCTGCCGATTCACGGCACTAACACGACACTAACCTACTATTCTATTTATCCCGTCAACACCTACAAATGCCTGTAAAATGCAAAAATAGTATTGACTGGATATCAAAAATGTTTCACGGCACCGTGTTTCACGGCACATACGCACTGTGTTGACGGGATAAATGTCTGTTACTGGCTTGTGGGATACCGTATCAGTAACATGTTTCATTGAGAGACCATATTGCTACAGCACTAGTAAAATATCATGTAATCTGTCATGACATGAACACAGTATTTATTTCATGGATATGAGAGGCAAGTGATCTTAGTCCACTTGAACAGTCAGTCCGTACACAAAACGAAACGGTTTCCGGCCAAATAACATGCCGCATTATTCATGTTCATTCATCAGATCATATTAGCTTTATGTGAGAGTCAATGCTATCGAAGCATTGGCCACTGGCTTGCCTTCGTGGTACAACCTAATGCAGAATAGATGCGTAAGGCCACATTGTTTCTGGCTTTGTCAAGTCATAATATGACAATTGTAACAACCATGAAGGCACTGATCACTTTTATATTGACAAATGAGTTGTGATCTCTTAAGACCATATGGTAATCGTAAATAATGATAATGACCATGGAACAATACCGCATTTCAACGTGACCATTTTTCTAGTTTCGTGCATACAATTTTGTATTAGGCATAAAGTTTATTCAACCTCTCCAACAGTGTATTTGGCAATCAATTATTTTACACACATCGTCTACACATACAGAACATGTGCACATGGCGTTTTAATGCCGACAAGGTAATTTAATCACACACATACTGCCTTTTCGCCATTTTGTCGATACTTTCCTGCATAAAAGTTTGCATAGGGTATATAGTTTATGTAAGCAACTCCTTTGACATCATTTTGAGTGTGATTGTGCCAGCACTGTCTTTCAGGAACACCAACAAGATGGAGACACTAATGCAGATGGTGATGAAACTGATTGAAAGCACTGTATCCATAAATAATAAAATGTTTGCATACAGACAGGGGCCATTTTGAATTCTAACATGTTTGTCATAAGCAGTTACTTGAAATTGACTTTATATTAGTCATAGATAATTTCCTTTCAATGATGATTATTGTCTGGGAAACAATCAGTCTAAATGATGTGTGCATGCTTATATCAGAATAATAGGACTTTCACGGAAGCCATTTTGAAAAGTAGAATAAAATAGGAATTTGTGATGATACAAATAACTTTTGTTCCAAGAATTTAGCAAAACAGTCAACACAACCTAACTATAAATACACTTTAGTAAATACAGTGCGCAGTGAAGACACAATAAATTATATTTACATAGAGGTAATTTTGAAAACAAAATGTCCGCCATACCAGTTATCAGAAAAAGTGGAACTGACCCCAGTTTTATTATTTGAAGTATGTAGATGGCATAGCCGAAAAACAACATGCTATCTACATTAGTAGATATGAATAATACAATACGTTGTATACGGTTTCATGGCGGCCATTTTTTAATCTAAGATGGCCGCCATGTGAGTTGTTAAAAATCAAAATAACACTGGTTTTGTTGTGTGTGGTCAAAAAATAATTATTACAAAAAAGAATCAAAAGTATACCTGTATTAGAAGTGTATATATAATGAATATAGCATTTCATGGCAATTCAGCATGATCTTTTGTGAAAAGGCGCAATTATAGTAATTTCGACTAGTGTCGGTCCAGATCATCCTGCATATCTAAGCAATCTGGGGCCCGTTTCACTAAACTTCCTACGACTAAAATGTTCTTAAATGCAAAATTATGATAGTCTGTAAATTTCACATTAACACTGTTTTCTTGTAAATAATTGTTGGATTTACATTCATTGAGCATAGGCTGCATATGCAGCCTATGCTCAATAAATTTAAATCCATCAATTCAAATTTCCAGACGATTCTAAATTTGCGCTTACGAACATTTTAGTCGTAAGAAGTTTAGTGAAACGGACCCAGATCTGGTACTACATTATTTGCCACACTTATATTTCTACACTTATTACTGTTATTGCATTCAGTGTATACCCAGATTGTGCAGACTGATCTTGGTGTACTCTGGTCATAAAACTTATTGTTGTGCCATTCAGTAAGAAATAAACTCTGAAATACAGCAAAGGACCTGATCTCTATAAATGGATTTGCAAAGGGAAATAACCATCCATTACATTAGATAAGTGTTATGACGGAGTTATACTTCAACATTTGCGTTTGAAGAGTTCTTTGTTTACTTTCTACAACGTGGAGAGTGACCTAAGACTTTTGCTAATACACACTTTATTATGTGAGTCTATGGTACACTATTTGTCTCATATTGTAGACTTTTCTCTCAATAACCCAATAGCGAAGTACATGTATGAACATCCAGTCCCTGCAGATTATTACTATATTTTAGAGTGCGAAATGGAAATGTTATTCCGCAAATGTATACCGTTGATTTTGGTGTAGCGGTAGAGAGCAATCTGGTGTACAGTGGAACCTCTCCAAACCGGACACCCTGGGAGTTCCTCGGGCTGTCCGGTTGTTTAGAGATGTTCCACTGTAAATAAATCAGACATGTTAGCGCTTCATGACACATTCTAGTGTTTTGCAATCATGACAAGCCATTGTATAGAGAATATTAGGTTAGTACCGTGAATAGGAAAAAATATCTGGCAGGACTTAGGAAACGGGATGGGCGAGGCTCTGCCGAGCACATCCCGTTTCCGTGCAGCGCCAGATATTTTTCCGATTCACGGCACTAACCTACTATTCTATTTATCCCGTCAACATTACAAATAGCTTTAAAATGCAAAAAATAATAACCCCAGCTGCATCTCTAAATCGTATTGACAGGATATACATACTACAGCGTGCTATGCGTTGTTTTCATCAAATGTATATTCGAAGTTTGATATATGAATGGTATGTTGACCCTTTGTTAAAATGTTTGAGAATTCAGTAAAGACTGTGTAATAGTAAGAACAGTACACAGTGTGGTAAATATATACATGTATTACCATACATACTGTATCGAATCCTGTGTCTTGTGAGCAGTTATCTGAGTGTATTGTCACTATTGTGTACTTGGCTGAAATGTGAATAAAATAGGCATTGCTTGTGGCAGATGTACTTATAATAATATACATATCTAGCTTGTTGTGTAGTCTGATAAAATAATGTTTATAGGATGTTGTCGTCCATCTTATCTGGGACGTATTGCACCAAATTGTATTATATTGTCTGCTTTATTATTTGACGTATGTGTCAAACGCTCCAATAAAACTGTCCTATGGCATATACGCATTAAAATGGCGGGGATGGCAACTCAATCGCAACTGCATATAGATATTCAGTCACATGTACAGTGGAACCCCTCTAAACCGAACGATCAATTCGTTCCCAAGAAATAACAATTTGTTCCCTCAATTTAACAATTCGTTCCCACGAACGAATTGCTATATCGTGGGAACGAATTGTTAATTCGAGGGAACGAATTGTTAAACTGAGGGAACGAATTGTCATTTCGTGGGAACAAATTGTTAATTCGAGAGAACGAATTGTTATATCGTGGGAACGCATTAAAAAAAATCCTTGTCCCTTACAAGGGACAAGGATTTTTTTTAATGCGTTCCCACGATATAACAATTTCGTAAGATGGCATAGTTACATGTATGTACATGGGTATATTACTAAATATAATAAATGCAAAAACACCACAATCGTGACAAATATAATTGCAGACCATGCCGCGGATGTATCCATGTACATTGTATCTATGGAAGCGTCCTGGTGCATGATCTCATAATTAGGACTTAGTACATGTATTTCCTAATTAGGACTTATTATCTCCTAATTAGAACTTATTATCTCCTAATTATGACTTATTATCTCCTAATTGGGACTTAGTATCTCCTAATTAGGACTTAGTATCTCCTAAGTAGGACGTACTATCTGTGTCAATGCTAAAAAAGTAGGAGATATGAACTCCTAAAACATTTAAATATGAACCGTTCTTCAAGAACCTGTGTTATTTATATCACACGGTCTCCGCTTACTGATCACAGCGAGTACTAAGTGTTAAAGATCCTATTTTTGCAACAATAAAAGGAGAAATATACATACATATACATGTACATACACATAGACACATACATATGAACACACACACATGCACATATATATATACACACACATGTACATGTACATACACATACGTAATATTAAATATTTGTCATTAAAAATCACACTTATTGTTTTGCTGCCGTCGAACTTTTAGCTATTAAACAATTAAATTTAAAAAATATTTAAATGCAAGTAATTTTTCATCAATAACAAAAAGTCACCCTCCCCAATTTTTTGTATTTGATTAAATTCCATCAAATATTGATTTTGTTGCGAAAAAACGATTTTCCTATTGGGTCAAAAAACGAAAAATGTTGGAAAGTGACACCGAAACGTGGTGCGAGAGCTTAGAAATGATGTAACTAAGAAAACAAAAGTTACATTTTGAACATCGGTCCACAGATTTTATGCCCCCATGTTAAATTCCTATAGGAAAATCTTCTTTTTTTTTTTTTGCAATAAACTCAATATTTGATGGAATTTTATCAAAGAAAACTATTTGGGGAGGGTGATATTTTTGTTATTGATGAAAAAGTACTTACATTTAAATATTTTTAAGATTTAATATGTTTAATGGACAACAGTTCGTCGACAGCAAAACGTGGAACAGACAGTAGCCTGAGTAGGTACAAGGCTTGTGTGATATATATTTACACATATCAAAATACATTCATAATCATTGAAATGTCAACGGTGCTAAAACTTATACTCACTATTCTGCCCCCAATCCAGCCCCAACCAATTTAGCCACATCTGTGTACAGCATGAGAGATACTAATATATATACCAACATAATTATACTCTATAGTTTAGCTCGCTGACTAATATTTGGCTGTGACTGGAGAAATGGGGCTCATGTGTTTTGCGACCAGTGTCGATCCAGATCAGCCTGTGCATACGCACAGTCTGATCAGGGTCCGCACTGTTCGCCATTATACCAATAAAACATCTGTTGTGTCTCTACCACGCAATGCATATCTTTATCAGGCTACGTGAGTGAGCTATTTGATCACTAGGCATATTGGTCACAAGTCCCATAAGCCCCATTTCTCCAGTCACAGCCACATATAAGCGTCATATGAAATTTCCACTTGACATTCTGTGTCTGTATGGGATACCATGGTTAACCCTTTGAACCCGAAATCCCGCTAAAGCGGTTTATGCAAAATGTGCAGATCCAGATGAGCCGTCTCATCAGGATCTGCACTTTTTGAAAGTAATTTTAATATTTCTTAGAACAAAAACACCCCCTTTTCATAAATGGACGAATCTGAAAATCATTTTGTGACCATTGGATTGGTCGGAACATTAGCATATCACAGTCCATTCCAGTTCCTTAGGGTTGAAAGGGTTAATCACGGAAAGTCCCATGTATGTACAGTGGAACCTCTCTAAACCGGACACCCTGGGGACCCCATTGTACATTGGAACCCCTCTAAACCGGACACTGGGGGAAATATGGATGTTTAACTTAGATGTGTTTCGCTTTTCTGTATATCTTATTGCAATTACTTTTCATGATTGCAAAACACTAGAATGTGTCATGAAGCGTTAAATACTGATTTACAGTGGAACATCTCTAAACCGGACACCCTGGGGACCTCCCAGGTTGTCCGGTTTGGAGAGGTTCCACTGTATTAAATTTAAATGGGTTTCAATGTAATTTATTTCATTGTTCTGTCTGTTCATTACTGAAAATGACAACACATCGAGTGCTTAATCACAGTGGAACCTCTAAATCGGACACCCTTGTGACCTCCCAGGTTGTCCGGTTTAAAGAGATTCCACTGTATATCGAAGTATGTTTCCAATTTCGAGAAACCTTCGACCAATCATTGTGATGACGGAAGTATCCACGTACGACATGTGCAATCCTTTGTGGCTGTGATTGGATAAATGGGGCTTATGTTTATGACTAGTCTAGTTCCTGATCAAATAACACACTCCTGTATCCTGATAACGATCTACATTTCTTGTTAGAAGCATGACGGAATGATGGAATGGCGAACAGTGCAGGTACTGATCAGGCTGTGCGAGTCTGGGGGCCGTTTCACTAAACGTCGTACGACTAAAATGTTCGTAAGTGCAAACTTATGATAGTCTGTAAATTTCACATTAACATTGTTTTCTTGTAAATAATTATTGGATTTACATTTATTGAGCATAGGCTGCATATGCAGCCTATGATCAATGAATGAAAATCCATAAATTGAAATTTACAGACGATCTTAAATTTGCACTTACGAACATTTTAGTCTTAAGAAGTTTAGTGAAACGGGCCCCAGATCTGAATCTACACTTATCGCAAAGCCCATAAGTCCCATTTCTAGAGTCACAGCCTCATTTGGGAACTCTAGTACACGAGTCGGAAATGTACGGAGTCCCGCAGGGGACGTAGAATTCTTGTTTTTATTAATTCGTTCCCACGAAATAACAATTCGTTTCCACGATATAGCAATTCGTTCCCTCAATTTAACAATTCGTGGGAACGAATTGTTAATTCGAGGGAACGAATTGGTAAATCCAGAAATGCGAAGAAAATAGAGGATATTCATATTTTTGCAACGAATATGACATATATGTTCATCGAGTGGTGTGAAATGTCCATATTTCACTAGTGCCGTTATTTCACTAGTGCCGTTAGGCACGAGTGAAATATGGACATTTCACACCACGAGATGAACATATATGTAATATTCGTCGCAAAAAGATGATTATTCTATTTATTATATACCGCTCCATGGAAAAGTGAAAACAAATATTTTCGGCCGGATATTTTAAAAAAAATGTTTTAAATTTTAAAAAAAAAAATTTTTTTCAAATAATTATTGAAAATTGTGTGAAGCAAAATAGATAGCGGAAGTAGTCGTATTCTCACCGGAAGTTGTTTATCTCATCGATGAGAACATATGACTTTTACATTTACATCGTATAACTATGTATTTCATGGGTAGGTATATAATAAAAGGACTTATTTGTCATTCACCAATGATCGATGATATCATCTGATGAACGTGCTCATTCATGCAATCCGTTACAAATTAAATACATTAGAACCTCTCTCAATCGAACACCAAGACAACATCGTTGATCTTATTTTTGATGAGATTCTTGGCCCTATATCAGGTGATAATGTTGTTCGTGATCGCATAGCTCACAACTATGGCTCAGAATGATCAAGTGCCTGATTTACAGAGAAACCTCTCTAAGCCGGAAACCCTGGGGTCCTCCCACACTGTACTGGGGTCCTCCCACACTGTACTGGGGTCCTCCCACACTGTACTGGGGTCCTCCCACACTGTACTGGGGTCCTCCCAGGGTGTCCGGTTTAGAAAGGTCTCATTGTAGTTTTGTTTACTTGTTTTCTCAACTAAATAGCGAAAGTACAGACCCTGCAGGTACACAGGCTGACCAGAAGACTACTGTTGGTTTCACGAAACCAACCCAAATTTTACGGACATATAAACAATGCAAAACCAATATTTTAGATAATATTAAATTGTATTTAAATATTTAAGAATGAGCCTTCATTTTATTACGAAAAATGTATTCGTCTTTGGGAATTTAACATTGGGGAAAATGAGGTGGAGGAGTTATGGGAGGGGTCAAACAACGGACCTTTTGGAAATTGACTCCGAATCGTGGGTAGATAGCTTGGAAATTATCTAAGTAAGAAAATGAAAGTTAAATTTTGAAACTCGGTCCACTATTTCTGAATAAAATGTCACCATGTTAAATGCCCATGGACATTTTCACTAAATTGTTTTTCAGTAATAAAATCAATATTGGACAAAATTTCACGAAATAAAAAAGAAGGTTCATTCTTAAAATTAAATATTATTAACACATAAATGTTTTGCATTGTTTAAATAGCCGTACAATTTTGGCAGGTTTCGTGAAACAGGCAGTAACAAGGTGCATGATCACGTGGTCACAACAACAACAACGTCGCCCACTCCAAAGTAAGTATTATTTGATATTTTCCTTAATATGCACAGCAAACGCGTCTTCATGAGCTGCATTTGGTGGTCTAGGGAGTTTGGCACAGACTTATTTCGTTTTTGCGAAGAATCGATTTCCGTGTCGGAGACAGACACGGAAATCGATTCTTCGCAAAAACGACAGAAGTTTGGGCGAAAATACAGAGACCACAAATGCAGCTTAACAAGACGCGTTTGATGCGCCATATTTCATCAAAATCCGTTACGTAATAAGGACACTATAGAAGAACACTTTGAATCGGTACTTGTTGTTGTTGTTATTACCACGTGATCATACACCTTGTTATCACGTGTTGTAATTTATTGTGATTATTATGTATTTGCACACTAAAATATGTACCATAACATATACAGTAAAACCTCTCTAAACCGGACAGCAAGACCGCGTCTGTTTGTTCAATTTTGATAGCTCTAAATGTACTGTACTTATATTGGTATATCTGTTCGTGATCGCAATGCATACATATATGTATTGCAGCACTCATATACCAGAATTACAGTGGAACCTCTCTAAACCGGACAGCAAGACCGCATCCGTTTGTTCAGTTTTAATAGCTCTAACTGTACTGTACTTATATTGGTAATGTCTGTTCGTGATCGCAATGCATACATATATGTATTGCAGAAGATCAGCGGGGAGTGGTATGGCTAGCTGAAATATCATTAGTAATAACATATCAAAACTTCCCATAAATCCCACTGGAGCTTAATACAGGAATCAAGATGGCGTCCAAAATGGCCGCCAAAATGACAAAAATCATAACTAGTGCAAAATCCACTAAACCAATTATGAAAAGAATGTGCCGAAACGTATTGAAAATAGCTAACGAATCATAATAATGCAAGTTTTAAAATGTAATACAATCAAAATTACGTCCAAGATGGCCGCCAACAACTCTTAGCTCTCCAAACTGAGCAAACATGTGGACATTTTGGAATAACTATATTCGAATGTAATCTTGGGGTTATTAGGAGATATTCCAACTATACAATAGATTTAATACATATTTTATATATTATGTTATGTGAAATGATATTCAAGATGGCCACCAAATTGCGAGAAATGTCGCAAATGACGTAAATTTGTTTTTAAAATATATAAAATTTACCCTAATTTCAATATTTGAATTTGTTATATGGGTCATTTGGAGACATTTGAATTACGCAGTACAATTAATGTATACTTTAGATATGCGTGTGACATTCCACTTTTTGACATCTGCAGGAACTGGTATAACGTATGCCTACCACCATCATATAATTCCCATGTATAATATCGATGTAACCATATAAAATGATTGATATGTGTATCTGGTATGCATAAACCTTCACGTATGACTTTACGGTACACCGAAGAGGAATGAAAATAAGTATAAACAGTATGTAACATTAAACTCGTGTTTATGGACCGCTAGAATGCTAGATAGATATATTGATTAATTGTGTTTAACGGGCTGTCACAAGCTACGGTCATGTTAGGCACCGATCAACTGGGTAAATCCAGTATTTCATCTGTAAAGAGGAATCCCAAAATCAGAAGTGAATATTTGCATCAAGAAAATATATACTCAGCCCTCAATTTAGAATACTTGTAGCTGGTGTCAGGTCCTCAATGCACAATATTCACTTAGTCCCAGCCCCTAAATGTAATGGGAGTACACTATTTTTACTACACGTACAATTGGGATCAACACTCACGTACAAGAAAGCCAAATTGTAACAACTGAGGACAAAATCATGGATATCACGATTCTGGTAAAGATGACCCGCACCACTAACCCGTCTCATGTTCCCAGCCAACCGCCCACGGCTTGTCAGTTAGTGTAAACATATTCCCAAGGTCAGGATACTCTTTATACGTCGGTTGTCAACATCAAACGTCAAGGGAATGAGACCTGGGCTTCACATGCTTCCATTTAAGTGAAAGTTCAGTATTGTATGATTCTAAAATTGTGTACTTATATAATGCATGCATTGCCTTGGAATCCATATGCATTACACAAAATATATAAACATTGTAAACAATATACCCATGAGAAGGCCATGCTATATAATATTTGATTAGTAACATATGTTATGTATTATAAGTTGTCAAATATATATATATTAAAATAAAAATTCTGACAATATCATAATATAAGCTGATAATACATACATAATACATTGAAGGTCGGCATACATGTGCATGCATACACATATAGGCTGGCAGGCAAAACGACACATATTTCATCACAAACAATTATTTATTTCACATGAAATGTATACGCTATGTCTACAATCTACTCGTATACAAATGTAATTACGGTAAACTGAAGATAATTCTGAAACATTATATTATACACATTTTGTTACTGATCAATATATTATACAAATTAGCAGAATGTGTCAGTCATATTGTATTGGAGGCCACATTGAATGAGATGGATCTTACATAATGTATTGCAATATGCTTTATTTCATAAAATTTAAATTATAATTGAACATCACTTATATATCTGCAATCATAATCAGATAGCGTGATAACGTTTTTCACAAAATTTCCGTTTTTTTAATACATCTTACGTAGATGTGCAACACTAAGTCGCGTCAACGTGAAACTTCAAATGTTTGTTATTACCATCCATGCATGTACTTTCATTCAGTAGAGTATCCAGTTGGTCTTCTACACAAGGTAAATGTCAAATTACATTGTGTTAACGGTTTGACAAATTTTGAATTAAACGTTTTGAGTACCGTATACATGTATATCTAACCACATATATACACCTTGATACGATCACTAAATATTGGGACTATCACTACACCCTCGGACTAGCAACAGCCTAGGTAGGCCCAACATGCCGGCTGCGACCGTCTGTTATGCATATTGGACAACCTTTTCAAGTTTTGGCGGCCATATTGGACTTATATTATTTCAAATATAAACTTATTGAAGCATTAATAATATTAAATGCAGTTCCAAGACAATTAAGATTCATTTCATATATGTTGTGAAGAAAATGCAACTTTTACATATTTTGTTGGCAATCTTGGCAGCCATCTTGGATATTTGAAAGTAGTTTAAGCAACTCATGCTTTTTAGAAATGTTAATATATGTATTTTCCAGTGATATGCTGCCACCCTATGTGTGAATATGTTTATTATAGTTACCTTAATGTGTTTAATAAATTTATGGCAGTCATCTTGGACGCCATCTTGAATCCTGGATTAAGCTCCAGTGGGATTCATGGGGAGTTTTGATATGTTTTTCCTAATGCTATTCAGGACCTATACTGTAAGATTCAGCTTTGGGTTTTGGCTTTTTCCTATCTTTGGCGATTTAATGTCTAATACTATTCGCCTAAAAAATAGATACATTGTATACATGCATATGTGGTTGTGGCCCAAGAAAAAGAAAAACTTATGGGTTTTGATTGCGACCAGTGTAGATCCAGATCAGACTGTGCATCCGCACAATCTGATCAGGATCTGCACTGTTCGCTATTCCATCAATGAAGCACACAGTGTGCTTCTAACGAGCAAAATAGATCGCTATCAGGTTACATGAGTGTGTTATTTAATCAGAAGCTTAACTGGTCACACGTCACATAACACCCATTTCTCCATTCGCAGCCACACATGCATGTTTATTACATGTAAGTGGCGGAAAGGATGTCACTTTGAAAACCAAAACCGGATAAGCACTTGTAAATATTAGCGTAAACGACGATACTTGAAGTAACCTGGGTTTATAACGAGTAAAACCTGTGTAGCTTCTGATCTCATAGCGCAGTCTTACAGTCTGGTACAGATATATGCGATTTGCTAGAACCATGGTAGGCATTGTCGGGAGTGCATAGCGAACTGTGCAGACACTGATCATGTACGTGGATCGGTCTGGATCTACACTAGCCACAGCGGCAATAATGTAATGATGTCCCCACTCAAGGCTATAAGTATAACTCATACCAATAACATCAATGTTTGTTTGATAAACATACACATGTAGGTTTCGGTCCAATTGTAATTTCGTCCCTTTGCTTCTACGTAGCGTGGAGACGAACATTGGTAGCATTACGATTTAGTTTCTTCGTTGCTACATGTACATGTATGTGGCTGTGAATGGATACATTGGGCTGATGGGTTTTGTGCCCAGTGCAGACGAAGATCAGGCTGTGCATCCGCACAGTCTGATCAGGGTCTGCACTGTTCGCCATTCAATCTATGAAGCACCCGTCATACTTCTAACAAGTAGACGTTAGTCAGTCCACGTCAACAAACGTATTAGACTATGATCACACTGTATGTCTGTGAGGGGAAATCAGTTTATAAAATTATTACACTTGCCATAACGTGCCTGTGTTTAGTTGCGATCCCTGACACATACGCAGCCTCTCGTGTCCCGTCACGTACATCAATCACCACGCATGTCCTTTCAGTTTGGCAAGGATTCAATGTTTCTATATGGCACATCAACAAGCCACACCTACCATATATGAGACACGCCATGTGATTTTGTACCTTCTGACATCTGCGTAATTTCATGAAATATGTTTACAAAATTTGCAATATCTTCCGTAAATGACTGCAAAAGTTAACAAAATCTTCCGAGTAGATGCGGAATTATGTAGTCTGAAATGTTCGTCAATTTTGACTTAAATTTATGAAAAATATGAAATTATGCAGATGTCATTAGGTACAAAATCACATGGCGTTTCTCATATAATGTAGTAAAATGTTCAAATTTCGAGATGAAATAACCTTTAACCCTTACTACGCTGAATTAAATGTTGTCGTCTGCTGGAAACGTTTTATTTTCAATATTTCTCGACAAAAACCTGGTTTTGACAGCACATGAGATTCGTCTCCAGTGGAGACGATTCTCATGTGCTGTCAAAACCAGAAATAAAGCAAAAATGAAAAACAGCAGACGGCGGCAGTTTCCGTCAACAGCGTAGGAAGGGTTAAGTTCACGTCAAAGCTGTATGAGTAATTCCAGCATGATACTGTGTGACTGTAACATTCGCGCCACAAGTAACCCTTGCTCCGCCATCTTAATTTTATGTCGTCTGCTGTTTATTTTCTATTTTCCATTTTTATCTTCAAAAACATGCATTGACAGCACTTTAGAATAATTTACAACATGATTTAACAGCACTTCAGAATCATTTCCATTGGAAATGATTCTGAAGTGCTGTCAAACAACGTTTTTATTGAGAAATAAGGAAAGATATAAAAGCAACAGCAGACGATAATTGTTGTGTTTAGCGGTCTAAGGGTTAAAGGGATGAGTGGGAAAACTACCACTAACCCATTCAATTGCAAACTCCGTTCTTCCGTTTGGTAGGTGTTTAGCCTCAATGCATGTATATGTACATCGACTACAAATATTTATTTCGATAATGTTAAATTTTATAAAAATTTAAGAATGAACCTTCTTTTTATCTTGTGAAATTTGGTCCGATATTGATTTTATTACGAAAAATCAATTTCCCCATGATAGGAATTTAACATGGGGATTTATTTTCTAATTTCAGAAATATTTCACCGATTTTCAAAATTTAACTCTGATTTTCTTAGTTACATCATTTCCAAGCTATTCAGCCAGGTCATGTTCGAAGTCAATTTCCAATTGTTTTCGTTTACTTTTTACTCCTCCTCTCCTAAAAACTCACAAAGTTGATATAATAACAAAAATAATATAGTTTTCAAAATGGCCGCATAAGAAAATGAAAAATCAATAAAATGGCAACCTTTGTGTAACCCGCCATAATACAAATAATGACGGAAGACGGAACCGGTATATATACCAGGTTCATCTATCGCTATTTTATATATATATATATATATATATATATATATATATATATATAATATTATACATATATGTGGTATGTTGTATTAATATTTTCCCGTGCATCAACTCTACACCATGTAGTTTATTATTGTTTAATAGTATACACATTTCCGGAATACTAAATGTAGTAATTGGTCAATAATAGTCATTATTATATGACTGAGAAGTCTAGCCAATGAGATTGCTCACTAGAGAGTCACATGATTCTATGTGTCTATCTTCCATTGAGTGCGACATACATGACATTCACATGGATATACAGTGGGGTCAGCGTGTAAGTGCACACACGAACGAACACGACAGGTTGGTTCCAACCTGTCGTGTTCGTTCGTGTGTGCACTTACACGCTGACCCCACTGTACGTTTTGCGAGACGAGTCCGGGAGTGATATTCTAAATGTGATATTGATCTGGATGCGCGAGTCCGTGATCACGCAACGGAAACATGACACGGTTCAACGACGAGCCAATTGAACAAAACTACGCAAATAGTATCATCCAATCAGCTTACTTCGCTGTTGACAGCAAAATGAAGAAAACTTGTAAATACATGTCAGTCTGGTTTTAGCAAAAAGCATAAGTCATATAATAAAATATTTATTGTCTTTTGAGTCGGTGTACACGAGATTTAAGGACCTTCGAAAAGTCATATTCACCTCTTCGATGTTTACGGACCTTCGAAAAGTCACTTTTGTTTATTAACGTGCCGACAATCCTAAACCGACATTCGTTTACATGGGTTTGTCTTGATACATACATGTACTAATATGTGGAATGCCAATGCTATTTTCATTGTAGATCGTGCATGTATTATAATTAACAATAAAATATACAAACGAACTTGGGTGTATATGCATTATCAACATGTTATTATATGTATTATGGGCATAAACTCGTGCATTGCGCAACATTCTACGGAATCACACTTAAGTGCCTCAAAATATCTTTCCAAATTATGATACGATTCTGAACATGTTCACTGGCAACACATGTCACATCATATCCGCATAGCTATTTATAGTTGTTCTCTTTCAATTTGTTTTGAGCGATGTTCTCATGTCCCGCCATATTTGTATTTACTGTCTGTTTCACGAAACCTGCATAAATTTTACAGCCATATAAACAATGCAAACAAATATTTTTTTCCGATAATATTAAATTTAATATCGGATCAAATTTGACGAAATAAAAAGAAGGCTCATTCTGAAATATTGCTTTAATTTAATATTATCGAAAGAAATACACTTATAATCGGTCGGACTACAAAGTGTCATAATTTCGGTGTTGCAAGTATCATTACGAACAGTCGCACAGTATCATTTAACCCTTTCAACCCGAAAGCCCGCTATATCGGTTTATGCAAACAGTGCAGATCCAGATGAGCCGGCTCGTAACGAGCCGTCTCATCAGGATCTGCACTGTTTGAAAGTAATTTTCATATTTTTGAGAACAACGAATACCCCCTTTTTATAAATGGAATAGTCTGAAAATCATTTTGCGATGGTTGGATTGGTTGCAAAATTAACATATCGCAGCCCATTCAGTTACTTAGGAGTGAAAGCAGAATTTCAAATATCCATTAATCAAAACAATTCGTGCGTTACGAGTAGCACGAAATCAATTTCTTTGCACGTACACACGATGTGTTTTACTTATTGTCTCAAATCGCATGTGTATATGACGCCATACATTTGACAAGACATAAAAGCATAAACTATCAAAGACAAATGGCATGTATGAAGGAAGAGGAAAGGGCGCGTGCCGTGGGAATGCTGTCCGACGGAGCTACGTTCAGACAGGTATGTAGAAAAGTAGTTAATTGAGCAACAACTCACTTACAATCAGGTTTAAACTCTTTAAATTCAACCCAGTACCCGTTGGTCACATGACTATCCCCGTCAATGTAACTCCCGTATCAACCCAATATCCCTTCACACAAAGATCCAGTTAATTTTGGTTCAAGGAAATATAAATGGTGCCCGCTATCGTCAGCACATTGTACATCAGAAGATTGTGTCACATGTCGCCGCTTACCGGGATATGAGTGTTGTACCAGATAATGCCCCGTGTCACTTCGCCCGAGAAACCATCAACATGTTCAACGGCAATCGCATTCTACTGCTACCAAGCCGCGCACAATCAACAGATTGGAACCCGATAGAACATGTCTGGGACTTGTTAGACACACGACTAAGACTGGGCCCAGAACCTGTAAATATGCAAGCCCTCATTGACGCTCTGCTTCGGTAGTGGGCAAATCTGACTCCGCGCGGGTTCCACAATTGTATACATTCGATGAAGAGCAGATGTCAAGAATTCATTGCAGCACGTGGGGGTCATAGTCGTTACTAATAGGATTTTAAACATCATTACATGAATTGTGTGATTTTTCGAATCACGGGTGACCTACTTTAACTCTTAATTCTAAGGTAACCCCACATGACATACACATTAATTTGCGGCTGTGCATTGCAAAATGGTTATGCATACGTGTGACGACCATACATTTCATCTGAATTATATATTTACACTGAAAAAAAAATATGTTGCCTGACCGATTATAAAAGTGGTTAAGTATATTGTTTTTGAACTGTTTATATAGCCGTACAATTTGGGCAGCTTTCGTGAAACAGACAGTGGACAGAGCATCATTGATTTGACACGAAACGTCGTACATGTCCAAATAATGAACGCGAACATCAGCTTACATAATTTTTGGAATCTGGCACAATATATATAATCGATTTGAAAGTCGTTTAGAATTCTAAGGAATAAAAACATATGTTCGGGGATATTGCATGTTAAAAGTACAGAAGACTTCAACCATTATTATTACACGACTACCGTTGTTTGACACCGCACACAGCCGTGTTCAACCGTACAGCGCGTACTGTTTGACCATGGCTGCGGACAATGCTAATTTAGGAGCCAAGTCAACACCTACATGTACATGTACATGCACGTAATGCATCTGTCTCGTGACGTTACTAGAATGCGCCATTACGTCACCAGAACAGTTCACAACGGTCGCAATGACATAATATTTGAAATTAGTGCGAAATCACGGTGGCCATCTTGGATTTTAATGGCTTAGTGACTTTCCAACCAACACACACACCCTCCAGCAGGTGTGGCATGCTAAAATTTAGTGAATATATACACATTAGTTTAACTTTTAGCTTAGCTCCCACTAACAATATGGAGTATTATATATTTTAAGATGATGAACGGCAGCCATCTTAGATTTCAAGGTCCAAACTAAATAAAAATTAACCATACCAGCACTTTTTGGCAATTTATAATTATTGGGGAACGACACCTCATATGTGTTTCTGGCTTTTCTCATTACGGCTCATAATATAGGAATGAATGGCTTTTTGTGGAATTTATCGGGGTATAAACTTGGAAAAGTCACGGGAATACTGGACGAAGGCCGCAAGGCCTCGTCCAGTATTCCCGCGACTTTTCCAAGTTTATATCCCCGATAAATAAAACCACAAAAATGCCATTCATTCCTTATAATTCCAGCATTTGAAATAAATTAATCAAGAAAATGTGTTTATTTTCCGTTTTCTTAAGAATTATTTTAACTGCGCCTCACGGTTACGGAAAGTAGTTCGGCGTGGGAGTTTAATGGGATATACATTTTGGACAGAGACTTGGTACGGGCCAATCAAATGTTAGGGAATTGTGTAAATATTTTTGTGCTGGAATTATTGCTTGAGAAATGCATATGAGCTATTTTGTTTCTAAAATGGTTCAAGTTTACAAATCAAGAATAAAAATGGTACCAGCATTGTAGTCACGGAATCCTCGGAAATAACCCTACTACTAGTCAAATCTCACAATTTTCTAGACACACTGATGTAACTTGCATGGTCGATACTGAACTATATAGAAAATCGTTCACTCACGTTTTACCGATAACTCCGCACTGTCCCGTGAGATTTTTGTAACGTGCGTACAACCATTTTAAAAGCGCGGGAACGGAGTGCCTATTGTTTTTCTCCATTTCATTTCTGGTGTCGTATTTGAAGCGAACATCAACTCAATTGTAGATCTCTCCAAATGAAGTTCTATAATGCGCTCTACAAATCAATTTTAGATAGCATTAATTAATTTATTGCCAGATCGATTTGATTCAGATCTAGCTCCAAATGAATTAGAGAGCTCTTCAAAGGAATTGCATCTAGCTCCAAATGAATTATAGCTAGCTATAAATCAATTCGAGCTCGCTTCAAATGTTTAGAGCTAGCTCCAAATCCATTGTAGAACTCTACAAATCAATTTGAGAGAGCACCAATTGATTTTGAGCTAGCTCCAAATGAATGATTTAGAGAGCTCTTCAAATGAATTTGAGCTAGTTCCAAATGATTTAGAGAGTTATTCAAATGATTTGGAGCTATATGTAGCTCTAAATAATTAATGTTAGCTTTAATTATTTAGAGCTAGCAATAATTATTTGAGTGTATGTATATTTGGCGTTCAATATATTCGTTCACCTCAGAGCACTTCAGAAAAGAGGTCAACATCGTACATGTATATTGTTTATACATACACGTGTCACTCCTGAGTGTCGCCAAATAAGGAAACGTCGGATACACTTGTGGTCCGGAACGACACTCGGCAAACAACGGAAACCGAGTAACACTTATATAATGCAATCGACACGAGCGATCGGTGAAGTTGTCATTACTTGCCGGGGGAGGTGGTTTTCCCCGGGTACTCCGGTTTCCCCACCATTCATCTCACGGAGTAATGCAGTTTAGACCGGAATTGGACCGCCCGCATTACTCTGATTAAACATTATTGACTGTAATATGCATCGTCTGAAATCAAACTTTAAAATATTGGACCATGACCGGCGGTCACTAATATATGGGCAATAACTATACCGCCGTGTATTATCTTCTCTTTCTCTTTCGTCTTCAGAATATGTGAAACACGTGCACATTGTCATCAAACCATATAGTAACAGATAAACGCCACATCTGAACTCGAATAATAGCTAATCGTATATAACGATAAGCCGCGAAACGACAGTAGCTGGGCCCGATAACATATTACATCATACTTTGCATAACCAAATATCGATCATTCCCTGCCTGATATGTTATGCCCTGACCAACCGTCAAATATCAGTAAATTCGGAAACAAACGGGCCAACGGTTGGGCTCAAATGCCCGGGTTTGGAAGGTCCTCGAGCCAATTCCTACCGTTAAATATAAGATAAATAAAAAAAAGAAAAAAAAAAGCGCGATCG
Source organism: Conchocele bisecta (assembly GCA_029237695.1). Taxonomy (NCBI): domain Eukaryota; kingdom Metazoa; phylum Mollusca; class Bivalvia; order Lucinida; family Thyasiridae; genus Conchocele; species Conchocele bisecta. Next base: position 43,970,020 of record CM055266.1, read on the forward strand.
GTTTGGTCATGGCGAGACGAGGTTTATTGACTTAGCCACCAGTGTAGCTCCAGTGGCTATTTCACCAAACTTGCTAAGCATGCTTATCTAGCAAAGTATACTTTGAGGGTGTAATAATATTTTTTCCCGAAGTGTATCATTTCATATAGAACAAACGACTGCATATATTTGATGGTTAAAAGTATGCAGACTTATTATAATGAATTTATTACATTATCACAGCCAAAATGGCTGTGATAATGTAATAAATTCAGTATAATAAACAAGTAATAAAATTATCCTTAAATTGAAAATTTCACCCTCAAAGTGTACTTAGCAAGATAAGTACATGTATACTTTGCAATTTTGGTGTCATAGATTACTGATCGGACACCGCGGACTGGTAATGAGGTCGCGAAATAAACTATGGATTGTTTCACTGTCATACTGTGCACGTAGTTATATATTACACAGGTCTCGGCATGCTGATAGGATAGTGTAATATACTTATTTACATCTAGACATTTAGAAAACAAAAACATTACTTTTGTAGTCATTATATAGTCAATGTATTTATTTATAGACTTGTGTAATATCAGGTACCTACGGAACCCCGCAGGGGATAGGGATTTGTTTAACGAAATTGTTAAATTGAGGGAACGAATTGTCATTTCGTGGGAACGAATTGTCATTTCGTGAGAACGAATTGTTAATTCGAGGGAACGAATTGTTAAATTGAGGGAACTAATTGTCATTTCGTGGGAACGAATTGTTAATTCGAGGGAACTAATTGTTATATCGTTAACAATTCGTTCCCTCGAATTAACAATTCGTTCGCTCAATTTAACAATTCGTTCCCTCGAATTAACGATTCGTTCCCACGATATAACAATTCGTTCCCACGAATTAACAATTGGTTCCCGTGGCAACGAATTGATCTTTCGTGAAAACGAATTGTTATAAGAGGGAACGAATTGTTAAATTGAGGGAACGAAGTGTTAATTCGTGGAAACGAATTGTTAAATTGAGGGAATGAATTGTTATTTCGTGGGAACGAATTAATAAAAAAAGAGAATTATACGTCCCCTGGGGTCTCCGTACGTACCTGACTGTGCATTGACAAAATATACATTGACTGTGAACAAACTTACGGTGTCCTGTTAGGGCCACGTTAAATTCTCGCGTTCTCGCTCTCTCGACCTATGCACGAGATCGCGAGATTGCGAGAACGCGAGGCGAGATCGCGAGATCGCGATCTCGCGATCTCGCGATCTCGCCTCGCGTTCTCGCAATTTCGCAATCTCGTGTATAAGTCGAGAGAGCGAGAACGCGAGAATGTATCGTGGCCCTAACAGGACACCGTACAAACTGCTGAATAAGTTTTGACACTGACGTCATACTGCAGTGGAAGCTATCTAAACCGAACATCCTTGCGACATCGATGTGTTAAATTATGACCGATTTCACTGTCAAATATCGCTGATGTTTATCAGTGTTCATGATTGCAATGCTCACATGCGTGTGTTTCAGTGCTCTTACATGTACATCGGAATTACAGTGAAACATCTCTAAACCAGACACCCTGGATACCTCCCAGGCTGTCCAGTTTAGAGAGGTTACACTCTAGTATATAGATGTCAATCCGTTTTCGAAAACTAATACATGTATTGCGGACGTTTCATTGGTCGAATAACAGCACGTTACGTTACCACTTTTCAGTTCGTCATTTTAAAGACGCGGCGTAAATGTACGGAGCCCCGCAGGGCACATGATTTATTCTATTAATTCGTTCCCACGAAATAACTATTCGTTTCCTCAATTTAACAATTCGTTCCCTCGAATTAACAATTCGTTCCTACGAAATGACAAGTCGTTCCCTCAATTTAACAATTCGTTCCCTCGAATTAACAATTCCTTCCCACGAAATGACAATTCGTTCCCTCACTTTAACAATTCGTTTAACAATTCGTTCCCTCGAATTAAAAAATCGTTCCCACGATATAACAATTCGTTCCCGTGAGTGCTATTCAGTACTAATGGAATTGTTTTTCTGAATGTGGTATTATACGAATGTTGCAGAAGTTATGCCGTGTAAGATATAATACTATTATTATATTGAAAGGTTACATAACTAAATGTCCACCTGAGTAGTTCTCTACATACGAGTTACCTTTCTTGGAGTACCAGCGACCATTTGGCCATGTGCGCACAATCGATATTTATTCGCTTGTTCGCATTACACAAATAAAAGTGGAAATGCGTTGATACGTTCGATGCGAAAAATTTCAATTACATCGAAATATTTCGCATCGAAAGTTATATGGAAAGAAATAAAAATCATGTGGTATGATTTTATCAGTCAGTACGCATTCGGCCAATACAAATCTCGTTACCTGATACATGTGCACATATGCCAAAGTTAGAGAGTATCCGTCGTAAGTTCGACAATGTCCTATAATGATATACATGTATGTATGTGTGTTTTGGAATCGTGAACAGACAGTATCGCCCAATCGAAAATACAGTGAAAGCTATCAACAATATCAACAAATGTACCCCTCAAATATGTTCAATGCCAAAAGCATTTAATTCAAATGCCAGTATAAGTAGACATTGAGTACAGAGACCATATAAACAATAAGTAAGTTATAGTTCACATATTGCATTTTTAATAAACTAATTTCTTGCTCATTAGCGCTCGCTCGAAATTAATTTATTAAAAACTCAATATGTGATCTATACATATTACATATGGATAGTGACACACACGCAAATGTGTATAATTCCAGCACAAAAATATTTACACAATTCCCTACATGCAACATTTGATTGGCCCGTAGCAAGTCTCTGTCCAAATTTTATATCCCAGTAAACTCATACGCCGAACTACTTTCTACAGGTGCGCTGTCAGTGCTGTCAATGTAAACAAATGGCTGCCGTCTGTCGAAATAAAGACATTTTCTTGATGAATTTATTTCAAATGCTGGAATTATAAGGAATGAATGGCCTTTTTGTGGAATTTATCGGGGATATAAACTTGGAAAAGTCGCGGGAATACTGTCCAGTATTCCCGCGACTTTTCCAAGTTTATACCCCGATACTGTCCAGTATTCCCGCGACTTTTCCAAGTTTATACCCCGATAAATTCCACAAAAAGGCCATTCATTCCTATAATAATTTTGCAGTTTTCAATCATATTTATGTGAACAGAGATGGAAGGCAGCTGGAAACTAGTACTGTAACTCAATTCACCAACAGATAGACGAACATAACAGACGGACGGCACGGCGACTATGATGTGTACCCAATATTTTTGCGGGATGAATACATATAATCAATCAAAAATCAATTGGTAGTTTGCTGCTATCCGAATGACAGACGTTTCATAGAAATGTAACAAGAGTCCCGAATGGGCATGTATGGCTCACTTGAAATTATTATCCCATTATAAAATAAATCAGAAACGGCACAGACTGTCGATTATATATACCAGGTTCCATCGACATTTATAAAACATATAATGACTTACATCATAAGATCTATCACATCTGAAGGCGACTGACACATTATTTTGAAATCAGACGTATAACCAAAGAGATTTGTATGGACATTTCGGTGGCTATTTTGGATGATGTAACATCCGATTTCGACAAAAACAAAATGCTCCAGAGTGATCGTCATCTCGATACGTTCGATCTGGTATATGACATGACCATATTTCGTCAAATGTGAAATATGACCCCCTTTTTATTCGCGGGGTCACCAATTTAATAAATCTGAAGAGCGCATTAAATGTCGATCATTTCTGCCAAGTTTCGTCGAATTTTTTTTTTTTTTTACAGTTACAATTGTTTAGTTAGTGATGTAGGCCACCGGCCCATTACACACAACATGTATATGTAAATGATATAACAGTGCCACTGCATGTATATGATGTGAGCCATTGCCCGACGAGTTGTGATTAAGTTCCCATAAATGTATAGTATATGTCATTCTAAGTCAGGCAACGGGTCACATAGACAATGTTTAGGTAAACGATTTTCTTAGTTTCAATAGATGGTAGACAAATGTAGCAATTTTCTTAATAGCTGTAGGATTCTGTATTGCGATTAGTCGATAGTATTCTGTCGCAGACTTGCTTGAGTATATGGTTGGGTCTAAATATTTAATACGCAAGTCAGCATATAGCTTACAATAAAAAAAGGCATGCACTTCATCTTGCACTACTTCCAAACCCTCGTGTAAAAGACAATATTTTGACAAAATCGTAAATGTCGTTCAATACTCAAATGTCTTCCGACTTCAATACAAAGGTTATGGTTGGAACATCTAAAGTTCGACATTGCTTTCCTAAGGTAATATGGCAAGTCGCATGAGATATAGCGTTCAACATTAAGTTTTAAAGTTTTGATACTGATAACACCTTCCGGAGGAATCAATATCGCGACTCCAATCTTGCTTAAGGCAGTCAGCCAATCGTTGCTGAAATTTTGAAATAAATGAGTCGGTATCGCCAATAGCCTGCGCTACCCATACATAACCAAAGCCATAACGATGTAGCAGCAGTCTAACACGGCTGGCCCAGTTTATCCGTCCCATATCATCGTGCTGCCTCAGCATTATGTATGCATTTCTGGGATACCTGTGGGATTCCATGTGTATTAGTCTACACCAGTATTTAATACAGCGAACATAGTAAGTTGAGCAAAGTGGGAGTCTTCCGCATTCACCCAGTGCCATACTGTTATTGATGTGACGGGATAAACCTAGAAATGTCTTACAGAAATTAGCGTGCACAGTTTCAATTTGTTGACAGTTCTCGTACCCCTAAACTTCTCCCCCATAGCAGAGGATAGGTTTGACCATCATATCAAATTTGAAAATGTCGTCAGAGTCAAAAAAGCCGAATTTCCGTTGATAAGAATAGATCGACATGATCGCTTTACGCGCCTGCGATGCTAGTGTAATTTTAGCGCGGGTCCAAATTAGCTTCGGTGTGAAAAGTATGCCCATATATCTATACAATGATACAACTTCTATCGGCTGCCCTTGATAAAACCAACTTTCGTAGCCACGCAGCAGACCTCCATTTCGGAAGACAATAATTTTGGTTTTGGCGATATTCACCTGCATACCGGTTTCCCGACAAAATAAATCGACAGTATCAAATTGCTGTTTCAGCTTGATAGCGGTTTCCGCACAGTTAGCGATGTCATCTGCGAACATTAGACATAATATATCTGGGATGTCATTCGTCACGAATATTCCGGTTCCACATTGATTGCGTAGAAGTATTGCCAGGTCATTAATAAACAGTGGAAATAATAATGGACTGCTTACATAGCCTTGACGCGTACCGATAGAGCAAGGGAAATAACTCGTAATTCCGTTATGCGTTCTGACACATGCAGATAGTCTCCCATAAATTGATTGAAAAATATTGCCTTCCTGCTGGTTTCGTGAGATATTTCTGTGCCATGGCATGTAGTGTACAAATATTGTCAACTGTTGAGTAACCTGTACGGAATCCAGCCTGTGATTCATCGATGACGTTATGATTTTGTGACCATTTTGTGAGTCTTGTGGTCAAAATAGAGGTAAATATTTTACTGATTATGTTAATTAATGAGATCACTCGGAAATTGTTAGGGTCGTCTAGTGGGCCTTTTTTTGTGTATTGGGCATATGAGGCTCTGACTCCAATTAGATGAGAATTCGCCAGCATCATAAATGGAGTTGTAAATGTCAGTGAGGATTGGAGCGATGTCATTGTACGTGTGCTTAAATAATGCTGAGCCTATTCCATCTGGGCCTGGGCTTTTTCCGACTTTGAGTCTGAGAATCGATGAGACTGTCTCGTCTACAGTAAATGGGTCATTCAGGGGGCGTGCTGTATCAATTTGTGTCGGGTCGATATCATCATCGGTGTGTGCGGGTGTTTCTGGTATGTAGTTTGGTGAGAAAAGGTCCTTAAAGTATGTATACCAATCGTGTGGCGAGATGTTAGGTGTCGTTAATGTTGTACGTGTGTTACGTTAGATAGTCTGCCAAAACTATGATGGACTGTTTCTTGCATTGACAAGTATCCTGCGCTGATTAGATTCATATAACTCACGTTTTGTTTTACATAAAGCTTTAAATTTATTTCGGATGTTAATATATATGTCGAGGTCATCCCGATTGTTAGTTAAACGAAATCTACGTAATAGAGATAATTTACGCGTTTTCAACGTTTCGCAATCCCCATCCCACCATTCTGCATACTGTTCGGGCGAATATCTACTGCTTCTAGGACGTAGCTTCATAATCACGGCTGCCTTTTGGTATACACTAGCTAAAAGATCAACTGCTAGACTCAAGTTATCACGAACATTCCGAAGTATATCATCGCGTCGTATTGCTAGTTCCGACTGAAAGTTTGTAGTAAATGTATTCGCATTTCCATCAGCCCACTTATACCGCGTGTATACAGAATCTGACAAATATTCATCATCAATATCACTATGGCCGGGTAAAGTGTAGGCTCTAACTTTGAATTGTAATATACATAACATTGGAAAATGAACCGACTCGTCACGTTCCTGAACAGAAAAACTAGTAACATGACTGAATAGATCAGAAGATGCAATATTATAGTCTACTACGCTAGCCCCTTCATTGGCAGTACAAGTATATTTACCATGTGTGTCACCTGTAACCCGACCATTTATAATATGCACATCAAACAAACAGCATAGCTCCACTAATGACACTCCAAATGAGTTGTACCTGTGAATATCTTTGGTATTTCTGGGCATGTTGAATGAGTCACCATCATATGGAACGTCACCAAAAATTGATTCGAGTGAGTCATCTGTAGCCCATTTCATCAACATTGCAAAGTATACTTTAGTAGCAAAGTATACTTTGAGGGAGAAATTTTCAATTTTTTTAAAAAATTTAAAAATTAATTTTTATTATACTGAATTTATTACATTATCACAGCCATTTAATGGCTGTGATAATGTAATAAATTCAGTATAATAATTCTGCATAGTTTTAATCATCAAATATACACAATCGTTAGTTCTGCATGAAATAATGCATTTCGGAAAAATCAATGATTGCTCCCTCAAAGTATACTTTGCTAGTAAAGTATACTTTGCAATGTTGATGAAATAGGCTACAGGTATGTAGTCAAGAAAATACTTCCATCTAGAGTTTAGATCTCCAGCAATAAACAGTGTAGATCCTGGGTAATCAGACCGGGTCGTCAACAAATAGTTCTCCAGTACCTTAATACCATCTTTCTCATCGCTGCCACGATATATGGGTGACCCCTCGGGTGACACATATACAAAACACAATATCATATCCTGTGTACCTTCATATACTGACATATTGCATTGCAAAAATACACAATTATCAAATTGTCCGTAGATGCGTGTTATTTGTAGTTGCTCTACTAATGAATCTTTAATAAACACAGCTATACCACCACTGTTACGCATATTACCTGGGTTACACCGTACATGATCAAAACAAGTATAGCCACCAAAAAAACTGGTCAAATTCAGAGTTATAGTCCGACCACGTCTCATTTAAAGCTATGATATCAAACCCTTGTAGATAATTAACTATACTGCAGTTGTTTAAATATTTCTTAAGCCCTTCTATGTTCCATGTCAGAATGCTAATGTTTACAGATGTATTAATAGTATTCATATTCCGTGTACTGTGTCTATAATTAGAACTAGAATTCCCAATGTCAATCGGCTGGCCTCGGCCACTATCCTATATAGAGTCATTGTCGCTCATAACTGGGTCACCTGTAGTGTTGCGTACATCTCCATAAGCACGCGGTTGTCCACTCCACGGATACGGTTGGCTGGTACGGAGATCGGTACTGGGTCGTCGCGGTGTGTTAGAGCCAACACGATCTGGCTGTTGAGTTTGAGCATCAAGTTTGTAAACAACGTTGTCGATGACCAGTTTATCAAATCGCATAGATGCTATTCGACCATTTTTGCGTGTTCGAACAATGAACGTACCAAGGACCTTCCTGGTCTCGCGAACGAGCGTGGTGAAATCTTCAGACACGTTTTGTGGCGACTGGGGACCGAGTTTCTGGTATGTGGCCTTTCGCACCATTTCGCGATGCTTAAAGCTGGTAAATTTGGCAATAATGGGGCCATTGGGACGGTTACCACTAATTCGTAGTCGGTTAACTCTCTCGATTCCAAGTTCTGCTTCGCCAGACGGCAGATCCAATTTGTTGGCAACAAAGCTTCGAATTTTCTGTTCGCATTCGTTCCAATTTTCCGGAATTAGCCGGACCGTCGATTCCACGAAATATCAAATTATTCCTCCGGGATTGACCTTCAACGTTGTCAAGGCGTGACTCAAGGTCGCCAACTTTCTGTATCATTTCTTCATTCTGTTTCTTTAGTTTGTCATTTTTCAGTTCATCACATGTTTTGGAAATACGGTCCACCTTGTCATTTAGTCCTGTGAGATTGATCTGGACATATTTTTGTTCATGTTATATCTCATATCTGTTCACAGTTGGGTCACACTGGGCTCGTCCGAATGAGAATGGGATCTGGTAACGCGCATATCGCCAGCATCGTCAACATCAAGCAGTGACTGGCTACAGGCACCCTGGCTGGGCGTTAGTGATGCTCGCTGGGATTGACGAATAGAGCTTGTTTTGGATGTCCCCCTCCCTGTGGGCCCTGGATTAAGTTCCACTCCTCCGATTATCACAAAATACCCATTGCTAGAGATAACCTGATCAGACTAGACACGTTCATTGTTAGTTTGGGGCAGCTGAATGTATCTTCTTTAGGCCCTGGCATCGTGAACGATCCTATGCGGCACCTCCAGCTTACAACGCATATTCCCATTGTGTAGGCTAGACGCGATAACTACTAGTTCTCAATATAGTCATACAATGGTTGTCTCCCTTGATTACTGTAAATTTTGGCGTGGGTCGTAGGCATTGGTACGCTTCAGTGAAATTTAACAATAAACAGACCGATGGGCGAGTTAGTATTGCCGCTGTATATACATGTTTCACAAATTTTCAATTCAGAAATTCACAAATACCCGCTTCAATAATGGTGTTGTTATCCGACACATACAATAACACATCGTTTAGGAATACTAAAGTCCAATTATATAGAGTGTCCTTATTCCAGAATCAGCTGAAATTATTATAAATTATCTCCGGTAAGATTGTTTACATATTCGTTATTGGTTCCCGGCACTATATATCAGTCTGGCAGTTCGTGAGAAGATATAATTTGACCTAATTTTCTATGGCGACCATCTTGGATTGTGTGACTACCTCCATTTTAACAAATATGAAAAGGCTTCACACACGCACCATAACTGTGAAATTTGACCAGCATCGGCCAAGTAGTTTACGAGAAGAATACGTTTGGAATCTATAATAAATACGATGACATTTCGGCGGCCATCTTGATGGATGGCGTGATCGTCCTGATTCCGATAAAATATTATACAGAGTGATTGCCTACTCGATACCTTCGATTAATATATGACATGACCTTATTTGGTCAAATGTGAAATCGTAGCCCTATTTGACTCCCTGACCCGCCCAATTTTAAATCATGGGTCATCATTTTCACATACCTGGAAGAGCATTGACTATCGATCATTCCTGCCAAGTGCCGTCGAAATTGGTCTGCATGTTTATGAGAAGAAGCATTTTTAAGAAGTTGACCTCATTTTCTTAATTTTGGATTAAGTGACAACAGCCATTTTAACAAATATGTAAAGAATTTACCCACGCATCATAACTGTGCATTTTGACGAGTATCGGCCAAGGGGTTCACGAGAAGAATATGTTTGTAATCTATAAAAAGAGCTGTAGGAGAACAGCATAGCTCGACTACGAGGGTTGTCGATGTACGCATAGCTTGACAAAGAAGGTGGCTGCGGCCTGCATAAAAACCTTAACCAAGGTTGACTAAAAACATTAACCAAGGGAAACTAGAAATGTGGCCTGTCGGTACACGAATACCTCCACTGGCAGCCAAAGAAAATGAGGCGTTTTTTATTATAAACCATTTAGCCGAGCGTTAAGGTTTCAAACGCATCAAGTCTGTGACCTTGACCCTGGCAATAGTGTGATAATCCATGCATCGGTGTAGAAGATATAGAGCGGAAGGGAATTTCAATAGGTTTGACCTTTGACCTTCAACTATGACCTTGACCTTGGACGTAGGTGCGTGGTTATTGATCGAGACACACCTTCTCATCCTGAGAAACATTTGTGCCAAGGCATTTGATAATCCATGCATCGGTGTAGAAGATATAGAGCGGAAGGGAATTTCAATAGGTTTGACCTTTGACCTTCAACTATGACATTGACCTTGGACGTAGGTGCGTGGTTATTGATTGCGACACACCTTCTCATCATGAGAAACATTTGTGCCAAGCCATTTGATAATCCATGCATCGGTGTAGAATATATAGAGCGGAAGGGAATTTCGATAGGTTTGACCTTTGACCTTCAATTGTGACCTTGACCTTGGACGTAGGTGCGTGGTTATTGATCGCTACACACCTTCTCATCATGAGAAACATTTGTACCAAGCCATTTGATAATCCATGCATGGGTGTAGAAGATATAGAGCGGAAGGTAATTTCGATAGGTTTGACCTTTGACCTTCAATTGTGACCTTGACCTTGGACGTAGGTGCGTGGTTATTGATCGCGACACACCTTCTCATCATGAGAAACATTTGTACCAAGCCATTTGATAATCCATGCATGGGTGTAGAAGATATAGAGCGGAAGGTAATTTCGACCGACCGACCGACCGACCGACCGACCGACCGACCGACGACCGACCGACCGACCGACCGACAGACAGACAGACAGACAGACAGACAGACAGACAGACCGACCGACCGACCGACAAGCTTTGTTTGTGGGGGTATAATAAATACAGAGAATAAATAGCAGTATCCGATCACATTTTAAGGAAGCACGGTTATCGCCCCTCATATCAGTGTGGAAATTTACTTCTGATATAAAATGTCTCAGATGATGTCTCCGACATAAATAACAGTTTGTGCCTACTGAGTGGGCACGTACCTTTAATGGACATTAATATAAAAGTAACAGGGACACAAAATATGCAATAGTTGTTTTATTTTTGGTTTAATTTGATCCGTTATTTTGCATGTGATATATACAAATATACAAGTAGCACATGGTCAACGGATAACATGATGCATGTACGTCGATAATCAAAACATACTTGTCACTTTGTCTGGAGAAATAGGGCTAATAATGACATTGTAACACGAAATATGATGTCATTTGCGCATGTCTGCGCCTGCGCAAACACCAGAAAATTCGGTTTAACCCTTTCAACTCTAAATAACTGGAATGGATTGTGCTGTGTTACTTTAAGGGCCAATCTAATTGTCACAAAATAATGTTCAGACTAGTCCATGTATACATGTAGCAAGGTGATTTGTTTTGTATCCTTGTCACAAAATTTTCTTGTATTACAATGTTTTGAGTGAAACTTGCAGCTGGCTGGTCAAGGGAAACAACCTCAATATATTGGGAGCAGGAGGGTATCAGGAGTTATCTTTCTTGTTGTACCCAACAGTATAGCAGGTGGTTGATATTGAGGAGTTACCATTCCTGTAGTATGCCCATATTGGTAGAACTGGTTTGGCTGGTGCTAAATATAGATTCAGTTGGGCCTATGCAGTTTGGCTGAGAAGTGGTCAGTTGTTAAGATGCCTTTGACGTGACAACACCCTTGTTAGTTAGCAGTTGTACAGTTGTATAGTAGTATTGAAGTTGATAGCAGTTGTGAAGGCCAGTCCATATTGTAAGTGGTTTTAACTCCCATTTTATTTTGTCGATTGTATTTGAATTATATTTGTGCATTGTTTGAAGTAGTGTTCATATAATTTGATTGAATAGAATTTTCTTTCCCATTTTTTTGGACTTAGTAAATTTGGGCTCGAGTTGTGATGAAATATTCAATGTAATATTTCATCATTCACGTTGTAATTCATTACACGTGCATATCGTGAATGATACGGTTGAAGTCTCTTTATGTATATATTGGAGATAGGTGAATTGAATTTTCTTTTGAATGACGAGCCGATGCCCGGATTTATTTTCTTAGAACTTATATTATATACGAGTACTTAGTGCGTTTTTTCCTCTCGTATGTTTAAGGTCCCTTTTGGCAGTGGTCCCTTCGAGGCGGTTACGGTGGTCTTAACAGTTGTACCGGTGTATCTACGAGGATAGTTACCATGGGGAAACCCGTCCTGAGAGAGCTCCATTCCCGACCCGTATTCTGAACTCTTGGGGGAATATGTATTCGTAACAACGATTCTGATGTACTCTCAACATGCGAGTTGATCATGTGGAATGTGAAGATGATAGTAGCCGCATGCCGCTACACATGTCTGTGTGAAATCACATGTCTGTGTGACATCATTCACTGTCTATGGTCTATGTGACATACATAAATATCCCGTCTGTGTGACATCCAATTAGAGCTTGTCTGTGTGACAACCAATTAGAGCTCGTCTGTGTGACATCCAATTAGAGCTTGTCTGTGTGACAACCAATTAGAGCTCGTCTGTGTGACATCCAAGTATAGCTTGTCTGTGTGACATTCATTGATATCTTGTCTGTGTGACGTTCGTCGAAATATCGTCTGTGTGACATCAATTCCAATAATGTGCTATTGAAGAACTAGACATGTATGTTACTCATTTCCGCTGGTCGTCGCTATGTACATCGCTATGTATGAGAATCATTACGCATCATTACTTGTGATCGAGAGAAGAAATGACATTATGTCACTAGTATAAAAGGACACAATCTTAGAGCTGTTTGTGTATATCACGTGACATTATTACATGTACTGATTTCACTACAAGGATAAATTATTGTATGTCCACTATCGTTATGTTGTTCACTGTGCTCCGGTGTGTTGTGTAGCTCCGATCAATCATGTCGACCAAACCTGTGACAATCCTAAACAATATGAAATTACTTGCAAAACGTAAAGATCCTGATGAAACGGCTCGTTCCGAGCCGGCTCATCTGGATCTACACCGTTTGCAAACACGAAAGGTATGTAGTGTTGAAAAGGTTAATAACATTTTAGGTAAATCTAGTTCATCAAATCTAGATTATATATTGCTAGCACACTCATACAATTACGTCAGAGGCATTACGTGTAACTGACTCACGTCATAGAGACAAATGTAGACCCTGGTCAGACTGCAAGCTGATATGGGTCTGCATTGGCCACAAAACCCGTATGCTCAATTTCTTAAGTCACAACCGCATTTAATTTAATAATAATATACATGTATACATACAATTTACAGTATATACAACTTCAACAACGCAGTTTTCGCTCAGTACAATACAGTCTGGGCATGTGCAATAATATGTACTACCTACTTCTGTTTCAAATAAGGCATTTTATTGGTTCCGGCTAAGCTGTCCTCATGCTCAACATATGAAACTGCCTCCGTTAATGTTGCCAATATTACCAAGTTACGAACGATCTATTAAAAACTTGGCCAATCAAACTGTCTGATTTCGAACACGAAAACGCATAATCAGAAAGTATTAAAGGTACATGCCCACTCAATCGGCACGAAATGTTCTTTATATATGAATTAAATAAGTGTATAATTCCACCAGTTCTAAAAATTACGAGTGCCCGCTATACAGATATAATCATTTAGTAATATTTATATTTTTACTGATAGTGACGCGCGGTTGTATCAGGCTATTTTCATATGCAAATGAGCCATGATATTTTTTAATTATTTATACTAATTAAATGCGTCACCTGAAAAAAATAATAGTTTCGACAGATTATAAAGAATGATCATTGCACATCAACAAATAAATAGTAATATCTGTTAGCATTTTAAGGAAACACGGTTATCGCCCTTGATATCAGTGTGGAAATTTACTTCTGATATAAATTGTATAATAATGCCAATCAATACGTGGGGTGATGGTGAATGAATGTGTATATTGCCAGAAAATGTCTCAGATGATGTCTCTGATGTAAAAAGCATTTTGAGCCTACTGAGTGGAAATGTACCTTTAAACTGAAACCCGTGGGCTCATGCTTGCAACACGTTTGTAGCACGTTCTCTATAGTCGTACTCCAAATCAAGCAGCCTGATTGGTCGAGGCTGAGCTGTGCTCAGTCTCGGCCAATCACGCTGTATGATTTCGAACTGAGTACATAATCAGAAAGTATTAAAATCAGAGGTATTGTACAAGTACCATGGAACCTCTCTAAACCGGACATCAAGAACACATTTATGCTTTTATTTTTGATGAGTTTCTTGGTCATTTATCTCAGATGATAATACTATCAAAGGCCTGTCAATAATATCAAAGGCCTGATTTACAGTGAAACCTCTTTAATCCGGGCACCCTGTGACCTCACAGGGTGTCCACAGGTGGAAGACTCGGACATATGACACCAAAAAAATGCATATTAAAAAAAAATCCTATTACCCCACCCACTTGGTCTCGTACATTACCGTCTTATATAAAGAAAGGTGGATAACATTGTGGCCATTATAGAAAGAGCCCTCTCGTTTCCGACTCGCACAAACAAAAATGCATATTAAAAAAAAATCCTATTACCCCACCCACTTGGTCTCGTACATTACCGTCTTATATAAAGAAAGGTGGATAACATTGTGGCCATTATAGAAAGAGCCCTCTCGTTTCCGACTCGCACAAACACAATACACATCGATTACATGTATGATTTATGTCGCTTGCAATCGATAAAGGTATTAGGTGTGTGAATATATTCACTTCAAATCGCTCTTTCCAGCATTTATTCAGTTATTCGCATTCGTATTTATGTGTATACCCCATCCAAAGCGAAATTTGCGTGTACGAAAGAATCTCACACAGAATTGGAGGCCATCCGGCGTGGATTATCGGTCATATTTGACCAATAACTGATCGCCAGCTCAAACTAAAGTGGTGCACCATGACCATATACATTAGAAACTCCAACCATACAAAGTTCGTCCAATTGTGATCGTTCACCGATCTAAAAAAACATATTTTTTCTACTTTCGTTCATGATTCGCGTACTATCAGATTATGTCTTCGGGAATCCCGAAATAGGTTGAATGACGTAATTACAGTTTAGATTTAGCCAATCAGAGATGTTATTTACATAGACGCTTCCGGTTGTATTATGGAAGATGGTGCATTGACCCGGTTCCAGATAATGAACGAAATTAGACAAACAAGTGTTTTTTTAGATCGGTGAACGATCACAATTGGACGAACTTTGTATGGTTGGAGTTTCCAATGTATATGGTATTGGTGCACTACTTTAGTTTGAGCCGGCGATCAGCTATCGGCCAAATATGACCGATAATCCACGCCGGACGGCCTCCGATTCTGTGTGAGATTCTTTCGTACAAGCAACTTTCGCTTTGGATGGGGTAACCAAAACGCGAATAAGTCAATAAATACTTGAAACAGCGATTTGAAGTGAGTATATTCACACACCTAATACCTTTATCGATTGCCAGAGACATTATTTCATACATTTAATCAATGTTTATTGTGTTTGTGCGAATCGGAAAATAGAGGGCTCTTTCTATAATAGTCATATTCATACCCACCTTCTATAAATAGAAGATGGTAATGTACGAGACCAAGTGGGTGGGGTAATGGGATTTTTTTAATAGACATTTTTTTGGTGTCATAGGTCCGAGTCTTCCACCTGTGAGAGTGTCCGGTTTAGAGATGTATCCCTGTACAGAGAAGACCTTTGGAACATGTTCTTCTACATGTAATCCGTACACAGTGCGATAGGCCGAGACTGAGCACAGCTCAGCCTCGACCAATCAAGCTACCCGATATCGAGCATACAGACAGAGTAGATGCTCCATAAAGTAAGAATATCACAATCACTGGGCAAGTACATACTAAACGTTCACAGCACGTTCTTCAAACTCATACTCGAATTCAGCAGTTTGATTGGACGAGATTGAGCACATCTCAAAATCGACCAATGCAACTACTCGATTTCGAGCATAACAACAGGGTAAATGTTCAGAAAGTGTAAAAAATCACAGGCACTGTGCCAGTGGTTAGGAACATTTTAAAGAATTGTCTTCAAATTCGTACTCGAATTCAAGCAGTTTGACTACGACTGAGCACGTCGCAGCCTCCCTCAATCAAAGTACCCGAATTCGAGCATAAGAACAGAGAGTATGCTCAGAAAGTGCAAAACTCACATGTGCTGGACCCGTGCTTCGGATATCTGCCGTTTCACTAAACTTCGTACGACTAAAATGTTCGTAAGTGCAAATTTAGGATCGTCTGGAAATTTCAATTGATGGATTTACATTTATTGAACATAGGCTGCATATCAGCCTATGTTCAATAAATGTAAATCCAAAATGATCCAAACATGATTAATGTGAAAATGACAGACTGTCATAAGTTTGCACTTACGAACATTTTAGTCGTACGAAGTTTAATGAAACGGGGCCCAGATTTCGAACATAAGCACAGCGTAAATACTCAGATAATAGTACATTCACTGGCCCTGTGTCTGGAATGCAGGAAACAGTTACACAAGTGTTGCACTCGTCGACGTAAATGTTTCATGTCGAAAAATACATCGGTTTCTTGACGAAAATCCACTCAGATCTATTTAGAGCTATCGCATATACACATTTTCGTCTAATAACCGCCGCAAATTTATTGCGCCGGTTACTAGACGAAAATGTGTTTATTATACCCCTCGGCATACGTCTTCTCACTTGCTCTTATGCAGTATCTGCATAAAGCAGGATGGGACATCATCAAGAATCCGGCGCCTATTTCGAGGTGAAACATTTTAAGCCGGCACGGAGTGCAGAATCAGTGAGTTACAAGGACCAACCCAGTGAGGGATTTACGTGGTTTCCGAACGGCGTGACGTCATGTTTTAGATATGTATACGGTACATCTCCTTTAAAGTTTGGGTCCCATATCCCAGGTTGTAACATGGGGAGACATATTTTTCAGATTCAACCATTCTTTAGGTATTACATTTTCGGGCCAATAAGCATTCAATTACCATTACCGAACGTGTTAATTGCCATTATTATACTGTTTATATCAAACGAGAAATATCAGTTTGATATCAGGGGTGATAACCGTGTTTCCTTAAAATACGGAAACAACTATCTATTATATACCTACCCATGAAATACATAGTTATACGATGTAAATAAAAGTCATGTGTTCTCATCGATGAAATAAACAACTTCCGGTGAAAATACGACTACTTCCGCCATATATATTCATAACGCGCACCTGAAATAAAACAGCACAAATAGGCTGCAAATACACATTCATTACCGTATACAGTCAAAAAACTGCTAATTTCCATGGAGCGGTATATAATAAATAGAATATTCATATTTTTGCAACGAATATGACATATTTGTTCATCTCAAGGTGTGAAATGTCCATAACGGCACTCGTGAAATATGGACATTTCACACCACGAGATGAAATGTGTGAAATGATGAAATGTGTGAAATGTCCATATTTCACGAGTGCCGTTAGTCACTCGTGAAATATGGACATTTCAAAGCACTCGATGAACATATACCTCATATTCGTTGCAAAAATATGAATATCCTCTATTTATTATCTCTATTTATATTTTGATATGCAATATTCATACATAATAATATGTCGATAAACATATTTACATTTCATGTATTCAGGTAACTTATTTATTTGATATAAATAATTTAAAAATGTCCTGCCTAATTTGCCTATCAATATAGCCTGATTCAACAGCGCGTCTCTATCAGAAAATAGAAATTACTGAATGATTATATCTATATAGCGGGCACTCGCAATTTTTAAAACTGGTAGAATACGTGCAGTTACATTACACCAAGTATACACGCATTTAATTCCTATATAAAGAAACGTTTGTGCCCAACTTTAATATCTTATAATGGAATGACAGAGTTTTATGAACCATAGCTGCTGCACAGCTTAATATAGAACTGGTTGTCCGTTATTGTATAATCTCATGACTTTTCCGTTTGGAAGAATCCGTTACCGTCAATTTAAATACAAATCTAGAGCACGTGAAAATATGATACAAACGGTATTCGATTATTAGTGAAAGCGATATTGGTTTTATAAAGAACTTTTAGTGCAAACATAAACCATGTAAGCCATCGTATTTGGTGCGCTACAGTGGGGTCAGCGTGTAAGTGCACACACGAACGAACACGACAGGTTGGTTCCAACCTGTCGTGTTCGTTCGTGTGTGCACTTACACGCTGACCCCACTGTACATATGGTCAAAACCCGCCCGTTTGTTCGGAAGATTTTAAGGCAAATCTCCTGTAAAAATTCAATCAATGATTACGGCACGTCGAAAAACGTTGTTCGGACACATTCGGAAACCACACGATCCTATGCAACCGTAACTGTGACGTCAGTGAAGTGACACTCGAGACCGTGACATCACAAGAAGACGCCGTCTACGGAATGTGATTTCGTGTGTGTCTTCAGTCGGGTGGCGGACACCCGTCGTGTCGGGGTATTCTCCCCCTCGCGGTGGTTGTTGTTCGCTTCCGGAATGTCACTGTCCTGCACGGAATTCTCTCGGCTCAGCCTCTCCTGGCAGTAACGGGTCTTGGCCTGTTTGATATGAAGCATCCAGTTGTTCTGCAATGGAGTGGTGAATAGTTGATATAATCATAGAAAGAATCATACGCGATTGGGCCTATAAAAAAACAAGAAATGCGTCTGTCGAACGCGGATGCCACCTGCAGCATATTTGAGAAACTGTGACAAATTGGTTAACCGAAAAGTATGACGGACGGACAGACAGACGGACGGACGGACGGACGGACGGGACGGACCGGACGGACGGGACGGACGGGACGGACGGACCGACCGGACGGACGGACGGACGGACGGACGTACTGATGAGAGGGTACTTGCGGGGTTTTCGACTTGTGGGGTGCCAACATGTACAAATGGTACTTGTGAGGTGCACCTTCATGTCCATGAATGTGTGGTGATGGTCTTTATGTGGGGTTAAATGTCCATGTACAAATGGTACTTGTGAGGTGCATGTGGGGTCCATCAAGGTGGGGTGAAATACAATTATCCCCAACATATTTGTGGGGTGAGTCATGAGTACAGGGTAGACTTGTGGGGAATTTCGCGACTTGCAGGGTTTACCTCACAAGTGACCCATCTAAACACCCGCAGGTGGTACGGTCGTATCACCCACTGCTCATCCGCACCGGTACTTTTGCTTTTGAATACTGTACCACCATAGTGGTACGAACAGATATCTTCAGACTTCATTCAGGCCATAAAAGTATAAGAAATAGCAGTTTGTTTTTTCAGTCTGTACGATTGATTGATTGATTGATTGATTATTGGTGTTTAACGGCCTATCAACAGCCAGGGTCATGTAAGGCCGGGCCAACATAAACTATATATTCAGCCCTGAAATTAGAATATCCTGACCTTGTGCCAGGTCCATGCCACACCAGAGTCACTTAGCTCTTGCCCCAAAGTAACATGATTAGCTATAAGCTTATTACTTCTTATTATTGGAGCATAACAGGATTTAGCTCTCAAGTACCAGGGGCCAAAATGGTACAAGAGGGCCAAACCATGTAGGTCGGCATTCCGGTGAAGATGAATGTCGATCGTTAAATTACCCTTCGCTGTCCCTCCTACCTCCCAATCAGTATGTACGAGATAATTCACGAGCGTTCGCGATCGTACAGACTGAAGAACCGTGCATTAACTTATTTGTCCCACCATAATGTCTGAATCATGTCTGCTTCTAATAACCTGCGTAGAAACATCTCAATTGTGGTAAGGTGGGACAAATAAATACATATATATTCAGTCCTGAAACTAGCATCAACCAGACATGGTGCCAGGTCCTCACACACCACCAATTTTTTAATCACTTAACCCCATCCCATAAGAGTAATAGGATGGACCAATCAAACGATCCTACTACTCTTATAAAACTTAAAAGGTATAACCTGTTTCGACTCTTCATACGCGGTTACAAGTTTATGACAGGGCCGAACTATGTAGCTCTGGATACCGGAAAGGATGAATCCTATCGTTAAGGGCCGCCTGCCCTCCCAACCTCCACGAAAGCTTCTACGACTGAATCGCGAACAGTGTATAGTGTAGACCCTGATCAGACTACGCAGATGCACTGTCGAATAGGCCACAAGCCTGTTTTGCCATGGTGCATCCCAAATCATTAAGGTAATTTAAATCCTAGAAATGCTGAAATGCGTTTTGAAAAACATCGAAAATAATCAATATTGGGGTTCGGTGTTCGGGGGAATTCCACCAGCCTCGCCTTATATGTCATCTCGTGTGCCGAGCATAGCAACGCACGTCTGGGATTTCCCTTTCTAACTACGAACCCCAACGTAGATTCTATTAATCTACAAAACCCTTATCGGCTTCCAAGTGCCTCGCTACATCAGACTAGTAGGCCGCAGCCCGCATATCGATCCCCACGAGGCATTGATAGTAAAATGAGGCATTGATAGTAAAACTTTTACATTTTCGAAAACATATCATTTCGGACGCACGCATCATGAGTGAAACTCGGCATGTATGGCGGGACCAACCACGCCCGACTGACAACTTTTACAAACTGGGTGCTGTTTTCAAATGGAGCACAGATGTTGCATGTCATTCACTAAAATGGTTGTGCCTTCTAAACCTTTGAGTACACGTTAAAATGATGATTTCACAGATAGTCTGTTTATCACTTCCAATGTTTGACCGTCCATGTATCTACTCTAATTAAAACAAAATTTAATTATCGCGCGACTTTCTTATGAATTGTTCGACGTCATTTTCCTTACATTTTATATTTGGCAACGATTGCTGGTTTAACTGCTAACGAAAGCAGATATGACGTCGATATGTTGTATGTGCCCGTGTACAGCGTCATTTGACATGCACATGGACTTGTGATAAATTGGATATTACCAGTCATAAGAAAGAACACTTGAGGAGCAGCAATTCCAATTCTAAATTACACCTCCCCCACTCCAGTGTTATAGGGTTGCTATAGCAACGTCTAAATTAGTGTTCCATTTTATCAAACATTTCATCATTTTAAAATCTGGTAGCTAATATGCCGAAATATATCTGTTCTTAAGAATAGATATTTGACACCAATACGATTATGTTAGGACAAGTCTCAATATTTCTGGAATGCCCCTCGTACATGTATACAGAGCCGATGAAATTGTAATATCATGGACACAATGACTGTGTATGCCGATTTCATTGGTACAAATCCCTTACATACATGTAGCGTGAAAAATGCCAGGTGTGCCTCGTTTGGGCATCACCGGGAGATCCTGCTAAAAGTAAATCAAAGTACTGAAAGTACTGAACATAGGGTACTACAAGATTAAACTAGATTGATTGATTTATTGTTGGTGTTGCAGTTTCATTAACCCTTAAAGGTACATGCCCACTCAGTAGGTACAAAATGTTCTTTACATCAGAGACATCATCTGAGACATTTCCTGGCAAAATAAACATTCATGCGCCATTATCCCACGTACTGATTGGCATTATTATACAATGTTATATCAGACGTAAATGTACACACTGATATCAGGGGCGATAACCGTGTTTGCTTAAAATGTTAACGGACACTACTATTTATCTCTGTATTAATTTATGATGTGCAATGATCATACTTTAAAATCTGTCGAAAATATTATTTTTTCAGGTGACGCATTTCTTTAGTATAAATAATTAAAAAATGTCATGCCTCATTTGCATATGAAAATAGCCTGATACCACCGCCACTATCAGTAAAATAAATATTACTAAATGATTATATCTGTACACTGTATAGCGGGCACTTGTAACGTTTAGAAACTTGTTAGATTTTTTTTGTCGTATTTCAGTACTTGCATTAATATGGGTATTAATATAAGCTGGTTGTGTATACTGTCATTAATGTGTTCCTGACTGTAAGTTATCACCTTAAATACTGACTTATTGACCCCCTTCCCTGAACGTAGAATTGACACTCATGTTGGCGTGTATTGGCACCATAGACAAATGTCAATCGGGCCATATTCAGGAATGTCACTAAAATCCACTGTAAATCCATCGATAGAGAGAGAGAATGAGGATTAAACATCAGTTAGACCTACGCGTGCGAGTTTTGTTTCGCACAGGTGTCGGGTGAGTTTAAAAATAGGCTGTCGGAATGGCAAACTTGATGTAGTTTGTGTGTTAAACGCGTCGCTTGTTTCGGAGAGTATTCGGAGGGGAGTTAACTCTGTTACTAAATTTAGCGATGACCGCACGATTCCAACGCGATTCCATTGGCTGTTTTATATGCAGATATCAGCTGTCAATCACAGGCGTCCGCACCGCGGGGGGTCGTGGGCGGAGCCAAATGATCCCGCTCGATCGCAATACATACGGATACACATGTACCCTATGTAAAAACAATCATAACTAACATTTCCTACCATAAACTGTTTAACAGGGGAAGTTGGAGAACAGTGAAGCTTGACTATTCGGCAGCATCGTCACAAGGGCGTACTGCATAAAAAAATGGCATACAATGGGAAAAGTAAGTCAAGGTCACGACCTTAATGGTGAAATGGCCAAGTCCATCCGGTACAGGTCATAACTTGATTGGTGCAATGTAATGCGCATTGCCATTTGTTGCTCAACTATTTGCACGCTAGTGATGAAAATATCAGCAAAATATGTCATCCAATTTCATTGGAATTGCATCGTAATGATGCAATTCCAATAAAATTGCATGACATATTTAATAGTTTTCAGAAAATGATAAGAAAAACATGTAAATAAAGTGCCGTCTCCTGCCAAATTTGAACTATTTTTAGCAATTATCTTTTACCCAGCATGCGATGATGCGGCGAAGCAAATCCACTCCAGATACAGTAAGATATACATGGAAAATGGTAAATTAAAATAAGCTTTAATCCATAGAATGGTATGGCATTTTTGAACTTATATGCCTCTGTGAGGCACCTGAAAAAAAAGTGTACATCTTATAAAAAATGTTTGTAATGTAATATCAAAACGTAATGACCCAATTGTGACAAAAATTGATTGTTTGATTGATTGTTGGGGTTTTACGGCCTATCAACAGCTAAGGTCATTTAAGGCCGGGTTTATGGGTTCAGTACTAAACCCACATTACCTGTAGCACAGACACTGAGACTGTACTAATGGGGGGAAGATTCCAAAATCAGAGCTCAATGTTTATAATAAATAAAATATACATTCAGCCCTGAAATCAGAAAAATCCTGATCTGATGCCAGGTCCTATCACACCAGATCACTAAGCCCCCTCCCAAAAGCAGTAAATTCACCTCACCTGGGTGACACTATCAGTACTAATCTCTTACTACTTTTTAAATTGGCAAGAACCTCTTTCAACTCTCTAATTACCAGCCGATCCAAAGAGAAAAAAAGGTACAAAAGGGCCGAAGCAGGTGTAGAATTCCTATATAAAGTAAGATTTGATTTGATTATTGGTGTCATGTAAGGCCGGGCCAAGAAGGGAAGGACTATCCCGCATTTAACCTGTAAAAATGAGAGAAATTTTGAATACTGTACACATAGTGGTACGAACAGATATCTTCAGACTTCATTAAGGCCAAAAAAGTATAAGAAAGAGCAGTTTGTTTTTTCAGTCTGTACGATTGATTGATTGATTATTGGTGTTTAACGGCCTATCAACAGCCAGGGTCATGTAAGGCCGGGCCAACATAAACTATATATTCAGCCCTGAAATTAGAATATCCTGACCTGGTGCCAGGTCCATGCCACACCAGAGTCACTTAGCTCTTGCCCCAAAGTAACATGATTAGCTATAAGCTTATTACTTCTTACTGGAGCATAACAGAATTTAGTTCTCAAGTACCAGAGGCCAATACGGTACCAGAGAGCCAAACCATGTAGGTCGGCTTTCCGGTAAGGATGAATGCCGATCGTTAAATTAGCCTTCACTGCTCCCTCCTACCTCCCAACCTATAAGTAAGAATCCTCCGTTAATTTGCACTCCCTGGCTCCCTCCAACCTCCCACAAAAAGAGAAAAAAGAAAGAAGTAATTTTGACCCCAATTTATCACACAGGCCCCGCCCATTTTTTTACCCCGGGGGCGCCATTCTGGAAGGAGCCAGTAGGGTGGGACGGGATCAATCATTCCTACAAAAGCTCGTCAAAATCCGTTCATCGGTTCGCGACCATTCTATCAAATTTGAAAATACTTCACCAAAGGACTCTGTGGAGTTTGGCTTAGCATAGACCAAGTGGTTCACGAGATGTTTGAAATTGAATAAGTTTACTGACGATGGACGGACAGACAAAAAGCGTTAACATTAGCTCAAAAATAAAAATAATCTGAATGACAGTCGAACCACGACTGCAATTTTTTTATCACTTGCTGCTCCCTCCCCCCCACCACCTCATTTGGAAACAAAATTTGAACGAAACTAGAAAAACATATTCATAGAAACACGGATGCCCCACCTGCCACTTTGTCAGTCTATTTTTAGCCCTTTTTACACGGTGACCTTGACCTTGGGCGGTACGTGACCCATTTTCACTTTGCATCATCGATATAAAAGCATATGCAAATTATTGTGAAGATCGGACATAAGGAACTGGTTATCGACGATGCAAACAAGGTGTAGCTGGCGTGGTGGTGATACAATAAAGACCAATTTAAGACTCATCATTCTTTGATGAACTAATCTATAGCCGATTTATATTAAAAACAAGAATTCCGCGGAATTAGTGGTCTCACCCCCGTACGAGGCAATGAGTGGGGACGAGGCTATATTTAGAAAAAGTAATTCCGCGGAATCAAATGTCAAATGGCCTGCCGGCCTGGTAGGCAAAAAAAAATGATTAAAAAAATGTCATTTTTTCGGTCGTTGGACTCGGTGAAGTAATTATAGTTTGTTTTCCTCATTTAGGTATACCGTATTTACCCTATTATATTCGACATATGCAACCATTGTAGGCGCAGATCAGTCTGCGCATTCGCAGTCTTATCAGCGTCTTACACTGTTTGACATTCAGTCCAAGTTGAAGCCCCCCCGCCCCGCAAATTCTATCACGCATCTATTCAGTATTCAGTATATGAACAATCATATTATGTTAGTGACATGGATAACAATGACCTTGACATTGAAACACAAACTCGGTGAAGTAATTATAGTTTGCTTTCCTCATTTCTGTATACCGAATTTACCCTATTATATTCTGACACTATTTATCATGGCCTATGCGACCAGTGTAGGCGCAAATCAGCCTGAGCGGATGCGCAGTCTGATCAGTGTCTACACTGTTTGACATTCAGTCAGTGAAGCATCTATCACACATCTATTCAGTATTCAGTATATGAACAATCATATTATGTTAGTTACATAGGTAACAATGACCGACATTGAAACACAAACTCTGTGAAGTAACTATAGTTTGCTTTCCTCATTTCCTCGGGCTGAAATCAGATCAACTCAGTCATGGATAACCGACATGACTGTACAGTACACAAATTATATGTCATGACCACACTCCACAGAACACAGAATCTAGAGGACACAATAACCGTACCAAAAAAATCGATGTGTCCATATTTTGTGGGGTGTAGCAACAACCCACAGACTTGGCCAAGTCAGCCCAGATTATGGACACCCGACATGACTATAAATAACCTTACCAAGAAAACCAATGTGTCCATATTTGTGGGGTGCAACAACAGCCCACATACTTGGCCAAGTCAACCCAGAAGTAATAGACACCCGACATGACTGTAGATAACCTTACCAAGAAAACCAATGTGTCCATATTTGTGGGGTGCAGCAAACAACACATACTTGGCCAAGTCAACCCAGAGGTAATGGACACCCGACATGACTATAAATAACCGTACCAACAAAACCGATGTGTCCATATTTGTGGGGTGTAGCAACAACCCACATACTTGGCCAAATCAACCCAGAGGTAGTGGACACCCACCTTTGACTTTGGAAACAGTGGTGATTCTAATAAATGCATGCCCGGGCATTTATTAGAATAATTACGGTAATTTTTTTTTTTTACTTTCCAAAACCGCCACTTTTGTGGTATGACAAGTGCTCGTTTTCCATTGAAATTTGCATTACTTGACTGAAATGCTGAGAAGTATTATAGTTATAGTAGTTATAGTTATATTTGTCAATGCAATTTTTTTTTGGTGTGGTAAATATTGGTCCGACCGGGTCTGGTAAAAATTCAAGTTTACCAGACCGAATGTCCTGTAACGGCTCAGACAATTTTGTATAGGACTGTATTCACATTGATGTACATGTATTTATACCTGTACCCCGTATTAAATGATGAATCATAAGCTGTCCCCTGAAACAAAAAACAGAGCCCTATCGATCAGGGTTTATTTTCGCCATTTTGGGTTTAACATGACCCATGCCCGCTAACACAGGGTGTCAGCGCTCCCTTCCAGAAAGTGTAAAGAGTCCCCGGGGTCACTGAATTTGAGAAAAATAAGCGCGATTTTCGCCAAAATTGTGAAAAATAAACGCGATTTTCGTCAAAATTGTGAAATTATATCAAATGTTTAAAACTGTGCATTAACAAGAACTAATATAGCAATAAAATACATGAAACTCAAAGACATTACTAAGCTCTTAACAATCAATTCCAGGTGTCTTAAAGTCAAATACACAAGGAAACATGAAAAAGCAAGAACAATCTTGCAATGTGTATTTTCGGGGGAGATTTAATTGTAAATGCCACATCATGCATGACTCAACGACTTGTAACTTAAACAATGAATCCTCATGTATCAGAGAGAAATTGGAACTTCAGCTCTGAATTTACAATATCCTGATGTGGTGCCGTTCTAATAGGAATCAGAAGCAGCCATGCAGCTAATGCCACTCCACATGTGACCTCGTGTATCAGAGAGAAATTGGAAATTCAGCTCAGAAATTTACAATATCCTGATGTGATGCCATTTGGTTCATTATAACACACTAGGAATCAGAAGCAGCCCTGTAGCTAACTGTTTGGCGACAACAAAATCGAACAATGAGCAAAGCTGATGTCCTATTGCAACCAACACTAGATGTATCAAGACTGTGATAACAAGCAATGGAGATCAACTTACCAAATTGACACATTATTTCTGTCATATTATGATATATTCGATCACCATCTGGTAGAATCAAACCTCCATTGCACAGGAATGCCACATGATTCACAGAAACTTAAAGTTTTTCCCACATCGGAAACAGAATATATTTGAAAGCCAAAACTAGGTCGCTGATCAGTAGTAGTTATCGGTACTGTAATTATATCAGCAGTAATGTTATTGAAAAGAAGCCATGATAGTATCTGTCTAAAACTGTAACTAGAGCTCACAAATCCTGTGGCCATGTTTTCACTATTGTAGGTCACAATTCCATCTATTAAATAGTTTACTCCATTTTCTAGACACAATGAATAATGTTACTCCTATAAAGAGCAATGATATAAAAATTAGTAACAATATGACAAGTATACTGATAAGAATAGACAATATTATGGATAAAAGCTCCATGCTTAATCCAATATAAAATGTCTGCTACTGTAAAAAATGGCTTCCGCCCGCCAGTCTATTGGCTAAGAAAATCACATGACTTAAAAACCCCACAACTCATGTAGTACCACAAGTTTGGACAAAAACAAGTCGCACAGGAGCTGAAAATATTGAGATTACCGACAGGTGCAGAACCTACATAAGTCAAAAGGTACAAATGATGAAACTTAAAAACATCCCATCTACATGTAGGTCACACGATAAAATTGCGCAATAAACAATCTTTTTTAGCCACAGTCAGTGACCTTGACCGTAGGCGGACGTGACCCATTCCGGACAGGAGTGTCTGCAGCGGACGGGGCGTGACGACATCAAACCCATAGTATCCCCCGACATTCGTCCAGGGGACACAATAACCTTACCAAGAA
Organism: Conchocele bisecta; assembly: GCA_029237695.1. Classification (NCBI taxonomy): domain Eukaryota; kingdom Metazoa; phylum Mollusca; class Bivalvia; order Lucinida; family Thyasiridae; genus Conchocele; species Conchocele bisecta. The sequence continues at coordinate 43,998,113 of CM055266.1, forward strand.
AACCAATGTGTCCATATTTGTGGGGTGTAGCAACAACCCACAGACTTGGCCAAGTCAACCCAGATTATGGACACCCGATATGACTATAAATAACCTTACCAAGAAAACCAATGTGTCCATATTTGTGGGGTGTAGCAACAACCCACAGACTCGGCCAAGTCAACCCAGATTATGGACACCCGACACGACTATAAATAAACTTACCAAGACAACCAAAGTGTCCATATTTGTGGGGGTGCAGAAACAACCCACACAATTGGCCAAGTCAACCCAGAGGTAATGGACACCCGGCATAACTATAAATAACGGATTAACCTCACCAACAAAACCGATGTGTCGATATTTGTGGGGTGCAGCAACACCCCACAGACTTGGCCAAGTCAACCCAGAGGTCACGGACACCCGACATGACTGTATAAGTATAAATGCCATAATTTGCAAGAAAACCAATGTGTCCATATTTGTGGGGTGCAGCAAACAACCACATACAAGTCAACCCAGAGTCACGGGCATCCGACATGACTGTATAAGTAATAAACAATTTACAAGAAAACCAATGTCCATATTTTGTGGCCTGTGGTAGGCTACAGTAACTGTTGATATAATAGTGCAAAATGGAGGCAGCCAGCAACCACACTGTTGTTCTAAAAATAGAAACATACAATGCATCGACCGCCGACTAAAAACGGTATCAGCTTTGCGATACAGTTAAAAAGGGCTTTTGGGGTCCTGTTAATAAATACATTAAAGACCAATTTAACACTATCTGGCAATTGTTTTGGCCATTACATATAATGAAAGTACTTGATAATATGCAATGACTGTTGAAAACTGCATGGAAAAAATATCAAGCGGTTAAGAAGTTATAGTTTTAAAATTTAATTAGCTGAAATATTCATGTTCTATGATGACGTCATATTGGAACTTGCAGGTCATCAAATCATTTACTTTAAGCTCATCTTTCACTATTATTTTATAATTTTCTGCTAATATTGTCATCTGACACATATATCTTAATACCGGTAATATAAGTATAAAACTTTATCAAACACATATTAAATTTTATATTGAGGTTTAAAGAATTATAATTAGTTCTCATTTGCATAATTTATGCAGATATTTAAACATCTGTATCTTTTTACTGGGCTTGATATTTTTGATGGGGTTTTCACATTTACAGTTCATTTTAACCTGCTTTCGAAAGCGCAAATGATGGAGGAGTTGTTTCTATGATCCTCAAACACGTTTTTTATTTATACCAAATAAATAAAAGTTTAAAATATTTTGGTGCAATTCCGTCAGTTTTCGGGTTAGGCGGAGTTTTCGGGGTAAATAATTGAACCACCTCTCCGCGGGTGCACCGAGTTTGTAGTTCTCGTAGGGATGATACTTGCTATTTTCAGCCGCTGATGTATTGCGACCAATCGCTATTTTTAGCGCATGTGGACCGCGCGTGGATTTTGACAGCAGGAACGTGTAAATATAACACTGGTGAACTAGAAAATGGTTGTCTGATTTATTCTTGTTTTATGTCTTAACTTTTATGTGCATGTGTTTTTAACTGATTAGAAAACGAAAGCAAATGGTTCTTATTACATTTTCCAACATTTGGTAAATGTTTTGTTCAGAATTTCATATTCATGCTATCTGGTCACTTGCAATGTACCCTGAAAACTTGCCCATAACGTCAGTATTCAATGATGTCCGACTCCATGTTGTTACGCGATTTGTAGCTTCAATTTTAAAATAACTTTTTTATTTTAAAAGGTAAACTCAGTAAAAACGCACTGTCATGGACGGTACACATCATGGACTGGACACTCTCTATATAAACCATTAACCGATTATAAATATCCTGTGTGCCTCCGCCTTCCACTTCTACCTACGCTTTTGATTTAAACTTTTATTTTTCAAAACAACCCTACATACACTCATAGGAAAATCTATTCTAAAGAATGTGCGCTTTAAAAAGTTTGAAATTCCAACTATTTCTTCAGATATTTGGATTTTAAAACCAAAACGTGGTATACGAATTTCCAATAAATTTCGTATTGATTTACAGCATACCGGATATCGCGAGATTCAGCGAGGTTTCTTTTCCCGATAGAGTTTAAAGTTCCTATTTAAACAATGATCATTAGTTTGAACTACAAAACTTTAGCTAATAATGTATGCTTTATAAAAATTGCTGGTGTTTTATTAAGTCCGCTTACAATGTTCCAAAAATAACGTTTAATCGGACTTGGTTATTTGGTCATGCTCGATGTCCCTTTAAGCATACGTAGTGCCTTCATTACAGATTTTACAATGGCTTACAATGGTCGATTATTCACGAAACATGACATGTACGGTCTGATTATTGGCATGTAAAGTATGTTTGTCCAGTTTTGAAAGAATACCAAATTTAAATAAAAGTCCTTACCGGATGGTTAATCATCCATATTCGTCGTTTTTCTGCAGCGCGTATCGAAATTCGTCTAGAATACGCCATTTGTATACTCGCGTGTAATCTCAGGAGCGCATAAATAATTTTTCCGTGACCCGATTAGAGTTACGTCCCTGTTTCCGCTCTTCACAAATAGGGACAAAATAATAATGAAAGCGTCGGAGATCACACTATAAAAATTGCGATTAATGCATAATTCCAAGTAAGTTAGTTAGTTTATTGCCTAAAAAAATTAAGGTATACTATTGAAATATTTGTAACACTTACTAACTTGATTAAGGACGGGGGCCACACGAAACAACTTGACAACGGGTTTTAGTAGGCCACAGGCTTTCGAAAGATAACCGGAAATAGAAAAATCATGTGATTTTCTATTAAATAGGTACACGTGTTTCGGTCTGACGCATATCGCCAACTCAGGCGATTGGTCGAATGTTTTCGGCTATAGTCGGAAATCGTCCGTAAACACCAATAACGAACTTGAAATGAAAACGGACAAAGGAAAATGTTATAGTTTTTTTTTAGTAAATAATCAAATAAAACATGATAAAAAATCCCATTACTATTGCGGAATACTTATGTAATTACTTTATTAATCTGCCAGTATAAAATTGTATCCGGTAAATCGCCGGCACATATACATCGCGTAATAACACCCGGAATATGGGGCCGTTTTTTTTTCCCGAGGTTTGATGTTTCGTTAATGTGACCAGGACGCACGCACGCTCGGACGGACGACATGACTCAAGTATACACCCCCCCCCTCCCCAGAATAATTGCAACTGGTAAAACATTGAATTTATAAAATGCGAATACTAAGTAAGAACTGTATCCCAGTCGGTTGTATTCATGATACTCACGATAATCGGGAATAATAACACATATAAAATACATTACTTTTCAATAAACAAAATACATATTCAATGAACATACTTGTTATTCAGTCATACAGCATTTTTTATTTATTTTTTTATATATTGAAAAACGGGGGTTTCCGGTATTTCTGTAGTATCCGGTAAAAAATGGGTATTCGGTAATTCCAGTTACCGGATATAAATTCTTATGAACATTAGCGAGATGTATTACATTTTTTGTATAAAACTGTGAATTTTGGGTTTCCCTGTACAAACGCGCCCAACACAGTTCGTCTCAGAAGATTAAATATCAGTTAGAAAAAAACTTCTGAAACAAACTCGTTAGTCTAGTGTTTAATCTGTCTAATACCCCGAAAACTAGACCCACCATCATTCATTTCTTGTCAATAAAAATACAACTTTAATATTTACTTCAAACAAGGGGGCCTGTCAAGCATACACTGGCACAGGGGTACCAAGCTATGCTGTGAAAATTGTAACGAAAAGTCCGAATGTGTACTGCCGAGTACTAGGGTGTTCTTTTAAAACGGGAACACCTTTGTACTCGGCAGTACACATTCGGACTTTTCGTTACAAATTTTCACAGCATAGCTTGGTACCCCTGTGTACACTGGGGCCGATTTGACCAAAACGGGGCCGTTTTGACTTTTAAATGGAGCCGATTTGACTTTTCCTGAGGCCGAGTTGACCAAAAGGGGACGATTTGGACTGGGGCCGTTTTGGAACGGGGCCTCTCATCGGTCTGGCTTAGGTCCTTTTTGAGTAGTGAAAGGTGATGCAGGAATGAAAAAATTCTGCCAAGTCTATCAACGGCGATATCATGAATATATAGTACCGTAATACAAAAGTATATTCTAATTGATGTTGTATTTCAGATTACTTACGTTCGCTACAATTACAGGACAGGACTGGAATATAATGGCTGACAAACCGCTTTGCGCATGCGCATTCTGCTTACGGAAACCTACGAAAACGCACGATTTACACCGGAGCCAGAAAAGACAACTCGTCCGGATAACTCTTGTCTTACCTATGAACTTTATGATCTTGGCCGTGCAATTATTGTCCGTCCGCCTGGCCGTTACTTGTGGGTTGATATTTTAACTTTTAGGTTTTGTGGGGTTATAACGACCGTACCTGCGGGTTTAGATGGGTCACTTGTGAGGTGAACCCCGCAAGTCGCAAATTTCCCCACAAGTCTACCCTGTACTCATGACTCACCCCACAGATATACTCTCATGAGAGCGGACGGACGGACGGACGGACGGACGGACGGACGGACGGACGGACAGACAGACAGACAGACAGACAGACAGACAGACAGACAGACGCACGGTCCAAACACTATATGCCACCCGTTTCTTCGAAATCCGGTGGCATAATGATTCTGTGGTTCGGGCAACGGTCCTGAATAAAGCAAGTACATGTAGGGACGAGACAGCTGTATATCTGGCAAGGCTTAGGAAACGAGATGCCGAGCCCATCCCGTTTCCGTGCCGCGTCAGATATTTTCCCGTTCATGGCACTTACCCCGTCAACACTACAAATAGCTTTAAAATGCAAAAAAATAACCCCAGCCGCATCCTCAAAATCAGAGAATCGAACTCATACGCAGTGATAGGTCGTATTGACAGGATATCAAAAATGTTTCACGGCATCGTGATTCACTACGGGGCGCCAAGTGGGACATGGCTCAATTTTGTGCCACAAAATTCATTTTTGTGCCACAAAATTCAATTCTGTGTCACAAAATTTTGTGCCACAAAACTCAATTCTGTGTCACAAAATTCAATTCTGTGTCACCAAATTCACTTTTGTGCCACAAAACTCAATTCTGTGTCACAAAATTCACTTTCGTGCCACAAAATTCAATTATGTGTAACAAAATTCAATACTGTGTCATAAAATTCAATTCTGTGTAACATTGTGTCACAAAATTCAATTCTGTGTCACAAAATTCAATTCTGTCAATTCTGTGTAACAAAATTCAATTCTGTGTCACAAAATTCAATTCTGCACACGCATGTAAGAAGGACTACCATTGGTCAGAAACTGCACTGGAGAAATGGGTCACGGTCGCCGATCTACACATTCAATGTCGATGATTCATTTCTCATTCTGCCTATGATTCATTTCTCATTCTGCCATTTTGCTTCAACTATCTCCAAACAGTCAAACGTTGACAAACCCATTCGTATTTAAACTCATTTGCGTTATAATTGTACACATAATTCATGTACATGTAGATCTCCCGCGAGTACTGACCTCATTTATTATGTATCGCAAGGTACATCTGCCCCAGTTAAATCAATAATACACGCGCTGTGACCTGTGTTCTGACTGCTGTCTGTGTTTATAAACAGAATGTGTGTATTGGGCCATTTGAGGAAACCATTTGTAGTATTTGTGTAGATACCATGGATACTAAGAGGTGGTGTATACTGTAAATAATGCATGTAGACACATAGTTGCGAACACGTAACTTCGCAACTAGTAGACACAGATCCAATACCATTTGTTTCACAAGGTTAGATCTACTGTTCGAATACGACGTCATCTAATGTCATTTTCCAGCATAAAACGTTACCTGATAAATAGAATACCAGGCTAGTGTATTTTAATATCAAGTTTATCCGGCTCGGCTCGGAAACGGTAGGAATTCCTCGGCAAGCCTCGGAATTCCTACGCGTTTACTAGCCTTGCCTGATAAACTTGATATCAAAATACACTAGCCTGGTATTCTCTATATATGGGCATGCTCTCAGGTCTAGCTATGTCCCGGCTACTTTATGTTTGACCCTGTCTACATAATTGAGGGAAAATTCTGAATATTTTTCTTATTTCTCCTTCAAAGTATATATGCTTATATGGTGTGACCACTCAATTGTAATCATAATATAACCAAAATAACTGTCCATAAAGAAGTATAATATTGATATATTGGGTTATATTTTCGCATTGAAATATTTAAACCTGCAAGTGTACTCCACCATCTAGTAAAATGGACTAAGACCGAGCTCAACCAATCAACGTAGAGATGACATAGACTATCCTACGCAAACTAATGTTTGTGGACAAAACTGACTTTTGTGGACAAAACTGAATTCTGTCCCACAAAACTGAATTTTGTTCACAAAACTCAATTCTGTCTTACAAAATTGAATCCTTTATAACAAAAATGAATTTTGCATATCAGAATTTTACATAATTGGATTTTGTGATTTTTAGTGTTACAAAACTCAATTTTGTCTGGACAAAATTGGTTTTTGTATCAGAATTTTACATAATTGGATTTTGTGATTTTTAGTGTTACAAAACTCAATTTTGTCTGGACAAAAATTGGTTTTGTACACATAATTAACCTGTCCTGCATGGCGCCCCGTATTCACTGCACATACGCACTGTGTTGACGGGATAAACATATACATTATGTTGTTCTATTGTTAATGACACATATTGGAAGATTAGCGCAGGCGGTACACATATATTTAGGGCTGATATGATCAAATAATTTCACAAATCTCACCTTCACGATCTCGCTGGAGCCCTGTAGCGTGAATACATCGACAATCTGTTGGAACCGACTGATCTGGACAATCACAAATGCGAATTTCAGGCCGTTCGCTGGAAATATATTGATTGATAATGTATGTGCAATGGAACCTCTCTATACCGGCCACCTTGGGGACCCCCCCCCCCAGGGTGTCCGGTATAGAGATGTTCCACTGTATGTCACTGTAAGAGCAATGGAACCTCTCTATACTGGCCACCCTGGGGACCCCCCAGGGTGTCCGGTATAGAGATGTTCCACTGTATGTCACTGCAAGAGCAATGGAACCTCATAATGTATTATTGGAGACAAACTGCAATAAGTACATTTGGACTTCTATATCGGTTGGCACTTACATGTATGTATAACTGAAACAAGTGTGTGAGGTGGAGGGGGGAGGGTGGCTGTCTTATAAACAATAGTTCTGTGCTTGAACAATAACTAGCCATGCGACGCTAGATGTTTGTAATCGATCGTTACTAAATTATATATTTAAATTGAACATACTACTCGTTAAGATGTCTATGGGCATTTAACATGGGGAAATTGTTTATTTTCGCAATAAAATCGATATTGGACCAAATTTCACAAAATAATAACAAGGCTCATTCTTAAACTTGGCTATAATTTATTAGTATCGAACGAAATATTGTGCTTGCATTGTTTATATAGCCATACAATTCGGGCAGGTTTCGTGAAACAGACTTTAGTTTAGTTTAAACAATATTTTATTGGCAAATGTACAATATACATGTTACATAACAAAATACAAGGATTTGAAAACAAGCTAGAAGCTTATATGAATTCATCTCCCTACAAGATATAAGACAGTGTAACATACAAATCATATGTAGTGCGCATTGCAATATACAAATTTGACTGATTATATTGTTTATAAACGTAGTGTTAGAGAAGGAACAAAGATAATATAATGAAATAAAAAAGAGAGGAAAGGAGTGGTGATTTTGATGGTGAGAGCTGATCGGATAACCTCTGTTAACTGACAGTACCATGCGTCTTACTACTCGGGGCTGCCGGCGCGACTTATGATGAAGACGATGCGTAGTATTCCCCCCTCCCAGCAATACATTTTGGTCTGACATATAATGATGAATATAGTTAATACGATTAGAACCGCATAGTTGCTGTAATATATTTGTGAACTTGTAGGAACACGTGTTTGTTTTTCTCTAATGAAAGGTGCTCATTTCCGTTTAAAAGATTATCGGCAATTACTGGACAATCCAGCCCAGCTAAATATTGTTGACGCTGTAGTTCATAGTTTGTGCATGCTGTTAGGTAGTGGTCTACAGTCTCTTGTGATCCACAAGAACATAAAGGGGAATCTACTATTGATTTTCGGTATAGGTCGTAGTTGAGCGAGCTACAAGCTAGTCGTAGGCGAGCGTGCAATATTTGGTCTCTCCTGTTGCCTATGTTAAAAAGTTGTGTTGATTTAGATGTATTTTTGTTCATTCGATACTTAAAGATGGATAGGCTAGGTGAGTTTCTAATTTCTGCAGGTAATGTGTTCCATTCGCGTATAGCAGACGGTAAAAATGAGTTATTGTACATTTGAGTGCGGCAAGGAATATGTGGAATATCATCCGCGTTGCGAAGGGCGTAGCGATTTTGTACTTGAGTCGGTATAAGAGTATGTAGATAATTAGGTGTAAGATTATTTTTCATTTTAAAGAGTTGTATTAGTTTATGTTTTCTTCTTCTGGTACTTAGCGTTTCCCATTTTAAGTCGCGATATAAATTTTCTATACTGCATAGTTTTGTGGCTCCTGTTACTATTTGCGCGGCTTCATTTTGAATTGCGTCCAAATCATTTTTCAGTTCACAAGTGCAATTGTCCCAAATGACATCGCCGTATTCTATGAGAGGTCGAATGGATGAGAAGTATAAACGTTCAAGACCCGATCTATTTAGGAGGAATTTCAATGAACGTAGGATGCCAATTCGTTGCCATGCTTTATTTATGCAGCGGGAAATGTGTGTTTTCCATTTACCATCTTCTGATAATGTTAAACCTAGGTGTGTATGTTCACTAATGGTGGTTTAGTGTTACATTGTTCATGATAAGATCTGGGTGTTGCGGTTTGTTTTGTTTTCGAGAAAATATCATTGTTTCCGTTTTTAATGGATTAAACGTGACCAACCAGTCTCGCGACCACTGATTAATTGTTTTGAGGTCATCGTTAAGAGAAATGGCGGAGGTGTTCGGGTCGTCGACTATGATGTATAAGCTCGTGTCATCGGCAAAAAGTCTAATATTCGATTTGATTTCCGTGACTATATCATTTATATAAAGTAAAAAGAGGAGTGGGCCTAGGATAGACCCTTGAGGAACGCCGGCATTAATAGCGGACCAGTGGGATGAAGAGTTTGCGTAAACTACTCTCTGTTGCCTGGAAGATAGATAAGATGTAAACCATCGGTGCAAATTGCCAGTAATGCCTGCTGAAGACAGCTTATAAAGAAGGCCACGGTGCCAGACCCTATCAAAAGCTTTCGATATATCACAAAAAACTGCACGAACTTCTTTGCCGTCATCCAAAGCCTTACATATATCATTATATACATATAGTAACTGGTTTACTGTTGAGTCTCCTTTGACGAACCCCGATTGGAATCGTGTGAGAATATTATTATTAACTATATAATTATATAGATACTTATGGATACAGCGTTCCATGAGCTTCCCGATACAGCTTAAGAGTGATATAGGCCGATAATTTTGTGGATTTGAAGGATCATTCTTTTTGAATATTGGGATGACGTTAGCTAGTTTCCATGAACATGGAAATTGCGAGGAGTTGATTGATATATTGAATATTAAAGAAAGAGGTGATGAAAGCTCGTTTGCACCTTCTCTCAATAGGCGAGGACTTATAAGGTCTGGACCACATGCTTTGGACGGGTCGATACGGGATATAGCGTCACATATATCTCTTTGTGATATGTGAATGGAAGATATGTTGTGTTGGGGTAACGTAAGAGGTGGTAAAACTTGGTTACTGTCATCAATAGAAGATTGTTTACAGAAGTAGGCGTTAAGCATCTCTGTTTTTTCGAGGTCAGAATTGGCTTCAGTTCCATTTTCTATAAGTATTGGTATTTGTGGGGATGAGCCGGCTTTGTCTGTTAGTTGCTTGGCTATTTTAAACAGACTTTAGTCGTGACTCTAACCTTAACTACTTACCCGTGGCCTCGGAGGCACTGATGTCATGGAGCCCGAAGCGGTCAAGGGCGATGGGCTGTCTGTGTACACAGTAGGTCTGTTTGTCCGCCGGCTGACCGGGCGTCTGTTTACCGTGGTTTGCGTCGGATGTCAGCAATTTCTGCTACAGCGATGAAAAATGACATGTTTATACATACAGTGCAACCTCTCTACAACAGCCACACATTGGAAGATGCAAAACTGGCTGTTGTAGAGAGGTGGTTGTTGTAGGGAGGTTAATGCTGAATTAAATTATTTCGTCCGCTGTTTATTTATTTTCTTCGACAATTTGCATCAAAAACATGTTTTGGCAACATTTTAGAATCATTTCCAATGGAAATGATTATAAAATGCTGTCAAAACATGTTTTTATGGAGAAAGAAGGCAAATCAACAGCAGACGACAATTTTCGTACTCAGCAGTCTAAGGGTTAGATACAGAGGAAATCATCCATTTGGGATATAACATAGCGGCTGTTATAGAGACGGTGTTGTTGTAGAGAGGTTGCCATTCGGGGAGGTTCGACTGTATAATAATGTTCGTACACCAACGCCTACTCTAAACTTGGCAATTCTTGTCATTTTTTTATTTCACAATACTTGAATATTGAACTTGAAATCAGGCAGCGTGACTGGCTTAGCCCTATCTGTGCTACAACTCGTACCAAATCAAGTTACGATCCATCAAGTACTAGTTATTGCGTGGACAAGGATACAGCACGCGAAGATTAAACATGGCGGCCAATGGGAGATACGTCAATAGGGTTCTTCGTATTGACGTGATAGATATGTATACCGAATTTGGTTACGATCTGTCAAGTAGAACTTAAGATATCGCTGTGACTGGTGAAATGGGATTTATATGTTTCCCAACCCCTTTGTAGATCCAGACCAGACTGTTCATGCGTACAGTCTGATCAGGATCTGCACTGTTCGCTAGTTCATCAGCAAAACAAATGGTGGATAATCAGGGGTGAGAGGGAAGGTGCATTTTCTCAGACGTGGGCTCCAGTCATTGTTATGTTATCTGGAGAAAATAGCGACGTACACATGTACATGTAGTTACACGTTACTGTAAACACCTTAAATACATGCCCACTTGTGCCAGTAGGCACAAACTGTTCTTTATATGATTTAAATAAGTGTATCATTGTGTAACTATTCCACCCGTTCACAAACTAACGAGTGCCCGCTAATCAGATATAATAATTTAGTAATATTTATTTTACTGATAGTGACGCGCGGTGGTATCAGGCTATTTTCATATGCAAATGAGGCGTGACATTTTTTAATTATTTATACTAATTAAATGCGTCACCTGAAAAACTAATATTTACGACAGACTGTAAGGTATGATCATTGTACATCCAAAATTAATACAGAGAATAAATAGTAATGTCCGTTAACATTTTGAGGAAACACGGTTATCGCCCCTGATATCAGTGTGGAAATTTACTTCTGATATAAAATGTATAATAGTGACAATCCATAGGTGGGGTAATGCTGAATGAATGTTTATTTGCCAGAAAATGTCTCAGATGATGTCTCTGATATAGCGAACAGTTTGTGCCTACTGCGTGGGTATGTACCTTTAAGGACCCGTGCGACACCTAGAATGAGCATCGTTCGATTCAAACATACTTAGCTCCTAAATGTGATAGGATATGTGTATAAAAAAAACGTGAACATTAACTTCTTACTGTATACTTACGGCGCATGGAATTTCTATATCGGCCATCTTAGTGTGTACAAGCCATCATTCAGATTTACCTCTCCTGGCGTTTGACACATACCACAAATAATATGACATATGCATAAATACAATTTGGTTCAATATCTCCGGAAAACGTTCAACAACAAAGTCCTATGGCTTGTTGCCATCAGACTTATATACAAAGTGTGATTTTTGAAGTGTTTGTTATTAAACATTTTGAGAATCCAGTGTAACAGTAATATAAATACACCGTGATGTTGATATATACCTGTATTACCATACATACTGTATCAAATACAGTGATATGTAATACGTTATCTGAGTGTATTGTCACTGGTGTATACTCGACTACTCTGTGAGTAGATACATGTTGTATGGCTATGCATGTACCTACGCGTAACGTGTACACTAACAATAAACTGTGCATTAGATTGAACTGTTTACCCAGTGAGATTTATTTTTATATGTATGTGGGAAATTCTCAGATACAATGTATCTCGTTTTTTGTATAGTTTTGCTGACATAATATTTATAGCAAGATGTTGTCATATCTGTCTATGATGTATTGCCCCAAATGTTGTTAGTTTGTCTGTCATATTATTTTAGGTATGTTTCAAACGCTCGTAGTGGTGAAACTGTACAATGGCTTGTGCATAAAAGATAGCGATATTGTATACAGTAACAGTAACAAGACAATATTCATATATCTTATATCCATATATCACATCACTCATACGAAGCAATTACATGTATCATTAAAGTACCTTTCGATTTGGCTTTTTGATTTTGGTGATGAGCAATATATCGTCGAATAAAAATAAATATGCGTCATGTGGCTTTGTGGACTCTGAAAATATAATAATTCCATTTATACAAATAATGAAAACAGTGACAATTTTGGATACAATGAACCAAAATGTGATTCAAAATTGATGTATTTGAACACACATGTTAGTACATGAATAGTCCGGAGTTGTTCCTGGTTTCACAAACGAACGATTGCTGATCGTTTACACATCGTCTGTACATCGTTTACGTTTTATAATAAGGAACTGATATTCTCGTTGGATTAAAGGTTCACGTGTGAGCCAACGAACACATCTTTAATGTATCTACTTAAAAACAACGAAATAATGTTAAAAAGGTGCGTTAAAAGAATAGCACTTAAATAGTTGAAAGCCGGGTATTTAAACGATCGATTTTATTGCGTTTTCCATTCGTTTTCGTGTGTTTAGCTTGGGAACCTCCAGCAACTCTTCGTTGTACATGTACATGCATTACTGTAAGTATCGCAAATGGGAGGTACATGTACGTTAGCACGTTTTAGCTTTGAAATAACAACAACAATACCATCAAAACGAATTAGGTTTCCTGCATATGCAGCCTATGCTGAATACATGTACATGTAAATTCAATAATTGTTTACAAAAAAACGTTGTTAATGTGAAATTTACAGACTAATCATTAGTTTGCACTTACGAACATCTTAGTCGTACGAAGCTTAGTGAAACGCGCTCCTGTCTTTTCCCATGCATATTGGATCTCCTTACCTGTGAGAGTTATCGGCCCTTCCAGCAAGAGTTGCCGGCGTGGACAGGCCAGTAACCGCTCACACGGCTGTCGTAATAACTTGGACTTCAGATACTGAAACACGATACAGTATACATCATACAGTATCAGATATAATTAGTATTAACCAGACACCCAGATAACCTCTCTGTGTTGATTTATGATGGACATCAGTGTCATTAATGAGACAAGTCATGTTACAGTGGGGTCAGCGTGTAAGTGCACACACGAACGAACACGACAGGTTGGTTCCAACCTGTCGTGTTCGTTCGTGTGTGCACTTACACGCTGACCCCACTTTAAGTTGCATATAAGGAGATGTGTGCTTGTTCATGGAAAATATTTACGGAAACTGTGATAAGCTGACGGAATGTTCATATAAATGCTCTGTAGACAATTGCATCAAAATTGCTAAGTACACTTATCTACCTAAGCACACTTTGTGGGAGTAATTATTTACATGTATGTGGACTGGAATGCATTATTTCACATAGAGCGTGATGATTAAAATTAAGCAGAATTATTATACTGTATTTATTAAATTATCACAGCCATTTTTTTGGATAAAAAATAGTTTATTTCATTAAATAAAACATTTAGTTCATGTATGTATGAATTTAAAATTGTTCCCTCAAAATATACTTAGCAATATAAGTGTACTTAACGGTTTTGGTGAAATCGGCTACTGAAAATTTCGTCAACTGTAGAAGTCATGCACGGACATATTGTGTTATTTACTTTTTCCGATAATATTAAATTTTATCAAAATTTAAGAATGAGCCTTCTTTTTATTTCGTGAAATTTGACCAATATTGATTTTATTACGAAAAAACAATTTCCCCATAGTGTTAAATCCCCATACAACTGAAAGATGTCTATGGGAATTTAACATGGGGACATTTTTCTAATTTCACAAATAGTGAACGGATTTTCAAAATTTAACTTTTGTTTTCTTAGTTAGATCATTTCCAAGCTATCTAGCCAGGTTTCGGAGTTAATTTATGTATTTACTCCTCTTACAGCTCCTCCACCTCCTTTTCCCCATAGACAAATCAATTGTTCGAAATACAATCAATATTTGACCAAACTTCACGAAATAAAAAGAAGGCTCATTGTTCAATATTGATCAAATGTAATATTATCGAAATAAATGTTTTTGCATTGTTTTTTGGCCATACAATTTGGGCAGTTTTCGTGAAGCATACAGTAGTATCTCAGTCTCTATTCTGAGCACGAATTGTGCAAATACAAAATAGTTTTGCCATTTGTACTGTAAAAACTGTGTTGCTAACCTCTGGAATGAAAGCACCTTTGTCGAGATCTGTGACGGATGGCCACACAAGATGGCGCTGGATTTCTTGGACCCGTTCAAAATTCTTCAACCATTTCATCTTGTCTTCTAATTGTTCTGTAACATGAGACAATAATATATGCCACTGTATTTCTTTACATGTTTTGAATTCACTGCAGCTTGCAAACAGTTGCAGTAATGCATTCTTGCAGTTTTGATGCAAACTGGTCTGTGGGGAAAATATAGTTTTGTGACTATGTATAAGTTGCTAATTTCTAAAAGCGAACAAATATGACATGCCCAAACATCAAACATACTGTTGGACAAACATGGCAAAAACATTAACAGTGTTACATATAACTATATATATGCATTTATCAGGCAACAAACTGTGTATTGGCTTGATACATACTGACTGATAACATATTTTCATATTCTACATCGACTAGATGTATCCAAGCTGCACCGGATTAAAAACTACTTTGCATTGGTGGACCGATGTAACATGATGTTGCCGAATGACGTCAGAGTAATAGACTGCGCATGAAACCAACACCACGACAAACAACAGCCTGGCTTAATTATACCTGTAGCCGATTTCATCAAAATTGAAAAGTATACTTATCTAGCAAAGTATACTTTGAGGGAGTAATCATTTATTTTTCCCGAAATGCTTTATTTCATATAGAACTAACGACTGCATATAGTTGATTAAAAGTATGCAGACATATTATACTGAATTTATTACATTATCACAGCCAAACATTATATGTCACCCGTTTCTTCGAAACCCGGTGGCATAATAAAAATTAATGAATTTATCCTAAAATTGAAAATTTCTCCCTCAAAGTACACTTTGCTAGATAAGTATAATTTGCAATGTTGGTGAAATAGGCTACTACGGGGCGCCAAGCGGGACATGGCTCAATTTTGTCAACAAAATTCATTTGTGTACCTATAAACTTGACAAAAACAAAACAAAATTAAATATATACTGATTTTGTCAACAAAATTCACTTTTGTGCCAAAATTCACTTTTGTGCCACAAAACTCAATTCTGTGTCACAAAATTCACTTTTGTGCAACAAAACTCAATTCTGTGTCACAAAATTAAATTCTGTGTCACAAAATTAAATTCTGCATACGTTTCGTATACGTATTTGCATACGTTTCGATTAGTCACAATAAGATTCTTGGATAGAACTAGAGGTATATATTTTGTAATCATAATATAACCAAAATAACTGTCCATAAAGAAGTATAATATTGATATATTGGGTTATATTTTCGCATTAATATATTTAAACCTGCAAGTGTACTCCACCATCTAGTAAAATGGACTAAGACCGATCTCAACCAATCAACGTAGAGATGACATAGACTATCAGTTACGCAAACTAATTGTTGTGGACAAAACTGACTTTTGTGGACAAAACTGAATTCTGTCCCACAAAACTGAATTCTGTCCCACAAAACTCAATTCTGTCTTACAAAATTGAATCCTTTATAACAAAAATGAATTTTGTATATCAGCATGGTGCCCCGTAGCTACTGGTCCAGCAATATATCTTGACATACATGTGTTATCCACAAATTGCATATGCATATCCAACTTTCGCGGCCACCTTACCTGTAGAAAGTCTGCATCAGTAGCGGTGATTTTTATATGGAATTATATAGGAGACTATTACCTTTTCTTACGTAACTTTTAAACTACACAACCGATTGAAAATGCACAAGTCACATTGTAAACTTCAATTATTGTACTTTATGATGAGCTTTGGATCGTGTTTTTGAAATAAAAATATTTTGGTCCTTTTTAGCTTTAAACATAGTCGGTAGTTTTTATATGATTTATATAGCAAATTGTGACTTTTACATAGGGTATACACCTATGTATAGGGATCGCCTCCGAAAGTTAGCCACGACCCAGACCCCCCTCGATGCGGTGGTATGTAGTGATATGTAGTAACCATAACAACAAAATGCATTGTGTTACTCAACGTTTAACTGTCATACGCAACCGCTAATTGAAAATAATATTATGAAAAACTACTTGCACTGCACAATATCAACAACGGATGTTCTACGTACAAAAATGCATCGGATTATTTTGTTGCGCGTGATTTGCCTCCATTTGCGGTCATCGCTAAATTTAGTAACAGAGTTAACTCTCCTCCGAATACTCTCCGAAACAAGCGACGCGTTTAACACACAAACTACATCAAGTGTGACCTTCCGACAGCCTATTTTTAAACTCACCCGACACCTGTGCGAAACAAAACTCGCACGTGTAGGTCTAACTGATGTTTAATCCTCATTCTCTCTCTCTCTATCGATGGATTTACAGCGGATTTTAGTGACATTCCCGAATTCGGCCTGATTGACATTTGTCTATGGTGGCCAATACACGCCAACATGAGTGTCAATTCTACGTTCAGGGAAGGGGGTCAATAAGTCAGTATTTAAGGTGATAACTTACAGTCAGGGAACAAATTAATGACAGTACAACACATCCAGCGTATATTAATACCCATATTAATGCAAGTACTGAAATACGACAACAAAAAACCTAACGAGTTTGGGCTTCCATTCATTGAAAATGTTGTCATCGGTTTCCCCAATGACGTCATTTTTATGTTTTAATATACTCGATCCGGGGCCAACTATTTCATTCACAAAACAGAAGTAAACTTGGCGATGTACCGATAAGGCATTTTCAGGCACGACACCGCTTCCGTGGCGGAATTATTGTAACTATTGCTCTTCAATCAGTTTTCAATATATCTATAATGATCATAGATATCTGGAATCTGTATACTTGAATTGATGATGTCTTGTATATGTGTTACCGTATCTTTCTGAACTGTAATGTTGTTGAATGTTTTGTTACATACTGTAGCAGTGCATACTGTACTTCAAGTTGTGCCATATCAATAGTTTACCCCTTAACCATTAAAACGCTGAAAAATAAAATTGCTGTCTGCTCATTTTGTATATTTTAATCTCTTTAAAAACCTGTTTTGGCAGCGCAGTAGTATCGTCTCGGTATGTATTTGAGGAGAAAATATAAAAATATTTAAAACAGCAGACGACAATTATCGTTTCCAGCGCTTTAAAGGTACATGCCCACTCAGTAAGCCCAAAATGTAATTTATAGGAATTAAATAAGTGTATAACTGATAGTGACGCGCGGTGGTATCAGGCTATTTTCATATGGAAATGAGGCATGATATTTTTTAATTATTTATACTTAAGAAATGTGTCACCTGAAAAAATAATATTTTCGACAGAAAGTATGATCATTGCACATCATAAAATAAATACAGAGATTAAATAGTAATGTCCGTTAACATTTTAAGCAAACACGGTTATCGCCCCTGATATCAGTGTGTAAATTTACGTCTGATATAAAATGTATAATAATGCCAATCAGTACATGGGATAATGGCGCATGAATGTTTATTTTGCCAGGAAATGTCTCCGATGATGTCTCTGATGTAAAGAACATTTTTTACCTACTGAGTGGGCATGTACCTTTAAGGGTTAATGAAACTGCAACACCAACAATCAATCAATCAATCAATCTAGTTTAATCTTGTAGTACCCTATGTTCAGTACTTTCAGTACTTTGATTCTTCTCGATTTTCGTTGGGAAAATTGCAAAATCTCTTTTTATAATAATAGTTACACAAAATGCACAGGTATTTTCAATTAGCACATTCATTTTTCAATATATTGATATAAAAATTATGTTTCCAAGTTTATATTATTTTGGTCCTTTTTAGATAATAATAATGACACCATCTGTTTTCATTTTCCAATTAGCGTATCACGGAAATCTTCGGCAATTTCCGTGATATTCGTTGAAACGGGCACCTGCTTACGGTCACTCTGAAAGCTTATATGTTGCCCGAGGCATGACCGTGTTGTCGGTAAAATTATCAGTGAACAAACTACCCAACATTTTCTACTGATTTGTAAGTTCAGCATAGAATGTGTCTCATTTGATTATCTCGATAATTTCAACTTGCAATACTTAATATAATTTCATCTTTATTTGATTTGGATAGAAATAAGTAATGTAATTCCCTTTTTACATGTACGCAGGAATTATAAGTGTTGGTCAGACTACGTTAGTTTACAAGATTACTTACACTGGTTGTAAATATTTGTATCGTTGCCTGTTTTCTCTTGATTTCACGGCAATATTAACGAGATTTATACCGATTATCGAAACTAATATTGGTGAAAGTGTCACAAATTATAAAATTGTCAATCAATGGAAATGTGTTGATTTTATTTACAGGGAATTAAGCAGAATTATCGCGAAATATTTACTGCAAACTAAACCTTGAACTATATTTGTACAACCAGGGTAGACCCAGTTCAGAATGTGCGGATGTGCAGCTTGATCCTGATCTGGGTATACACTGGTTTCAATCGCTGTTTTGCATTAGGCTACATGTATATTGCCCGAGATATTAACTTCAAAAAAGTTCGCTAGCCTGAGAATATATATATCGAGTACATCGGTCATCTGTAATTATTTACGTGATTTAACTAATTGTTACGAATGTGTGGTTGTTTTCTCCGCATAACTATAGTGCAGGCTAAATAATGATTAATGGTCATAGTATACACATATAGCAACTGACATACTGGTCTGTAATTTCAGCATAGACTTTGTCTTATTTGATTATCTTTGAGATAATTGCAACTTGCAATACTTAATATAATTTCATCTTTATTTGATATGGTTAGAAATAATTAACGTAATTCCCTTTGTACGTACACGGGAATTATAAATCTTGGTCAGACTACGTTAGTTTACAAATTTACTTACGCTGGTTGTAAATATTTGTATCGTTGCATGTTTTCTCTTGATTTCATGGCAATATTAACGGGATTTACAACAGAAGAACAGAACATATGTGCATGGATTATCGATTTACATATCGATAAAA
Source organism: Conchocele bisecta (assembly GCA_029237695.1). Classification (NCBI taxonomy): domain Eukaryota; kingdom Metazoa; phylum Mollusca; class Bivalvia; order Lucinida; family Thyasiridae; genus Conchocele; species Conchocele bisecta. The sequence continues at coordinate 44,017,750 of CM055266.1, forward strand.
TTGCATACATCACGTGACACCTCTAGATTTCTTAGACATTACGGAAAAAGCCGATATCACGGAAATTGCCGACTGACCATCACGTATTGGTCAGCTGAAATTGACCATGTGGTCACTATGGATTTTGTCCCACCTTTAAATATGAGCCGAATGAATGAATGAATGAATGATTTTGTCCAGGTAAGGTGGCCGCGAAAGTTGGATATGAGTCAATTATATCAATCGACAGATTCACGGTGTAGACAAAAACCAATACAGACCCTATTTTCTCCGACTCATTTATACACGACCGCCTGCGTTAATCTTGCCAGGATTATTGACGACTCTGAGCATCTGTTGGCACTGCAAACTCGAAATCCAGCAACTTTATGTCTGAGCATGAGCTGTCGCACAGCTCAGGCTCAGCCAATGAAGCTGCCTGATTTCGAGAACGGTATTCACGTATATTGAAATAAATAAATTGACAAATAGTGGCAGGATTAGCGCAGTCGGTAGTGTAACCCCAACTGTCTGGCTGTCAGGTTACTTACAAGTCGCCCTGCGTAACAGCAAAACATTAATTTAAAGCACAATATTCAAGTATTGTAATCCAAATAGTTTGGCTGTCACATCATTTAGAAGTCACCCTTCGTAACATCTAGGGCCCGGTTGCTCAAAATCTCTGTTAGCTTAATTAACGGACTGTTAAATCCTTAACTCAAAATCTCTGTTAGCTTAACGGACTGTTAAATCCTTAACAGTGTTAAGGATTTAACAGTCCGTTAAGCAAACAAAGGTTTTGAGCAACCGGGTCCTGAACATTGATTTCAAGCAAAGTATCTTGTGATTGTTCACGTCCAAAGAGGTTATAATAACTATATGGAACATATTTCTTTGTTTGAGATGTTCGTCTCTGATTTTGTTTCAAGCTGCCAGATGCATGCATGCATCTGGCAACTTAAACACAATTAGAGACGATAAATATATTAAAACAATCCGCCCTCCAACTTCACATTCCGCTAAACTTACTTAATGACGACTCCACCTTCTCTATGGAATCAATGATCTGCTGTTTATCTGTGCCGTCCTCTGTGTACTTCTTAATATTGTGTAGTAGTAGCGGCAACTTCGTACAGTGCTGCATCGGCCCGATCAACAGGTCCGCTAACTGTAGTCGGTTACACCGCGGGTCCTGCTCACACCACTGTAATAGTGATTGATTGATTGATTGCTTGATTGATTGATTGACTAACTGATTTATCACAGTGCTGTATTGGGCAAATGAGCATTTCTGCTAACAGTTAACTGTAGTCTGATACACCTCGGATCCTGCGCACACCACTGTAATATTTACTGGTTGGTTGGTTGATTGATTGGTTGATTGACTAACTGAGTTATTACAGCGTCGGGCCGATCAACAGGTCCGCTAACTGTAGTTGGTTACACCGCTAGTCCTGCTCACACCACTTATTTGACCTGCAAAACTGTATGCTTTTTGCAGCTCTACCTAGTAGATTTTCAACTTTATTACAGTATTTTCAGTACGCAATTTGAAAATCAATGCGTATTTTCGCATTGCTGTGAGTATTTTGTACTCCCGTTTTTGATAAACAATGCGTATTCTCCTAAAATAAATGTGTATGATACGCCAATACCCACGTTATCTTGAGCTCTGTTAAATACCACGTTTCTTACCTTTTCAAACTCACAAAAGTCGTCGTTTTTGCGTAGTTTCTCCAGATAGTTAAGGGCGTTTGTGTAGTTGAGGCAGTATGTATGATAGACGCTTCCGTCCTTCGAATGTGTGGAAAACTGGAAGGTACATGTATGTGGTTGCGACTGGAGAAATGGGGCTTAAGGGATTTGTGATCAGTCTAGCTCCTAGTCAAATAGCACATCCCTGTAACCTTTCATGTTACAGTGGGGTCAGCGTGTAAGTGCACACACGAACGAACACGACGGGTTGGTTCCAACCTGTCGTGTTCGTTCGTTTGTGCACTTACACGCTGACCCCACTATAGAAGCATGACGGGTGTTTCATTGATGGAATTGCGAGCAGTGCAGATCTTGATCGATCAGCCTGAGCGGATGCATAGGCTGATCTGGATCTACATATACACTGGTTGAATAAACTATACTCCCCAATTGTTAAGTCACGGTAATGATGACTATTGTTGTTGTTGTTGTTTATCGAGTTAAGGGTTCCCCGACACAATGGAAGGGATTAATGATGACTATTATCAGTAGATAGAATATATAATAGATCGCGTTAATTGTGAATTGGTGATCGTAACTAGTTATTTCCCTTTGCAGTCTATTTATAGAGACCCCGATCATTGGTTTATTTTGCGTATATTTCTTACTGAATAACTTGCAAACTTAAAGACTGCAAACAGTGTAGACCCAGATCAGACAGCACATATGTGCAGTCTGATCTGGGTCTACACTGCTTGCAATACAATGAATAAGTGTGAAACTATGAACCTGGCAAATAATGCAGTTCCGGATCAGATTGCGCAGATATGTAGGATGATCTCGATCAACCCTAGTCGAAAACACTATAATGGCTTCTTTACACAACACATCAGCGATATCCGGGGTATTTTTACAAGCAATTAGGCCATACAATATACAAGTTGGACCAGATTTCTAGAAATAAATTCAAAGGGAGATAACTATCTACGATCCCGCATTGAATTAGCATAAACGTGTTGGACAAATGAGGGTTATATTTATGCATTAAACGAGAAACCCAAATTGTTCATTAAATTAGTAACGGATTCCGAACGGACTCAGAATTATTGTATGTGTTGAAGGGCTTCTGGGATGCAGTTGTCTTTCGTATGCACATTATACATGTATTCATGGGCAATCTACAGTGGGGTCAGCGTGTAAGTGCACACACGAACGAACACGACAGGTTGGAACCAACCTGTCGTGTTCGTTCATGTGTGCACTTACACGCTGACCCCACTGTAATAAAACTGGTCATGCACATATTCCATGTCTGTCAAACGTCATAGAGGTTTTAATGTTTGCATGTTTTATGCAAATGAGCTGTGACATCACAGTAAACGCATTTAAATAATACAACTTACGATATTTGTTTTTCCATTAAAATCAATATTTGTGTCAACAGAAATGTATTATATTTCGTTTTAAAGTGTATTTCTGTTTACATGATCAATATATAAAATTAATTAAGACAGAATGTTAACAATAGAATAAATATCAATAATACTAAGCCAGTATGGGTCGTCTATGACGTCACAGTAAGTCCTACATGATCCAAGCTAATTTAAAATTAAAACATACATAACTTGTGACAGAGATGGAATATTTGCATACGGTTTTCACCAGCCTTGTAAGATTGTCAAGGACTATAATGTGTATATTAAACACAACTGCATCCATTTGGGCCCTTCAATTGCCCACGTGTTGTCTGTTGTCATCAGTATTGAGCATTACGTCTGTAGGAAGAACGTAGTTGGGGACACATTTTGCAAGGATTGACACCACTCCATTATGGCGCAATGGAGCAGAAACTGAGGAGAAATCCGAAACAGTTACTGAAAAAAACCCATATACAACTTACCCGTTGAAATGCTTTGATTAATACAGACGTCCGCCCGAAGTCGGTGGCACTCATGTCCTTGACTAGACCCGCGATAAAGTCTTTACAAAACGTGTAACTCACCTGGAAAACATTAACAACACATTACAGTGGGGTCAGCGTGTAAGTACACACACTAACGAACACGATAGGTTGGTTCCAACCTGTAGTGTTCGTTTGTGTGTGAACTTACACGCTGACCCCGGCCACTGTACATGTACATGCCCACCCAGTATGTTACACTATAGGGAGGCAGATAGTTTTGTATATTCTATAGATATGACATTTCTGGCAAAATAAATATTCATTCACCGTTACCCCACGTATTGATTGACAGTATTATACATTTTATATCAGACTAAACTTTCCACATTGGTATCATGTGCGAGAACCGTCTTTTCTGAAAATGTTAAAGGACTACTATTTATTCTCTGTATTTAGTTTTGGTGTGCAATGATCATACTTTATAATATGTCGAAAGTATTATTTGTTCAGGTGACGCATTTAATTAGTATAGCTAATTAAAAAATATCATGCCTCAATTGCGTTTGAAAATAGCCTGATACCACCGCCAGTCATTATCAGTAAAATAAATGTTACTAAATGATTATATATGTACAGTATAGCGTACACTTGTAATTTTTAGAACTGGTGAAATAGTGACACAATTATACATTTATTTATTTCCTATAAGGAACATTTTGTACATACTGAGTGGCCATGTACCATTAACACAAATTAATAAATACCCTAATACACAATTTATCACATGAAAACCTGGGTAAATGTAAGCCATGCGGCAATCAATTTCAGAAATGTGATAACAGCTGGAACTAATTTAACTCCTACAGTCGCGCAATATCGCAAGCTACGGATATCGTGCATATCTCAACGGAGCCCCGCAGGGGACGTATAAATATTTGTTTTATTAATTCGCTCCCACGAAATAACAATTTGTTCCCTCAATTTAACAATTCGTTCCCTCAATTTAACAATTCGTTCCCACGAATTAACAATTAATTCCCAAGAATTAACAATTCGTTCCCTCAATTTAACAATTCGTTCCCACGAATTAACAATTCGTTCCCACGAAATAACAATTCGTTCCCACGAAATAACAATTCGTTCCCACGGGAACGAATTGTTAATTCGTGGGAACGATATTGTTAGATCGTGGGAACGAATTGCTAATTCGAGGGAACGAATTGTTAAATTGAGGTAACGAATTGTCATTTCGTGAAAACGAATTGTTAATTCGAGGAAACGAATTGTTATATCGTGGGAACGAATTGTTAATTCGAGGGAACGAATTGTTAAATTGAGGGAACGAATTTGTTCTTTATTGGGAACGAATTAATAACAAAAATCCAAGACCGATTAACCTATGCATATTATAATACATGTACGTATGTTTATTATTAGCATTAAAAATAATGTTTCGGTGGAGATTTTTAACTAGATGCTAAAATAGCAAATGACTTATTTTCACGGAAACACATTATATATCTCCAAGTTCTCTGCTGTTTCGAGTCTGAAGTCATGTGATGAACGTAATCTCAAACTCAGTTCCATTTGATATCAGATTTATGAAACTCGTCAGAGATTGTATGCCCCTCACCAGAGGCTCGGTGCATACATTGTGCGAGTCTCGTTTCATAAATGTCGTATCAAATGAAAACTCGCTTGAGATCCTCTTTTAACCATTTCAACCCTAAGGAACTGGAATGGACTGTGATATGCTAATGTTCCGACCAATCCAATGGTCACAAAATGATTTTCAGATTCGTCCATTTATGAAAAGGGGGTGTTTTTGTTCTAAGAAATATGAAAAATACTTGCAAAAAGTGCAGATCCTGATGAGACGGCTCGTTACGAGCCGGCTCATCTGGATCTGCACTGTTTGCATAAACCGATATAGCGGGCTTTCGGGTTCAAAGGGTTAAAACAATTAATAACATGTATGTATATGCTGGCCGCTGGTTGATCAAATATTTAAAACAACGATTGGAACACTTTCATAAGTATGCTTATCATTTGGCATATTCCCTTTATTTTATTAACACCAAACATTTAGATGTCTTCACAATATTACATGTGCAGTATGGCTTGTTTTCTAGTCACTATGGTACTACATGTAATTGAACCGTTTGTCATAGATATTTATTTCGAAACAAATGCCATAGATTCCTTAAAGAGGCCCTCACATATCAGCCGGCGTCAGTGCGTTTTTTCTGTTCGCAGGAGTCGCCGGGGGATTTAGAGCCCGTGGATGAATTGGGCGAATTTCATGCCTGCGACGTGTTCCCTCGCATATTAGACGGGCCGCGGGCGGTGCCTTTTGAACATTGGATCGCAGTGGCGCCGGCTGATCAAAGAACAGATCGGTAGGCGTCCTGGCGGAGACTGGCGATTGATGTTGGGCTTGCCCCCGGCGTCCGCGCCTCGAGTATATATACATGTAGATGCATTGTATAAATCTTACCGGGTATAGAAGGTGTCCGAGCCAATTCCCACCCTTAAATATGAGCCGAATATACATGTAATGTATAAATCTTCAGGCGGCCGCCAGATCACTGGTCGGTTTCCGGCAGGCCGCCGGGCGGGGCCCTATCGACGTGTCTACGGGCTTGCCTCGGCCTAAAATCGCGCTTGGAAAATCGCAGATTTGTGAGTCAGGTTTTCACGTCCACGGGGTTCGGGCGACCCCTAAAATCGCAGCTGAGGCCGTAGAAATCGGGCAGCGTCCGGCCGGACGCCTCGCGAAAATGCCATTTTTGGTCTGTTTTAGGAGTCGCGCGTGTGCCGCGACCGATATGTGAGGGCCGCTTCAACGACTTCGAAATCTGACACAAAAGTCAGGGCTCATGCGGAATTCAATTACGCCATGAGCTTTGACATTTGTTTCAACCTGCGACCCCATTTGCGGACACTATGACATATCTTCGAAATCAACATCGGCGAAATACGGCCATACAACAAGGGAGACAATCGAGTCCAGAGCCAGGGACCCAAGTAGGCCATGCCAATTATTTTCTCTGTCAAGCGTCCACCCAGATGTTCAAAACCTACCTACGTATCCGCTAAAAACAATCAAAGCCTTGAAAAAAACAAAGGTAAATTCATGTTAACAAGGGTTGAGGCAGTTTTTAACATGAATTTAACTTTCCGCCAGCAAACTTTAAAAACATAAGAAGAAAATACACTGATTATTAAACTTATTATTAAGTGTAGGGTTCAACCATGTACAGGTCCGCAATCAGTGTTAATATTACTTCACCACAGTGTGTTTTTTTTTTTTTAAAGAACCGCTCTCAAAACCTACACGCAATCGGACGCTTAACCGAGAAACAACGTGATCTGGCCTTATGGTCTATATATAAATTACGCATACATGTACAGTAGCGCTTTTCTGCTCCTTACCTAATTCGTGTATACTAATATCGTATACATATCGTAATCGTATAGTATTGGTATATTTAATGAGCATATCGTATGATCATATAATATTGGTATGTTTGTACCGTATCATCGTATAGTACAAACGTACTATACGAATATTATACAAACATACGATATCCGTTCGTATATACGATATATCCGTACGGATATGGTATGAATATACCATAATCTGGTATGTGTGTACGATACAAACGTACCAGAATTATACACATGTATAAAAATCGTATAAACGTACGATTTGAATGGTATATCTATACGATATTGGTTGGTATGTACGGTACAAACATACCGTACGTTTATATTATATACCTATCGCATAGAAAACATATCGTATTGGTATAGTATACGTATAGTATTGATATAGTACGTATAGTTGACCTGCAGAAAAGCGCTACTGTATAATCTTCATCATTGTACTTTAGGGACAAGAAGATGCAATCCAAGTCGGGAACCACTATCTATAACCCAATATTGTACCCAATATCAGATGTTAAGTACCCTTACGAGACACGCCATGCGATATGTTATGAACTATATCGACATAAAATGGGATATTTTCCGTAAATGACTTCAGAAGTAAACACAAATATCAGAGTACACGGGGAATATGATTTTTGTCGACGTTTGACTTCAGTTTTGGAAAATTTGCCAAATTGTGTAAATGTATTTCATGAAATAACGCAGTTGTCAGAAGGTACAAAATCGCATGGCGTGTCTCCTATGTATCTTCTTATTTGCCAGAATCGAATTACGTAAACGTTATTATAGAGTAATAACACTATGTCGACGACACAATATTATCGTTCATGTATTACAGTGTCTCAAGTAGTATTGCTTCTCAGCAAAATCTGTAAACAATGGTGCCCTTTAACCATTTCAACCTCTGGAGTGTTATTGGCAAACAGTGTAGATGCAGATGAGCCGGCTCGTAACGAGCCGTCTCATCTGGATCCGCACATTTTGCAAGTAATTTGTATATTTTTGAGAGCGAAAACACACAGATGGACAAGTCTAAAGATCATTTTGTGACGATTGAATCGCTTGCAAAATTAACATATCAAAATCCATTCTAAGGGCCCGTTTCACTAACCTTCGTACGACTAAAATGTTCGTAAGTGCAAATTAGGATCGTTTGGAAAATTTCAATTGATGGATTTACATTTATTGAGCATAGGCTGCATATGCAGCCTATGCTCAATAAATGTAAATCCAATAATTGTTTACAAGAAAACATCGTTAATGTGAAATTTACAGACTATCATAAGTTTGCACTTACGAACATTTTAGTCGTACGAAGTTTAGTGAAACAACTTGTACTATTGGTTATTTATGAGAAACGAGATGACCGCGGCCCTCATGTCGCGCCCGACGAGGCTTTGATAGTATGCCAACAAAAAGTTAACAACATTTGTTTTTAACCCGGACGCAACTACGTACTATTGCATTATTAACGAAATATGGACTCTTTTCAAAACAAAACATCACATGCACTAACAAACACTGCAGATCCTGATGAGACGGCTCGTTACGAGCCGGCTCATCTGGGTCTACAGCGTTTGCATAATGTTAACCTTATGGGGGCCGTTTCACTACTAAGCTTCGTACGACCACATGTACAATATTCGTAAGTGAACATTTATGATCGTCTGGCAATTGTAATTGATGTATTTACATTTATTGAGCATATGCAGAGTATGCTCAATAAATGTAAATCCAATAATCGTTTACGCGAACAAATGGTTAATGTGAAATGCACAGACTGTCATAAATTTGCACTTACGAACATGTTAGTCGTACTTTAGTGAAACGGCCCTATGGTCTGTAGGATTCAGAAGAGATTAACTTACGTAGCAAAGTTCGTCTATGTTGCTGAATATATCCGACGGTTCGGCATACATGAGGAAGCCCTCGACCTGCACCTTCTTCAGGGGCTCCAGATAACACTGTGTATACAAAAACAATAGCTAGGTTGGCGCTAGGGCAGTGATTAGTTCTAAATGAAGTAACGCATATTGGGAAAAATAAATGATTACTCGCTCAAAGTTGCTAGATACAAGTATACTTGTAAGTATACTTTGAACTTTTGATGAAATTGGAGAAATTTTCAATTTTAGAATAAATTTATTAATTTTTATTATACTGAATTTATTACATTATCACAGCCAATTTTGGCTGTGATAATGTAATAAATTCAGTATAATAATTCTGCATAGTTTTAATCATCAAATATATGTAATCGTTAGTTCTGCATGAAATAATGCATTTCGGAAAAATCAATGCTTGCTCCCTCAAAGTATACTTTGCTAGTAAAGTATACTTTGCAATGTTGATGAAATTGGCTACTGGTCATGCAGGAATTGATAGTAAGTTCATCTGACATGCTGTGGCGCAGGCAAATATTCAGAAAAAGCATGATGTTTAGTCTGGAGAATTGTTTGCGCTACAACGTTGAAATGACATGCAGTCGAGTAAGAAACTCTCAAGAACAATGACATCGTTATCACTACTGTCTGTTCCACGTTTTGCTGCCGACGAACTTTTGGCTATTAAACACATTAAATCTAAACAATATTTAAAAGTAAGTACTTGTTCATCAATAACAAAAAAGTCACCCTCCCCAAATTGTTTTATTTGACTTAACCCTTTGAACCCGAAAGCCCGCTATGGCGGTTTACGCAAACAGTGCAGATCCAGATGAGCCGGCTCGTAACGAGCCATTCTCATCAGGATCTGAACTTTTTGCCACTAATTTTCATATTTTTGAAAACCAAAAATACCCCCTTTTCATAAATGGACTAGTCTAAAAATAATGTTGTGACGGTTGGATTGGTTGCAAAATTAACATATCGCAGCCCATTCAGCTACTTAGGGGTTAAAGGGTTAACGAGAGTTACTGTATAGGAAAATATGTAATAGGGACCAATAATCTCACTTTGAGTTATCAGCAGTTCGACTTACCTGTAAGAGACCTTGAGGTAACGAGTGTTCACTGTATTTTAATGTAACCACTTTGTTTACAAGATTAGCGCCGACATAGAGGATATTCATAATTTTGCAACGAATATGAGGTATATGTTCATCTCGTGGTGTGAAATGTCCATATTTCACGAGTGCCTAAAGGCACTCGTGAAATATGGACATGTCACACCACGAGATGAACATATGTGTCATATTCGTTGCAAAAATATGAATATTCTATTTATTATATACCGCTCCATGGAAATTAGCAGTTGTTTAGACTGTATACGGTAATGAATGTGTATTTGCAGCCTATTTGCGCTGTTTTCTTTCAGGTGCGCGTTATGAATATAGATGGCGGAAGTAGTCGTATTTTCACCGGAAGTTGTTTATTTCATCGATGAGAACATATGACTTATTTACATCGTATAACTATGTATTTCATGGGTAGGTATATAATAAAATCGTGTACTCACATTTTTCAGGACCATCAGATGGTCAATGAGAAAGACACATTCACTCTTGAAGAGTTCCCAGACGGACTCCCGCCGTTTGCGCTCCACCCCGGATATATCGAGCATGTCTGGTGACGTGATCTGTTTGTCTGAACTGGCGATGAGGTCCGTCCAATGGACGTTCTGAAACAAACAGCGATGGGAATGCAATGCATAGTTTTATTGTTTACCCTAGTTTCTCGACCAATGAAAGAACAGCATTTCGTCTCAATTAATCGCATATTTCGACACTTTTCGACACTTTTCGACTCTGCATATTTTACGCTTTGTGTCATCAGTCCACGAGACGCAAAGCATATTACCACCCAAACGCGCGCTCACCTCGTGTCACACCGCCAATCACATGCTAGTATAGCGATTCTAAATCACGTTTAGGGGCTGAGCTTCGCGCGTGGGCTGGTAAACACTAAGTACGTTAAAGTTCACATATTGAATTTGTAATAAATTAATTTATTTAAAATTCAATATTTGAACTATAACTTATACGTATCAGGTAACGTGTTTTGTACTCGCCCAATACTCACTGTCTGATACATGTAATACAATAACGTATCCGGGGCCATTTCACTAAACTTCGTACGACTAAAATGTTCGTAAGTGCAAAATTTCGATAGTCTGTAAATTTCACATTAACACTGCTTTTCTTGTAAACAATTATTGGATTTAAATTTATTGAGCATAGGCTGCATACAGCCTGCGGTTCTCTTACCAGGCGAATTGCAATTCCTGGAGCGCACTATTGCAATTCGCGTTCCCATTAATTGCAATTGGACCGCAATTGGACTGCAATCATGTAACTGCGGTCCAAAGAGTTGGTTGCGGAATTGCAATACGTATAGCGCAGTTAGCGCTGCGCTCCGATTTTAGTTGCAGTTTACGCTCCTTTTTTTTCTTTAAACTGCGAAAGAATGACCGCTTAACGCTGCGCTCTGTGGTCAAACCAGCGGACCGCTCTGCTTGACCAATGCGGCAATAAAATCGAAAAAGTTGATTTTTTCTGACGAAAATATATATTTTCCTATCTGTATTTAGCCATTTAAAATCCAATAAAATATACATAAATAGTAGAATTAGGTGTATATATACGCGTAACGCTAAGTTTTTACCGCAAATAGCGAAAGAATGACCGTACAAACGGTATCGCGAAAGAATGACCGCACAAACTGGACCGCGAAAGAATGACCGCACAAACGGTATCGCGAAAAAATGACCGCAAAAACGGGACCGCGATTGGACCGCAATTAGACTGCAATTTCAGAGGGGACGAATTGCAATTCAAGGACCGCTGGATTGCAATTCTTGGTAAGAGAATCGCAGGCGGGAGTGTATGCAGCCTATGCTCAATAAATGTAAATCCATCAATTGAAATGTCCAGACTATCATTAATTTGCACTTACGAACATTTTAGTCGTACGAAGTTTAGTGAAATGGCCCCCAGGTATTGACATGATGTGAATACCCAGGGTACATGTAAACGTACATGTAAACGAACTGAAAACTGACGTTTCGACGTTCGTACGGCGTCATATGTTATTGAATTGATTCAATATAATGACGCAGGGTAAACAATTCCGCGTTGTTTTCAAAAAAAAAATTAAATTATTATATATTTGACAAACGGCTAACATAATGCGTTACATGATAACTAGAATACCAGCTTAGTGTATGTCGATATCAAGTTTGTCAGGCTCGGTTCGGAAACGGTGCAGTTCCTCGGCGAGCCTCGGGATTCCTACGCGTTTCCTAGCCTTGCCTGATAAACCTGTTATAGATATGTATAACACTATATGAGACACGCCATGCGATTTTGTACCTTCGGACATCTGCGTAATGTCATTAAATACGTTTACAAAATGCACATATTTTTCCAAAAATTGAGTAAAAAAGTTGACATAATTTTCAGAGTACGTGCGGAATTATATTCCGCATGTACTCTGAAAAACGCTGTCAAATTTTGACGCTATTTGAGGAAAATATTGTAAATTTTGTCATGAAATTACGCAGATATCAGAAGGTACAACATCACATGGCGTGTCTCATATAAACATGTAGTACAGTGGGGTCAGCGTGTAAGTGCACACACGAACGAACACGACAGGTTGGTTCCAACCTGTCGTGTTCGTTTGTGTGTGCACTTACACGCTGACCCCACTGTAAGGCTGTGTGGACGTGTACACGTGTACATACCTTATATGCGGCTAAATGATTATCTTTGAATTCGGACGGTTTCATTTTATTTAATAAGTCACCAAGATGTGATAGCGATTCTTTACTTCTGGTCTTCATCTGAAATTCACGAAGCATCACGTCGTTTATGTGTCACTTGCGACCAAGAAAGATCCTGACCAGTTGCAGATTTCACCAAAATTGCAAAGTATACTTATCTAGCAATCACGTAAACACATAGTTGCGAATACTAACTCTTGAAATCTACTCCCGCTATGGACGGTACGGGAGTAGATTGCAAGAGTTAATGTTCGCAACTATGTGTTCGCAACTATGTGTTTACGTGATGGCAACGCTGTCTTCGAGTGCTCCTATACCCGTACTACAGTATAATCTCTTTAAAACGGACACCCTGGGAGGTCCGGTTTAGATAGTTTCCACTTCGTTCGCATAGTTGTAACTCTTTCCAGTAGCCGATTACACCAACATTGCAAAGTATACTTATCTAGCAAAGTATACTTTGAGGGAGTAATCATTTATTTTTACCGAAATGCATTATTTTATATAGAACAAACGACTGCATATATTTGATGATTAAAATTATGTAGAAGTATTATACTGAATTTATTACATTATCACAGCCAAAATGGCTGTGATAATGTAATACATTCAGTGTAATACAAATTAATAAATTTATCTTTAAATTGAAAACTTCTCCCTCAAAGTATACTTTGCTAGATAAGTACACTTGAATGGGAAAATCAAGATTGTTTGAAAATATACTATAAACAAGAAATGCGTCTGTCGAACGCGGATGCCACCTGCAGCATATTTGAGAAACTGTGACAAATTGGTTAACCGAAAAGTGTGACGGACGGACAGACGGACAGACGGACGGACGGTCCAAACACTATATGCCACCCGTTTCTTCGAAACCCGGTGGCATAATAAAAACGGGTTTTAATCATGGCCCTGTGTAAAGCTGTATAATTGAAGATATATGACGATACTAGGACCGTTGATTTATGAAGAAAAAAAATAATATAAAAAAGAAATACCGCTGTGTTGTTTCTATTTTTCATAAATATCGGATTTCCTATATTGTTGCGTTGAAATTAGAAATTTCCATTGGAAATGATTCTGAAGTGTTGTCAAAACATGTTTTCATTGAGAAATATGGCAAGATATAAAAGCAACAGCGGACGATAATTGTTGTGTGTAGCGGTCTAAGGGTTGAAATTGTACTTACGAGTTTGAGCAATGAAAATGGTTGTCGGGTCTTTTTACTGTCTGAAATGGGAAGGAAATACACCGATAATATGCATAACAAAATGTAGTTGCGAAGGTAACTCTTGCAATCTACTCCCGTACCATCCGTAGCTACGGACGATACGGGAGTAATTGCAAGAGTTACCGTTCGAAACTTAACAAAATGATACACATACCGTTTGTTTAACCAGTTGAACTTAATATCATGAAATAATGAAATGTGTGGGTCCTTCCGCTAAACAAACGAGTGAGCGATGCTCACTCGTTTATTTAGCGGTAGGACCCAATCACGAGGGCATTATTTCAAGATAATCAGTTCTCCTGGATAAATAAACATTTTCTTAGATTTCACACAGATTTGTCATGAAAACAAAGCGAATCAAGCTTAAAATATGGCCAAGAGTTATACGAATTAATTTCTGGTGGCGGGCCGTTGTTACGACGACTGTCTCGCGATTCAGACGGTGTGTCTGAAAACGTGATTTGATTGGTCGAAGGAAACAACACGTCATTGTAACGTTACTGACGTCATTTTAACATACAAATCTGCTTTATGTAATCCATTGAAAATCAATTTTCCCATAGGTGTGTAAACTAATTAACATAGAATACATGTTACTCGATAATTTCATATTGTCTGGCTGTATTAGTTTTGTCCAAAAGCTGGTCATTCGTGTAAGTATATCGACCTGCACTGGGAATACTCCTAATTCTCCATATATCATTGTACTCGGTGTTGATCGTTTTAAGTTAAGTGCGTATTTATAATACTTTAATTGTACTCGTTCAATTATTTCATTGTTACCAAACCCTCATATTTCAGAGCCATATAGCAAAATTGGGTTAATGTTTTTCTCAAAAAAGTCAATGTGTATGTCCACAGGCAAGTTTAATTCTCTCACTTTTGATAATAAGCTATACCTAGCTTTCGTAGCTTGGTTAGCGATATGATTTTTTTGGCATTTAAAAAAGAACCACTTTGTGACATAAATATACCTAAATATGTGTATTCTGTTACTATATCTAATTTTAAATCGTTTAGAACAAAATTGTTTCGTTTACCTGGTCTACCTTTTGAAAATATGAGAACTTTTGATTTTTGTATATTAACTGATAATTCCAGCACAAAAATATTTACACAATTCCCTAAAATTTGATTGGTCCGTTGCAAGTCTCCGTCCAAAATTTATATCCCAGTAAACTACATGCCGAACTACTTTCCGTAACCGTCAGGCGCAGTTAAAATAATTCTTAAGAAAACGGAAAACGGAAAATAAACACATTTTCTTAATGAATTTATTTAAAATGCTGGAATTATAAGGAATGAATGGCCTTTTTGTTGAATTTATCGGGGATATAAACTTGGAAAAGTCGCGGGAATACTGGACGAGGCCTTCCGGCCTTCGTCCAGTATTCCCGCGACTTTTCCAAGTTTATACCCCGATAAATTCCACAAAAAGGCCATTCATTCCTATATTAATTTCCATTCAGTACAGTATTTATGAAATTCCGTAAGAGAGTAAATCGAAAAGCATACATATTCAGAGCTCCAGATAAGGAATTAGTAATTGAGTATTGTCACTCCATCATTTCTGAAGCAATTGGGTATTTCAAAATTTGAATTGGGTAAAATAAAATCACACCACTGTTTACACATCGACAGACAGCAAGTGTTGAATAGTTTGCTTAAAAATGAAAACATATCTTGGCATTTCATTATAATTGTCTCCTTGGAGACAATTCTAATGACATACCAAGATGTGTTTTCATGGAAAATAAGTAAAATATGCTATATTTGTGGTCCGTTTATTGTTTTCTGCAGGTAAAGGTACCACAATTTTTGTATTGCTTTTTTATACTCGCTACTTCTGATTTCAATCGGGTTTTTGGCAATTTTAATTGGGTACTTAAGCAAATATGCAGCTTATCTGGAGCTCTGCATGTATGTTCAATGCTTACTACATTATTCCGTACTCTGTATTCTGTATATGTGGCGCAGTTTGAAACACAAACATCATGGGTGCTTACCATCATTTAGAGAAGGTGATGAGCCATTCCGGCTGGCGTAGAAGTCCGAGATTGTGTTGCGCTTGATTAGTTTCTTGTGGTGTTCCTGCACGAGAAGGTCCCCGGGGTATATACTCATCGCCAGGTCGACAGAGCTCCGCCGCCGCCGCAACCGGCCCGCGATGTTACTGCAACAGAGACGCGATGGTCTGTCTGTAATTTTCTGGGGGCCGTTTCACTAAATTTCCTACGACAAAAATGTTCGTAAGTGCAAAATTATGATAGTCTGTAAATTTCACATTAACACTGTTTTCTTGTAAATAATTATTGGATTTACATGTATTGAGCATAGGCTGCATATGCAGCCTATGCTCAATAAATGTAAATCCACAAATTGACATTTACAGACGATCTTAAATTTGAACTTACGAACATTTTAGTCGTAAGAAGTTTAGTGAAACGGGCCCCAGGTGCGTAGCAAGGCATATTTAATATATGTGCAGAAATAAACTGCGTTCGACCTAGCTGCACGTTTTCCGCTTTATATGCAAGAGGTGTGAATTCCAGAGAACGAATGGTCATATCGTGGGAACGAACTGTTAATTCGAGGAAACGAATTGTTAAATTGAGGGAACGAATCGTTATATCGTGGGAACGAATTAATGAATAGAAAAGCCATGTCCCCTGCTATCCGTATTACAATGTATGTCACTTCCTAGTTACAATATCTCATGTACAGATACCTTACTAGCTTTAAAGTTCCAACACTAGCCCGTCGTTTTCGTCGTTTTAAGATACTCAATATACATTTATAAATTAGATACAAGTACGACACAAACTACCAAATGTAATATTCGATCATCTGTCAGCTCTTAAAACAGTATAGACACGTGACGTACACCAATATCAACTCCATATATATGTATGCATATACGTATTAAGCATCGGTGTTATTACGTGGCATATACGCAAAGTCATGAGAATATATGCCTTAATATGTGTATATTCTATTTCCTTCACACCGGTACTGAAGTCTAAGATACATCATATCTGCAATGTTGACGAAATTTGGCGACAATTTCGGAACAGATGCGGAATTGTTCTGAAATTTCCGCCAACTTTCGGTGTCATTTACGGAAAATAACACAGATGTTGGGTGCGAGTTTTGGTGAAATAGACACTTCGCAGTAGGGTATGAAATGTAATCGCAACGTCACCTTGATAATCAACGCCAGCTGTGAAGTGGTTGACGCACAGTTAATACATCGCAAGAGTGTGCCAGCCGTTAACACCAATATAGCTGTCAATAGCAGGTGTTTTCCTGACTCTAGCAACGCCTGGACAGTATCGCTACAGCGTGTATGTGCCGTGAAACACGGTGCCGTGAAACATTTTTGATATCCTGTCAATACGACCTAATCACTGCGTATGAATATGTGCGGTGGCTGGGATTATTTTGTTTTGCATTTTAAAGTCATTAGTAGGTGTTGACGGGATAAATAGAATAGTAGGTTAGTGCCGTGAATGGGAAAAATATCTGGCGCGGCTCGGAAACGGGATGTGCTCGGCAGAGCCTCGCCCATCCCGTTTTCTAAGCCTTGCCAGATATTTAATACCCATTCACGGCACTAATATACTATTCTCTATTTATACCCAACAGCAGAACAGAAAGAAACGCATACACCCATATTTGCAAGAGTTTGTATGAGTATACGTTTGTTTGATTATTGGTGGTCAACGGCCTATCAACAGTTAAGGTCTTTAAGGCCGGGCCAACGGGTTCGATCTCGCATTTAACCTGCTGGGGGAGGATCCCAAAATCAGAACGGAATATTTACATAGAAATAAATATATGTTTAGCCCTAAAATTGTAATAACCTGACACGGTGCCAGGTCCATATCACACCAAAGTCACTTGTCCCCTTCCCATAAAAGTAATACCGGAAGGATCACTCGTATAAGGGACATACCCAGATTCAACTCTCAAATACATGTACAATAAAGACCAAAGAAGTACCAGAGGGCCAAACCACGTATCCCGTCGGGATTCCGGTAAGCACGTAGAATGCGCCATTACGTCACCAGACCAGTAGCCGATTTCACCAACATTGCAAAGTATACTTATCTAGCAAAGTATACTTTGAGGCAATAATCATTTATTTTTCCCGAAATGCATTATTTCATATAGAACTAACGACTGCATATATTTGATGATTAAAAGTATGCAGACATATTATACTGAATGTATTACATTATCACAGCCAAAATGGCATTCAGTATAATAACAAATAATAAATTTATCCTTAAATTGAAAATTTCTTCCTCAAAGTGTACCAAGTTAGATAAGTATACTTTTCAATTTTGGTGAAATACAATGTAGGCTACGGGACAGATCTACGGTATTTGACCATCAAATGCATACGGAAGCCCATTAGGGCCACTTCACTTCTTTTTATCTTTTCTTGAATTTTCGAGATCTTTTCTTGAATTTTCAAGATACTTTCTTGAATTTTCAAGTTGTTTTCTTGAATTTTCAAGATGTTTTCTTGAATTTTCAAGTTCTTTTCTTGAATTTTCAAGATCTTTGTGTTTCTTTGAATTTTCAAGTTCTTTTCTTGAATTTTCAAGATCTTTTCTTGAAAATTCAAGAAAAGATCTTGAAAATTCAAGAAAACATCTTGAATAAAGGAAATTAAAAAAAAGTGAAGTGGCCCTAAAGGGCTTCCGTAAATGCAAGTGTCCATATATGACGTAAATTATTCAGTTTGCCTGAAAATAAAATATTCCAGAACAACGTCTGATTTTCCAATAAATTTCCTGTTACAGCAACATCCAAATGAGGAAATACATACTTTACATTCGGAACTTTTCATTCAATTAAGAAATGAAAGCATGGGCTGTTGCGTTTACTGTAGTACGAACAATAATTGTTCTGCTTAAAGTCCTAAGGAAGGACGCATCGCAAACTTTAAACAGACTAAATGTTTTTCATTCTACCGTAAACGCAACTGCCCATTATTTTATTACTTACATTTACATTGCAAGTTGGTAGTTTCAAAAATGTAAATAACAAAATACGGCGTTAACATTAGGAATCATATTGTTACATGTAATAATTATTCATAGAACAGCTACGCTCCTGGCAATAGCGTGACGTTATAGACAATGGTAATGAACGTCATGTATTTTAATGACTTGAAAAAAACTTTAACGAATCACAAACATCGTGCGACGTCACGTGGGGCTAACGCAATGTACTGGGATAAACGCTGCATCGTGTATATGTTGAATGGACGTTTCCATTATGACTTCCAGGACAGTGTAACTATTTATTGTTTTCCACAGCTGCCTGCGTTAATCCTGCCCAATTTAAATTCGTGTCTGAGTCTCTATCGGTAATTCCAACTCGTAATCAAGCAACATGATTGTCTGAGCCTGAGCTGTAGCTCAGCTCATGCTCAGATAATCAGGCTGCTTGACACCAGGTACGATATTCAAGCGTTTTGAAATAAAGAAATTGACAATATTGGCAAGATTAGCGCAGGCGGTAGTGTAAATTTTCAACACGTTTCTGTAGTAAGCAGGTTGATGTTACATGTAAGATTTTACGTCAGAATATTTCGTTCATCAGGCGACTGTATTTGTGTTTAATTTCTACTTCGTGCAGTGTCCTACGAAATTTGCTAATACACACTTTATTATGAAAGTTTATGGTAATATGTTTGTGTCATATTGTAGAATTGTCTATCAATAGCAATATAGCGAAGTATGAAGGTCAACGCCCTGCTTTTGTTTCTATAATTTAGTGCGCGAAGTGTAAATGCTATTACGCACATTTTTACTGTGTAGTGTGGTGTAGAGATATAGTGCAACCTGTTGCCTATAAAGCGGAAAACGTGCAGCTAGTGTTGACGTGGTCATTCGAAGCTCCAAACGCTTCACATGCGAGTGCACGAGAAATTACCCACCTACCCACCAGTACCTGCCAGCCTGCCTGCCTACCTACATGTACATGTACCTACCTATAGGTTAGACAATACCAAATTGCGCGAAATCGCCCAGGGGTTATGCAGAAGTAGTCCGGTATAAATAAATAGTGCGGGCGTTTTTATGTCACATACCTAGTTTGCTTGCAAATCTTGATCTATTACTACCCAGTTTCACTTGAGGAACAGTTTGGGGTGCCTTTAACACCAGTTTTCAGCATATTTGTAGCATTTACAAGAAAACACTTAACCTGTTGGTCACGTGATGTAAACAGAGTCTCCGTGGGCAAAACATGTAAACAAATTTGGGGTATATGACGAGGTTGGATTTTTCTTTCTTAGGAGTACGTGAACCTATTCATTGTATAATTCATGCAAAACCAGTACAGACTGGCTGCAGGTCATGTAAAAGTAGGTCCCACATCATTCATACGAATAGTGAAAGTACAGTGGGGTCAGCGTGTAAGTGCACAAACGAACGAACACGACAGGTTGGAACCAACCTGTCGTGTTCGTTCGTGTGTGCACTTACTTACACGCTGACCCCACTGTAGGAGAGACTGGCCTTATTGGATGGCATTCGGTTAACTTATATAGTAAAGCTATTTTGGTGTGGTCTAACCTATATGTGACTGTGGATAGAGAAATGGGGATTATGGTATTTGTTACCAGTGTGGCTTTCGATCAAATATCAAACTGTAGCCTGATCACTGATATAATGGCGAACAGTGCAGATCCCGGTCAGACTGTGCGGATGAACAGACTGATCGGGATCTACACTGGTCGCAAAACTCACAACATTAATATTTGCTAAAGGACGCCAGGCAGTGCCACATTGCATATCGTTGTACAAAATGATCGTTTTCCATTCGTTTTCGTTTCTTTCGTTCGGGAACCATCAACATATCTTCGATGTACAGGCCAAATAAAACAAAAACAATATTACATATACATGCATACCAATGAGACACGCCATGTGATTTCGTACCTTCGGAAATATGCGTACATGTAATATCACTAAATACGTTTACAAAATTTACAATATTTTTCATAAAAAAATCAAAACTTTCCAAAATTTCCGAGAGAGTATATGCGGAATAATTCCGCATGTACTCTGAAAATTGTGTCAACATTTGACGCCATTTACGGAAAATATAGTCAATTTTGTAAACGTATTTCATGAAATTATGCAGATGTCCGAAAGTACAAAATCACATGGCGTATCTCATATGTACCTGGTGGACTCCATGTCAAAAGATGTGGATGTAGCACTCCTTCATTCGTATACATGTATATACATGTAACAATATTGCTTGATCCAATATACACATTTAGATCATTTTAGAAGTTGTGAACATGTTTCAAGCTATCTAGCAACGTTTCGGCATCACCTTTATTTTGTTTTCGACACTTTCTTATACTATAGTGGGGTCAGCGTGTAAGTGCACACACGTACGAACACGACAGGTTGGTTCCAACCCACACAAAGTGTATGTTGTTACCACTCAGTTGAACCGTCTCGCCGAGACGGTTCAACTGAGTGGTAACAACATACACTTTTGATGCGAAATGAGAAAAAATGCAGAAAAATATTTCCTTTTTTTTTTTATACATGAAATACAGTGGGGTCAGCGTTCCAACCTGTCGTGTTCGTTCGTGTGTGCACTTACACGCTGACACCACTGTAGTGTATAGTTTAGTTTAATCATTTTCGACACTTATGTATAGTTTAGTTCAATAGAATATTTATTTATTTACACTGCGTTGCACAATGTACATGTGCATGTAAGTCCCTGTTGAAGGAAAATCATTCATGTACAATAACATCAATATTCAAGTTGACGGAATTTCAACAAAGGAAATATGTGCAGAGTGTGTTTTTTTCATTATTAATGGAAAATAATATATACATTTGTATTTGTTTAGATTGTCAGTTTTCAATAGCCAAACGTACACATAGGGCTGTATAGAAACCTGAAACTGACAGTAGTACATGTACCTCTATTTTTTAAAAAACAAAACATTTAATTTCTAGCCGTCGGGTCGAATCATCAATTTTTCCATAAAATTCTCTAAATTTAATATATAACAGTCTTTGTTTCCTCAGCCATATGACACCAACATTTCTTAAATAATATTCCGGACGAATGACAGTATTTATGAAGTACATATACATTGTAACTAACGAAAGAACTAGAATACGTGACGAAAGTCAAACATTGCGAGCCGTGTCATTTAGTATAAGCTATTGTTCACCTAATGGATTTTTAAGGAAATAAATGCGAGCGAGCGCTCCCTCGCATTTAGTTCCTGAAAAATCCAATATGTGAACAATAACATACTTATAGTTCAGCCAAGTGTACAATGTAATGTCCCATCCGCGTATTGATTGTCAATTTCCTGTTGAACAGTTAATCATTAAATCGGGTAGTATATAACGTATTGGGGTCAAACATTGCAATCTGTGAAATAAGTGGAGCACAATGCTGTCCAGCGATTGGCTTAGAAAGTAGGGCTAACTATAAAACACATACAAATATAAACTAACTCGTGCCATTAAAACACATACAAATGCAACTTGACTTAACTTAGTAAAATTATTGTTTTACATCCTAAAGTATTCGACACTGACTTAAATCCGATATTTAAGAGAACGTGTATGACGATAGTGGATATGTTGGCACCCGAAAGTCCAGTTGAACAGCTCAGTGATAATTTGGTGATAGTGCATGAACATGAAAGCCGTGAATTTGTAAGATCGGTTATCTATATGATAAGTAACAATGCCATCAAAGCACTGTAGAGCACACTCAGCCTAGTATAATTCGATTTGTAAATAGTTTATTTCTTTAAGTAAAACTATTAGTTGATATATGCTTAACCCTTTCAACCCTAAGGAACTGGAATGGACTGTGATATGCTAATGTTACGACCAATCCAATGGTCACAAAATGATTTTCAGACTATTCCATTTATAAAAAGGGGGTATTTGTTGTTCTCAAAAATATGAAAATTACTTTCAAACAGTGCAGATCCTGATGAGACGGCTCGTTACGAGCCGGCTCATCTGGATCTGCACTGTTTGCATAAACCGATATAGCGGGCTTTCGGGTTCAAAGGGTTAAGCATTGAGTATTACTCCCTCACTGTGCACTTAGCAAGATTAATGAGTGCACTTAGTAGATTTGATTAAATCGGCTACGGGTATGTATAATGTAATGTCTGTAAATGTATGTTTAGTCCCCAAGTCACATTTACTAACAAACGTGTGTGCACTAATTATAAATATAGTACATATGTACATAGTACATACTATGTAGTTATCTTAACATACGTTTATTAACGACTAATACCAAACATTTACTTTAAAGCCGATATGCATTCAAATCACTTATCGCGCAATTTGTTTCGATTGCCCAATAAGAAATAACGCACTTATAAAGGAACATGATAAGGATTTGGTGTAGACATTCCTGAAATGAGGCTGAGACTGGAGAACTGGTGTGTATGGGTTATCCGGGCTGTGTAACCCCAGATCAGCCAGCGCATGCTCGCAGTCTGATCAAAATCTGCACTGCTCGTCATGCTACCACGGAAACACCAGTTACTCTTCTACATGTAACATGCAATCCAAATTGTTATCAAGCTACATAAATGTGCTATTTGATCAGGAGATACGGTGGTTACCAATCACATAAGCCCCATTTGCTCAGTCGCAGTCACAAATTAACTAAACATAACATCATTTACATTACATGTATATATCTACAGTCATGATATGAAACGCCTGTCTCTTAATATGAACAACACTGAAAATTAAACATGTCACCCAAATCGTAAACTCCGACATGACAAATACGCACGAAACGGCTAAAAAATAACGCATGACAAAGTCAATTGAGCCATGATTAACTCGGCTACCAGAAAGAAAATACATCGGACGTGTTTATGTCTATCAATGAATGCGCTTATCAATGGCTGCACAAAGCAAGACAACGTCGAGACAGCCATGCTAAAACTAGACATTGTTGTATGGCGTCTCTTCATCAGTTGTCACATTCCATGAACACAAACACCTACTAGCCCCGGATTAAGCGACATGCAATGTAACATGGGGTATAATAAATATCATCGGCATACAGTCCGGGTTTGTTCCTAGTTCTAGGAACGACTGCTTGTCGTTTACAGATCGTTGGCGCGCCATCGACTCTGCTCTAGTTTATAATTAGAAAACGATTGTATTATATACCTACAGTGGGGTCAGCGTGTAAGTGCACACACGAACGGACAATACAGGTTGGTTCCAACCTGTCGTGTTCGTTCGTGTGTGCACTTACACGCTGACCCCACTGTACCCATGAAATACATAGTTATACGATGTAAATAAAAGTCATGTTCTCATCGATGAAATAAACAACTTCCGGTGAAAATACGACTACTTCCGCTATCTATATTCATAACGCGCACCTGCAGTGCCGGACTGCAAATATGCTGCAAATACACATTCATTACCGTATACAGTCTAACAAACTACTAATTTCCATGGAGCGGTATATAATAAATAGAATATTCATATTTTGTAAACGAATATGACATATATGTTCATCTCGTGGTGTGAAATGTCCATATTTCACTCGTCATATATGTTCATCTCTTCACACCACGAGATGAACATATATGTCATATTCGTTGCAAAAATATGAATATCCTCTATATAATTAAAAACAACGAAAACGATGTCCAAATGATGAGCTTGGATATTTAAACAATACAAACAATACAAACGATATTCTTGTATATGCATATCCTTGTATAAAACGATCGTTTTCACTTCCTCTTTCATTCATTATCGTTTCTTTAGTCTGCGAATTCCTTCAACAAATATTCGATGTAGGCAAATGCGCACTTAACATTGACAGTAAATCTCAACGAATTGCGACACTAATAACATTCCTAGAAGAACCTAACAGAGCTGCCCATTCACACCGAGCTTCACTGATGTGACTCTAAAATTGTAAGACACATTCAAGAAATCCACGATAATCGCCGTACACGATTACCTGTACCACCACCGAATTGCCCATGTAGCCGTCCGAATCAAACAATTTAAACGTACATGTACACACAATAACGACACAAATTGACTTATTTGTGGCTGTGACTGGAGAAATGTGACGTATTAGTTTTGCGACCAGTGGAGATCCTGATCATCCGCACAGTCTGATCAGGGTCTGCACTATTCGCCATCTCATCAGTGAAACACCGTCATGCGTCTAACAAACAATACAGATCGTTATCAGGCTACACGAGTGTACTATATCGGCATTAACCCGAATGTTCTGCCTGTAACGCCCTGCGTTACAGACAGAAAATTCGGGTTATTTGACCATGCGCTCTATTTCTGCAGTCACAGCCTCATTTGTACCTTGCCACCGTTTGTATAGAACTAGCCATCCTGTACGTCCAAACACAATAATCAAATGTGGAATCGGAGTGTGAGATTACATAGAAATGGGCCACGATCTCAGAAACCCAGATCTAAAAGTCCACCCCTACCCAGCGCAATGTCTATCCCAACCATTGAACAAGTCAGACTGAAAAACAAACCCGTATACAATTTCACCGAGGGTTTAACATGTCGTTGAAACCAAATGACGAACGACTCAAACTCTCCGAACTCACAATCTGACCTGGGTCTACACTGATTGGGAGGAGGTAGATCTAGTTTTATCCAGTCACTGCTTAAATGGCAAAGCCACTTCTGGGAGCCAGGAGACAGAAATTAAATTAATGAAACGCCTAATAAGGATTAACGACGTAAACTGCGAAACTGTTTACAGCGAGCAACAGTGACCGTTTAATTCAACAGACAGGATTGCCCAAGTGTGCCTGCATGGGCGGACTATGAAACGAAGCTATACAGGGTGATAAACAGGAATATGAAGTTACCAAGTCAATCTGAAAGAAATCTACAGAAATAATAGGTAGTCAAAACCTTTAACACAAACTAGACATCGACTATGGGCGTGTAGGGCGCATGGAGGTATGAAATGAAAATATAGATTGTGATAAACAGGAATATGAACTTTCAATTCAATCGGACCTAATGTTACATGAATAATAGGTACCCGAACACTGTAACGCAAATCGGAGGTACAGACGTACAGACTAGCAGCCTGACAGACGGACAAACACACAGCTGTATACATGTATCATAGTACGTCCCGGTTTCCAATAAAAACATGTTTTGACAGCATTTTAGAATCATTTCCAATGGAAATGATTCTAAAATGCTGTCAAAACATGTTTTTATTGGAAACGGACGTATACACTATAAATATAAACAATATCATGCCTCATTTGCATATGAAAATAGCCGGATACCACCGCGAGTCACAATCAGTAAAATAAATATTACTAAATTATTGTATCTGTATAGCGACCACTCGTATATTTTAGAACTGGTGGAATAGTGACACAATTATTCACTTATTTAATTCCTATAAAGAACAGTTTGTGTGTACTGTGTGAGCATGTACCTTTAAGTTCATATGAACCCTTACTCTTCATCGACTGACTCCTTCAGTTACAAACTGGCGCATCACACTGGGCCAGGCCTACACTAGTTGCGAAGATAACTCTTGCAATCTACGGGAGTAATTGCAAGAGTTACCGTTCGCAACTAGGCTTACACGTGTGTGCTAAGAATGTTTTATAATCAAAGCGTCACAGTTCCAATATTGGATTACGTCATACCTTGCGTCACCTTCGTCACACGAGTTACTGGGAGACACGTCAGGCGACAGGGTGGTCGGGGATACGTCACCAACGTTCTGAAACAAAATACGTACATGTACATTAAACAGATGGTCTTACATGGATGATGATTTACTTATGACAGTTATTATTATTATATTATTAAAGTAGAAACAATGCAACCAATCAGCTGCCAATCAGTATCGCCGCGCCATCATCGATGTTGCAACAATACATATGGCTGCGACTGGAGAAATGGGGCTTACGGGTTTCCGACCAGTGTAGATCCAGATCAGCCTGTGCATTCGCACAGTCTGATTAGGATCTGCACTGTTCGCCATTCCGTCAAGGTAACACCCAGCAAGCTTCTAACACAAGTATATCTCGTGTTCAGGCTACAGAAGTGTGCTATTCAACCAGGGGCTACACTGATCCCAAATCCCATAAGCCATATTTATCCAGTCACATCAATAAATTGTGGAGCTTACCTATATTGTTTTGTGATTTTGCATGATAATGTATTTAACAAGTTTACTGCTTTCATAAGACACGTGGCTATGCTCCAGCTTAAAGAGAGAACACGATACTCAGATATATGAACCCACGGAGACAAACATTTATTACGCGATAATCCATGATAAATACATGAAACCATATGTGTTTCAACAGATGGTCAGTATGTTGGTGTCATATGGGTATTTTGGGTGGATTTTGGGTAGAGCTGGGTGGATTTCGTTGGTTTTGGGTGATTTACATAATGTACATAGTTTTGTGCAAATACTAATACTCAAGCATTGCCCACGACGGAAATCGTCAATTACCTACACATTCACCGTTCCTAACTTTCGGACCCATTTTATACCGTCAAAATACCCACAAAGGAACATGTAAATGACCGTATTTACAGTGGGGTCAGCGTGTAAGTGCACACACGAACGAACACGACAGGTTGGTTCACTACCCACCCAAAGTGTATGTTGTTACCACTCAGTTGAACCGTCTCGCCGAGACGGTTCAACTGAGTGGTAACAACATACACTTTTGATTCGAAATGAGAAAAAATGCAGAAAAGTATTTACATTTTTTGTATACATGAAATACAGTGGGGTCAGCTTTCCAACCTGTCGTGTTCGTTCGTGTGTGCACTTACACGCTGACCCCACTGTACATGTATGTGTAACTCGCGGGAGGTGACGTAACTTGTATATTGGTAACAAGGCACCCAAACCACAAGATATACCGAAATAACCAATAAACACCGAAATATGAACCGTTCTTCATGAACCTGTGATGACACGCGCATAGCGGTGATCTATGGACCTTTAACGCAGCACAAACATGCACTCAAGAATCAGCGGTTTACGGCCCCAAAAGGAAAGCATAATACACAAGTCATGTATTTAACATAAACAAATAAACAAATGCCATGAAAGCCTCATCAGAAATGTTGATGCGACTGGTGAAATGGAGCTTATGTGATTTGCGACCAGTGTAGATCCGGATCAGACTGTGCATCCGCACAGTCTGATCAGGATCTGCACTGTTCGCCATTCCATATATGACACACAGTTCGCCAGTCACAGCCACAAATAACCGCTAATGAACTCCGTGGAAAACATCAGTCCCAGTATGAAAATACAAACACACGAAAGTATGGTACCAAAAATATGACAGCTTGCTGCCGTCTTGGAACGGTCAGTGAACACAGCAGGTCACTGGGGCGGTTGAGTCTGCTTACGGCGTCGCCGGATTATGTTATGGCGAGTTAATTATATCTCATGTAGCGACCCACATACCAAGAGTTCCTAATTGTGGCATTTTTATTGCGATTATATGACCCACGGACAACTCCAGGCGTATACTTTCGTGAGAGCAAACACTAAATGAAATAAACAACCTTACTGCAACAAGAACAGGCCAGACTAATACGAGGATGTCATTGCACTGTGGAAATGAGGCGTTTACGGCCAGTGGTAGCGCCAGAACAGACTGTATGTGTATCCCAGCAGGTTGATCAGGAAAAGCCAAATCACAATCTTGCTGCAACAATAACAGTCCATACTAGGGGGCTAGTGGGCTTTGTGGCCAGTGTATCGCCAGATCAGCATGTATGTGTATCCGAGAGTTTGGTCATGAAAAGACAAAACACAATATTGCTGAAACAAAAACGTGCCAGACTGGTAAAATGAGAAAATGAGACCCAGAATAGATCCATTATACTGGTATGCCACGACAACATATCACGTCATAAAACTATACACGTGCATCGTATTTCCTGGAGACATGGGGCCATTATAATGGCGATCAGTGTAGGACCTGTCGCATCCGCGCAGTCTGATCAGTGTATATACAGTTCGCTAGCATACAGCTGTTTCAAAATAGATCCTAAGAATCCGTGCCACGTTGCATATGTATATATGAGTGTGTTAGTCCATAGAACGTTGTCACTGACATATACTGGCCATCAGTCATGCGAGTTTCGCAACTACATGTATCATAATCCATGCAATACTTAAGAAATGGGGCTTATCGGTTTTGCGAACAGTGTAGATCCGGATCAGCCTGTGCATCCGCACAGTCTGATCCGGATCTGCACTGTTCGCCATTCCATCAATGAAACACAGTTGTCCAGTCACAGCCACAAATAACCCGTAATGCACTCCGTAGAAGACAACACTGTCCATAGGAAATAACAAACACACTAAAGTACAGTACACTAGACAAAACAGCTTGCTGCCGCCTTGGAACGGTCCGTTAACAAAACAGGCCACTGGGGCGGTTGTAACCGTGTTCTAAGTAATTTATTCCACCCCCATACCCGTACCAGGTATGGTTACCCGTATAACCCGGGGACATGACTCGGGGATATGAGTGAAGTGGGATACATGTGATTAGCAGTTATAAGCCGATCATAAAACATGTATCACGATGCGTTTTGAATAATTGTCTACAAAGTACATGAATCTATGATGCAGCACGTGACAGGATGTGCTTACGAACCACAATCCATATTTCACTAAGCTCACTTGATCCCATATAACCATGTATTTATTTATAATGCGGATCGTGGATTTATAAATGTTAATGCACTTTTAAGGACCGACTTGATAGAATATGACCTGTTTTATTAGAAGTAGAATCATACATGTGACTGATTATCTAATAACGTGTATCTGAAACTGTTCTTCTTAGTGTATATTATACAGAACATTGAGTTGCCATCTCCGGCACATTAGAGTGTACAATGGACACTTTGTCAATGTGTAAAATGTCAAACTGATGCACTGTTTATTATTGGAAGCACAGATGTCACAAGCAAGACCTTATTTACTCACATACATGTAGTAGGCAAGTAGATTATATTGACAATACGTTCAGATAACTGCTGACAGGGCTCTGGATTCGATACATTATGTATCGTGATACAGGTGTATATTTAATGCACTGTGTATTGTTATTACTGTTACACTGTATTTACTGAATTCTCAAAACTGTTCACAAAGGGTCAACAAACCCTTCCGATATCAGACTTCGTATATAAATGTGATGGAAACAACGCATAACACGCTGTAGTCTAATGTCTCTCCATCATGTTGCACCAAGTGTTATTCATGTGTTTGTCATAGTATTAGTGGTATGTGTCAAACGCAATAATATGTAAAACCTGTCGATGGTTTGTTCACACGACATGTAAGATGGCCGACATGACAACTTCATGCACCGTGTAGTATATAGTATGAAGAGAATGTTCACATGTCAGTTATGCATATATCCAATCACATTTACGAAGCAATTATGCATGAATCATAAGATTATGCGGGGTCCCACTGGTCCTTAAACAGTTCATATCGCATTGAGAATACACGTACATTCCCATGTAAGCCGAGATGCCAGTTTCAATGTAGAAAGTGGAGTATACTAAGAAAAGAAAAGTGGAAAAAATAAACCATATTACACAGCCGGCTGCGTTAATGTTGCTCATATTATGAATGTGTTATACTATTATTGAGAATGCCAACTCGCAATCAAGCAGTTTGATCGTCTGTAGCACAACTCAGGCTTAGCCAATCATGCTGATACATTTCATTCACAGAATTCAATTAATTTGAAGTAAATAAATTGACAAATATTGGTAAGATTACCGCAGGCGGTATTGTATTTCAGTTACATATACTTATCTACAAGCTAACCTACCTAAGACCCAAGCTATAACTAGTCTGGCATTTAGGAAATTAATAGTATTTGGCCTAATGGCCCAATACTATTTGTCATGCAAAATCTCACATAGTCTTAAGACACAAAATGACACGGCTTGTCGCAATTAATAACATGCATTCGTGCACCAAGCCGAGTCACGTTATTGTTTGCTGATCGATTAATGGATTGATTGACTAATTGATTGGTGTGTAATGGCCTATAAACAGCTAGTGTCACTTAAGGCCGAGCAAACGGGTTCAATCCCGTATTTAACCTGCTGCATTGTGGGAGGGGGAGGTGAATCCCAAAATCAGAACGGAATATTTACATCGAAAACAAAATATATTCATCCCTGAAATTAGAATAACCTGACCTGGTGTTAGGTCCATACCACACCAAAGTCACTTGGCCCATTCCCCTAAAAGTAATATGATTACGAGTAATCATAATTCTCAAATAAGGGGTATAACCATATTCAACTGTCACATGCAAACATGCCAAAGACGTACGTGAGGGCCAACCCAGGTCACCGGTCGGGTTTCCGGTAATGATGAACCTAGATCGTTAAAGGTACATGCCCACTCAGTAGGCACACCCTTTATTTGTTATGAATTAAATACGTGTATAATTGTGTCACTATTTCACCAGTTCTAGAAATTACAAGTGCTCGTTATACATTTCATCATTTATAATACATAGTAATGTCCGTTAACATGTTAAGGAAACACTTGATATCAGTGTGGAAATTTACGTCTGATATAAAATGTATAATAATGTCAATATATATCTTTATAGCGCGGGCACTCGTATTTTTTAGAACTGGTGGAATAGTGAAACAATTATACACGTATTGAATTCCTATAAAGAACACGTGCCTACTGAGTGGGCATGTACTATTAAATTATCAATCGCATGCTCCCACCTGCCATCCACTTTTGCTGGTCGAATACCAAAATGGTCCAACATCCAATAATTCCATCACAAAAATATTAACACAATTCCCTAACATTTGATTGGTCCGTAGCAAGTCTCTGTCAAAAATTTATATCCCAGTAAACTCCTACGCCGAACTACTTTCCATAACCGTGAGGTGCAGTTAAAATAATTCTTAATAAAACGGAAAATAAACACATTTTCTTGATGAATTTATTTCAAATGCTGGAATTATAAGGAATGAATGGCCTTTTTGTTGAATTTATCGGGGATATAAACTTGGAAAAGTCGCGGGAATACTGGACGAGGCCTTAAAAAATTACAATTTTCGAAAAAAAAAAAAAAAAAAAAAAAAAATCTTTTTTTTTTTTCTTTTTTTTTCGAAAATTGTAATTTTTTATCGCTTCGTCCAGTATTCCCGCGACATTTCCAAGTTTATACCCCGATAAATTCCACAAAAAGGCCATTCATTCCTATAATATCCTGCGTACGTACATGTAGTATCACAACGTGGGTTGGCCACGAGGGACCCTAATCCGATACTGTAACACTAATTATAAACTCAATGCGACCTGTTTTTATTATTGCAGTACATGTACATGTATGATAAAAGGTGCTTGTGATCAGTGTATATCACGATCCGCGCAGTCTGATCAGGTTCTACACTGTTCGTTATTATTTCTGATAGTTCGACACCTATCCGAAATTAACATCAACGGACAACGCTCGAGGACCATAACGTGAACAAGAGTTGTCAGAGGACAACGAAGCGCGCCCGGTGGCAGGAAAGGAACCGAGGGCACATTTGAAAACACAACGTGCTGGATAAGGGAAACAAAATTTATGAGCCATTTACCAGAGCGTGTTAAGGTTTCGAGCGTACAACGTATTTGACCTTGACCCTGTGCTTAGCAGAGGTAGAGGACCATTGGAGCAATGTGTGTGTGAAATATGAAGCAAATCCAAGTAAGGAAACATAATATATAGGCCATTTACCCGAGCGTTAAGGTTTCGGGATGCACAAAGTATGTGACCTTGACCCTGGGCTTAGAAGGGGCGGCACGGACGTGGATATGCAACAGCGCAGTAGAGGACCATTGGAGCAATGCGTGTGTGAAATATGAAGCAAATCCAAGCAAGGAAACAGAACATATAGGCCATTTACCCGAGCGTCCAAGCGTTAAAGTTTTGAGATGCACAAAGTATGTGACCTTGACCCTGTGCTTAGAAGGGGCGGCACGGACGTGGATTTGCCACAGCGCAGTAGAGGACCCTTGGAGCAATGCGTGTGTGAAATATGAAGCAAATCCAAGCCAGGAAAATATAGGCCATTATAATTTTTGAAGACGGACGGACGGACAGACGGTAAGACAGACGGACGGACGGACAGACAGACGGACGCCTACGACGTCGAGGGTATGCCATAAGCACGGCTTCCTTCGGAAGGCGCGCTAAAAATATAATCCCACTGGGCAGGAATAATGAGGATGAAATATTGGCTGGTACATGTATACATGTATGTATATGACAAAACGGAAATGTTGTGGTTGTGATTGGAGAAATGTTGGTATTTATGTTCTTGCTGTTCTTACTGCTCCTAGACGTGTAGTCAACCCCATCGACTTCTTTAAAACTAGATGGTCACTCGGTCCTAGACCAGGAGCCTATTTCACCAACATTGCAAAGTATACTTTTATACCTAAGTATACTTTGAGGGAGTAATCATATATTTTTCCTGAAATGCATTATTTCATATAGAACTAATGACTGCATATATTTGAAGATTGAAAGTATGCAAAATTACATTATCACAGTCACGAAGACCAGGTTTTTTCCAAGCATAGACACTTGGATAACATAATTATACCCACTTTTTGTAGACGAGATGGCCGTGGCCTGCATGTCGCGCCTTGGGGCGAGGCATGGACACTAAAAAAAGAGATATAGCAGATGGATAAAGTTTAACCAAAAAAGCTTTAACCGGACACACGGACGTACGGACGGACGGACGGACGTATGCCAAAATGCCGACTATATCGCGCTTTCCGCAAGCGGGCGCGACAATGGTGATAAATACCCATGTGAAGTATCAAGGTAATGGGTGAAGAAACTTTAAACACGAAAAAACTTTAATACAAATATTCAAAGTAATTTGACCTTGACATTGGGCACAGGGGCCGCACGGTTTGGGGTATAATGAAAATGTGGATGATGATAAACACCCATGTGAAGTTTCAAGGTAATGGGCGAAGCAGTTGCAGAGATATAGTATGACGAAAAACTTTAACCAAAAAACGTACGTTAAAAAGTTAACGTTGAAAATGGCTAAGTCAATTACGTAGAAATAATAGGTCAAGGTAAAAGTGATATGTGGTGGGCACCCCTTGGTTATGAAGCTGTGAAAGTTTGTTGGACCTATGTGGTACAGTACCAAAGAAATGGACTTAAACACGAAAACTTAACATTGTAAACGCGAAAAGTTAACATTGAAAATGGCTAAGTCAACTGCGCGGAAAAAATGGGTCAAGTGCAAAAAAAGGTAACATGTTGGATAGTGATATGTGGTGGGCACCCCTTGGTTAGGAAGCTGTGAAAGTTTGTTGGTCCTATGTGGTACAGTAACAAAGAAATGGACGAAAACATGAAAACTTAACATTGATTGTGGACGCCGCCCGCCGCCCGCCGCCCGCCGCCCGCCCGCCCGCCCGGATTTCGCCAATCCAATAGCCTGGTTTTTCAAAAAAAAAAAAAAAAAAAACCTGGCTAAAAATTAATAAATTTATCCTTAAATTGAAAATTTCTCCCTCAAAGTATACTTTGCTAGAAAAGTATACTTTGCAAGGTTGGTGAAATAGGCTACTGGTGATAAAATCCAATACTTCGACCATATTTACCTTATTGGTAAAAATAAGATCTAAGATTGATGGCACGTGCTCGCTACCGTATCCTTGTACATGTGTATGTTGCCTTACACAGTTGAACTAGGAATTCATCCATTATACAGTTCAGAATCTGCGTTGTCATGTGGTTTTCACCCACAGCTGTTGTGTTATTTTTCCAGTGTATTTTACTGAAGTTGAAGTCACCAGTTATGATTACAATGTAGATGGCTTCGATTTCTTGCACTTATATGGACTTACATATAGACCCATCCTTCAACTGACCTATTCATATACAATGACATACAAATGCAAATAGGTTTGAGGAATGATTGTACATTTGGCTTGCCATAAAATTTGTATGTAATGGGACGACGGATGATGATTTACATTATCCGGCAATACTATACAACGGACATCGGCATCGAAATCGCTTGCGTGACCAGCTCTAAGATATAATCAGCTTGCCATAAAGTGATTTACACGAACAATAAAGAAATATCATCGTCAGAGCTTTGTTTATAGAAAATTACCAACCGCCTTCACAGAATTTATCCCGTAATATAGAATGCTGGAAGCCAGAGGCCAAATATGATGACAAAATAAGATTGGATATTAACAGAGAGTGCCATAACGGTGTAACAGAATGTCCAGATAATTGTCTCACGCCGCCGGCTTAACATTCTTTTAGATTTTACAACGATCTCACAAAACAGGTATTATTTCGTTCGTAACCAGGGGCCCGTTTCAATAAGCTTCGCACGACTAAAATGTTCGCAAGTGCAAATTTAGGATCGTCTGGAAATTTCAATTGATGAATTTACATTTATTGAGCATAGGCTGCATATGCAGCCTGTGCTCAATAAATGTAAATCCAATAATTGTTTACGAGAAGACATTGTTAATGTGAAATATACAGACTATCATAATTTTGCACTTACGAACATTTTAGTCATACGAAGTTTAGTGAAACGGCCCCTGGATCATTATCATTCTGCACGATGTAAGTATCGCCCGATAGACGAACGGGCAAACAACCGTGATAGGCACGATCTAAAATACTCCATCGGTTGTAGCTCCTAATCAAATAGTACACTCCTGTAGCCTGATAGAGAAATACATTGCTTGCAGGACATGTGTTAGTACTGGTGTTTCATCAATGGAATGACGAACTGTGCTGCTCCTGATCATCTGGATCTACACTGATCGCAAACCCCATAAGCCTCATTTGTCCAGTCACAGTCAGAAACTTGAATCAGCCCGTTTTTGTCGATTCTTGCCTGTTTTCAATAAGCGGGCGTCTTTTAGCAGGGCCAATTGCGACAAGACACCATCAGTGTGTGCAATAACGTTACGCCGCCCGCGGTATGTATTATGGCGTAGGTCACGATTGACAATATCATTATTGAACCTACGCATACCTCAATATCAGTGTGTATTTACGGAAATAGTATTACATATAAGCAAGCAGATATGATTTATTTTTATGCTTGGTGGGCTTGTTTTGCTGTTGTGTTGGTAGTTTTATTTCGTTCTATGTATTGCCGATATCTCTTGGTGTCCATGCGCCTCTAGTTGCGGAGGGCATGTTTACCTCTAGTCAAATTACTCACACATTAGAATACTAATTTGTACCATTTACATATACATTTAGTTCCGCCAATGAAATTGGACAACAGCAAACACATGACACATCCTATTTTCACATGACATGTGGATTGCGATATTGACAGTGTTCTGAAAGTTCACGAAAGTGCCTACATGTAATGTATACTACATGCACAGGTACGTCTTGTTCCTCATTCAAATGATGACATAATACATAATAATTTCAGGGCCCAGTTGCTCAAAGATTCTGTTAGCTTAACAGACTGTTAAATCCTTAGCAAGGATTTAACAGTCTGTTAAGCTAACAGAGGTTTCGAGCAACCGGGCCCAGGTGTACAATCAAATTAATATTGCAGATAGCATTCGGTTTTATATTGCTGAAACCCGTCAAAATGAATTCCGTCCACCCACTCCAATTTGTATATAAAATGATATATACCTCTCTGAAACAAAAGTACAGAAACCTAATCATTGTATGTTTACATTTGATGGGTTTCCCTATTATTTCTCTGCGATGACAATGTGTATGTACATGCATGTCTGTGAATGTAATATAGGGCACACATATTTTCATAGGGTTTTCATAGCGTGACTTACATGTGAATTGTTTACACCAAAATTGATATGGACACAAGATACATTAGCAGCACAAGCAAAGAAGTCGACCGTGGCAATATACGGATATCAACGAGATTTCGGGTACTTTGACTATCAGGATATTTTTTAATTGTTTGATACCATCATGTTACACCCGTCCTTTGTTATGGGGCTGAAATATGGGGTTATGAGCTCGCAGAACAAATAGAGTCAGTACAGACTAGTTTGTGTAAAACATTTCTCGAGTATTTCGGACTGTAAACGATTCAATGGCGTTTGGAGATTGCGGTAGATATCCGCTCTGTACAACTTACATTTCTAAATGTATAGCATACTGGTGTCGTCTCATCCAAATGCCAAGTCATCGGTACCCTAGAAACTGTTATTTGATGCTAAAAGCACATGATGATATGGGACATTGGGCCAGTCATATCAGAAATATTTTATATAAATATTGTTTTGGATTTGTTTGGCTTTCTCAAGATGTAGGAGACATATCTATGTTTTTATACGAATTTAAACAGCGTGTTATTGATTGTTGTAAACAAACTTGGCACAGTGATATTGATACCTCTGCTGAATGTATTCACTATAAACATTTTAAAACTATGTTAAATGTAGAAATGTATATTACATGTTCTCTACCATTTCATTTAAGAAAAGCGATGGCAAAATTTAGGTGCTCAAACCACAAATTGAACATTGAAGTTGGAAGACATGCTGGAACACAGAGAGAACTTCGGATTTGCCAGTATTGTCTAATGCAGTAACATCTACAAGTTCTGGAAGATGAATAGCATGCGTTTTTCCACTGTAATTTATACGACGACATCAGATTGATACACCTACCTGCTCATCTGTGTTCCAGCAAGTCTTTGGATGACTTTTTAAGAAGTTTGGGTTCAAATAATCATGAAACGATCTACACAATTTCCGTATATGTTTACCATTTGTTAAAAAGTGCAACACATTGTAATTCCATTAGATAGTCATTGATATTTGTTCAAATGTACATGTTATGGACCAGGGGGCCGTTTCACTAAACTAAAATGTTCGTAAGTGCAAATTTAGGATCGTCTGGAAATATAAATTTATGGATTTACATGTATTGAGCATAGGCTGCATATGCAGCCTATGCTCAATACATGTAAATCCAATAATTGTTTACAAGAAAATTTACAAATTATCATAATGTATACTTACGAACATTTTAGTTGTACGAAGTTTAGTGAAACGGCCCCCAGAGGCCTACATCATCCAAATAAACTAAACTAAACTGTTTAAATCCTGACACTCTCGGGGACTGTCAGTGGGACTGGTTGACGTTTAGAGAGGCCAGGCCGGACATATTCCTGGTTCTATAAACGGACGTCTGTCGATAGCCTATCGTTTACACATCGTTTTGACATCGTTTTCGTTTTTACAATTAGAAACGGATGTTTTAGTTGGTTTAAACGTGTCAGGTTTAACAACGAAAACATCGTGTATTTCTAATTAAACACCATGAAACAGAGGTGTTGAACGAAGCGACACGCGTTTACAGTTGGCGGGTATTTAAACGAAACTATCGTGTTTATGCATATCGTTGTACGTAACGATCGTTTACCATTCGTTTGCATTCGTTTTCATCGGGAACCTTTAACAAATGTGTACATTTGATTTTGCAATGAAAAGGCAGATACATGCTGGTCAGTGTTCCTTACTACGGTGGGGTCAGCGTGTAAGTGCACACACGAACGAACACGACAGGTTGGAACCAACCTGTCGTGTTCGTTCGTCTGTGCACTTACACGCTAACCCCACTGTATGCACAGTTATCAACTCACAAGGTCACAAACATGATTATGACATATGCTATTTTAAATACGAACTAGTTGATGAAGTTGACATCAATTTCACACGGAACATTTGGTCGCATTTTGAGCCAATCAAGTGAGTGTGTTTGGAGTGCGAATCACCCTCGACGTCACTCAAGCCAGTGCGTTTGGAGTGCGAATCACAGAGTATACGCTTATGAAGATCGGCTTCGTGCGTAATGGGAGTAAGTTTGATTGTGTACTCAGACAGAAACATCTTCTCTCTGCCAGACAGTAGGTGAATAACCCGTATTAGGAATGGTAACATGTGTGCACGTTTCCTCATTATGTTTAAGCAAATAGCTGACAACAATGACCTCTGAAAAAGAAACGTTACTAAAAACATTATTGTTACAATCTTTTGGACCAAATGGCTACGGAAAACATACGGACGGACGTGGGGATGGACGAAACTTCAAGAGCAAATAATATGCCCCACTTGCGATCGCATAGGGGCATACACGCATACAAACTACAAATAGCTCTGAAGTATAAAAACAATAGGTAGAAACATTTAGTGAAGTTTGTTATTTTATTTCCAGAGATATTTGCATTTGTTTATATTCATTATAATTATTTTATTTTGCTAATTTCTGAACATACATGTAATCAGTATGCTACCGGTCTGTTACGTGTGTACCATCTAATATCGCTAAGTTATTTGGTACGTTTTTGCAATTTTGATGAAATCTGCTACAGACTCACGGAAAATATAACACGATGACAGTTGCGGAGAGTGACACATTTCACTGAGCTGGTGCTAACCGTATTGATATCCATTTTATGATCACTGGTATGGCCAGTAGCTTTAAAGTAAGATTGATGGGACAGCGAAATTGGCATTTGACATACTTGAGTAGTTTCTAAGGCAAATCTTACTAATGGTCTTATCATACAGCGAGTACAACGACCGATTCGAATGGTGGATATAGTTACATTGACTCAATCGACATTCTAACAAGACTAACCAGAAACGTCTGGAGTTTCGATCGCCCTGAGCAAACACTAGAAGCCTATTTCACCAACATTGCAAAGTATACTTACATGTATCTAGCAAAGTATACTTTGAGGGGAAAAAATCAATTTTAGGATAAATTTATTAATTTTTATTATACTGAATGTATATGTGATAATGTAATAATTTCAGTATAATAATTCTGCTTATTTGTAATCATCAAATATATGCAGTCGTTAGTTCTATATGAAATAATGCATTTCGGGAAAAATAAATGATTACTCCCTCAAAGTATACTTTGCTAGATAAGTATACTTTGCAATGTTGGTGCAATGTTGGAAAGAGTTACAACTATGCGAACAATGTGGAAACTATCTAAACCGGATCTCCCAGGGTGTCCGTTTTAGAGAGATTATACCCACTGACCGTTTCAAGTCGGTACCCCAGCCGTTTGATTGCAATGTTTTTCTTTTCATCGTTTCCCGCCTTTTCGTCTCCCGGGAGCTTTGTTTGCTAGTGATGTTTGTTTCCTGTTATGTTTATTGTTATCCCGTCAACACAGTGCGTAATGTACGGAAGCCCATTAGGGCAACTTCACTTTTTGTTTATCTTTTCTTGAATTTTCGAGATCTTTTCTTGAATTTTCAAGATACTTTCTTGAATTTTCGAGATCTTTTCTTGAATTTTCAAGATGTTTTCTTCAAGTCCTTTTCTTGAATTTTCAAGATCTTTTCTTGAAAATTCAATATTTCAAGATGTTTTCTTGAATTTTCAAGTTCTTTTCTTGAATTTCCAAGATCTTTTCAAAAGATCTTGAACATTCAAGAAAAGAAAATTCAAGAAAAGAACATTCAAGAAAAGAAAATTCAAGAAAAGAACTTGAAAATTCAAGAAAACATCTTGAATAAATGGAAATTAAAAAAAAAGTGAAGTTGCCCTAATGGGCTTCCGTAGTAATGTGCAGTGAAACACGGTGCTATGAAACATGTTTGATATCCTGTCAATACGACCTAGTCACTGCGTATGAATATGTGCCGTTGTCATACTAATCGATTCTCCAATTTTGAGGATGCGGATAAGGTTAATTGTTTTTTGGATTTTAAAGTTATTTGTAGGTGTTGACGGGATAAATAGAATAGTAGGTTAGTGCCGTGAATGGGAAAACATATCTGGTGCAGTACGGAAACGAGCCTCGCCCATCCTGTTTCCTAAGCCTTGCCAGATATGTTTTCCCATTCACGGAACTAACCTGCTATTCTCTATATTGGCGACGATGGATCGTCTTAACGTGCGGTGATAGGTCAATTTAACCGGCTTGACTGTATTTTGAAACATATGCAGACATGACATGCAAATACACACATCCAAAAAACTAGAACATTATTTGTATAACAAAATGCCACCGCTGTTGAGCATTCATGAATACAACAGCAATCACTGACTGAGTGAAGTTTTATCACTGAGTGAGTGGAGTAAAACTTATGTTCAGAGTCGCGAAAGGGGCATAACTGCGGATGGTTGGGATGTACAGTGGGGTCAGCGTGTAAATGCACACACGAACGAACACGACAGACAAAAAAAATCACATAAGTGTGCATGTAAATAGAGGATATTCATATTTTTGCAACGAATATGCATATATGTTCATCGAGTGGTGTGGAATGTCCATATTTCACTCGTGCCTAAAGGCACGAGTGAAATATGGACATTTCACACCACGAGATAAACATATATGTCATATTCGTTGCAAAAATATGAATATTCTATTAAATATATATCGCTCCATGGAAATTAGCAGTTTTTTAGACTGTATACGGTAATGAATGAGTATTTGCAGCATATTTGCAGTCCGGCACTGCAGGTGCGCGTTATGAATATAGATAGCGGAAGTAGTCGTATTTTCACCGGAAGATGTTTATTTCATCAATGAGAACATATGACTTTTATTTGCATCGCATAACTATGTATTTCATGGGTAGGTATATAATAAAAGCTTGTATTCTACTCCTGTTCTCAATTGTATGTGAATATATTATGTTTCTAACTTGCAATAGTTTGAAATAAATATTGTTTAAACTAAACACAAACGCTCATCATTCCTTGAAAGGTTTTTTATTTAATAGTTTTACTTAATTTTCGTCGAGCCTGCAATCGTAAAGCATGTAGTTGTCACAAAGACACCCGGGTATCCGTGACTACCAGAAAGCATTCATTGCACGTGCGATTTCAATGCACATGTTGATTTCTACGGAGCCCCGCAGGGGACATTGATTTTTTTTCGATTAATTCGTTCCACGAAATAACAATTCGTTCCCTCGAATTAACTATTCGTTCCCACGATACAACATTTCGTTCCTTCGAATTAACAATTCGTTCCCAAGATATAACAATTCGTTCCCTCGAATTAACAATTCGTTCCCACAAAATTACAATTCGTTCCCTCAATTTAACCATTCGCTCCCTCGAATCCACGATATACCAATTCGTTCCCACGAATTAACAATTCGTTCCCGTGGGAACGAATTGTTATTTCGTGGGAACGAATTAATAAAAAAAAAAGTTTACGTCACCTGCGGGGCTCCGTACATTTCTACTGCAGAGTGTATCATTTATCAGGCAAACTTCCCTGTATTGATCGAATACGTACTGACTGATAACATATTGTTGTATCAGGCACTGACCTGATACAAACATCCGGGTTACACCGAAGTGAAAACTGACGTTACATTGGCCGGATGACGTCAGTGTAATGACGCAAAGTAAACAAGTCCGCGTTCTGTCCATAGATAACGACGTCAATACAACGTTACCTGATAAAAAGAATACCGGGCTAATGTCTTTTGATATCAGGTTTATATCAGGTTCGGCTCGGAAACTGTAGGAATTCTTCGGCAAGCCTCTCTGTACAAAACACAGTGGAACATCTCCAAATCGGACACCCTGGGAGGTCCCCATAGTGTCCTGTTTAGAGATACATAACAGCGAAACACATCTAAGTTAAACACCCATAATTCCCATAGTGTCCGGTTTAGACATGTTCCAGTGTATATCGTTTTCCTTTCGTTTTCGTTAGTTTCGTTTTGGGAACCTAAAACAAAGCTTGGCTTTAGTAGTTCATGTCCCTCTGCACAGTATTGAGCAGCATTAACTTTGTAAATGGCAAAAACATGCAATTATGGTATGGTGCAGAATAAATTGCATTCTATCGTACTGTAATCGTTCGTTGACGTATACGAACATATTTATATATTCCAATTATACCTATTTCTAGATCTTCACGGAAATTGATACATTTCAAATGATACTGTCTTTCTCTGACGGGCGATCTAATTCGTACTCAGAAAATAATCGGATCATGCATTTATGCGAAATGGGTTCTTTACAATAGTGTATGTAGGTCAAGGCAATGAGCATTGTAGGCGAATTAGATATAAAATAGTTTGGTCGCAAATTGACTTCTTCGTCGCTGCTTGTTTTGCGATCACTGTACATGTAGATGCCGTCCAGCCACGCGATTTGGAGTGATCAGCAGTAACTCTGTTTTGGAGTGATCAGCAGTAACTCTGTTTTGGAGTGATCAGCAGTAACTCTGTTTTGGAGTGATCAGCAGTAACTCTGTAATAACCCCGTACTGTCCGTAGCATACGCTACGGACGGTACGGGTTTTTTGCAGAGTTACTGTCCGCAACTATATTTTGCTTGTCTTTTTGTTTGTTAGTTTTCAACGGCATATCAACAGATAATGTCATGTAAGGCCGGGCCAATGGGTTCGATTGCGTATTCAACATGTTGCAATGGGGGAAATCCCAAAATCAGAACTGAATATTTACATCGAAGAAATATATATATTCAGCCCTGAAATTAGAATAACCTGACCTGGTGCCAGCTCCATATCACACCAAAGCCACTTGGCCACTTCCCCTAAAATATGATTAATCATATCACTATGATCACTCATATAAGGGGTACATGTATAACGAGATTCAACTCTCACATACAAGAAAGCCAAAGACGTACATGATAGCCCGGATACTCCGGTCGGTATTCCGGTAAGGATGAATCCCGATCGTTAAATCAGCCATCGCATGCTCCCACCTGCCACCCACACCTGCAACTATGATCTGATATGAGCTTAATTTATGTATGCAGAGTTTTTTAGTTGTAATGGCAATTCTTTTTACGTGATGGGAACGCATGGTGAGTAGCAACGCTGATCGCAATTATAGTAATATCCGTTTTCTCAGCTGCTGATCAAAATTGTCAATAGGACGCTGCATATTTGAAGGATGGTTCTTAATGTGAAAGGAAACCGGAGTACCCCGAGGAAAACCCATTTGACCACTATACCATTTCACTTACATGTACTGCCTAGGTTGAGAATCGAACCCTAGCCGTATTGGTCAGAAGCGAGCTTGTTACCACTTGCGCTAATTAAACAACCGAAGTTGTAACTTGAAATGCTCACCAGCCCATACCCAAAAGATAGTTGCGGGCAGTAACTCTGCAAAACTCCCGTACCGTCCGTAGCATGCTACGGACGGTACGGGAGTTTTGCAGAGTTACTGCCCGCAACTACACCAACAGAATATATGTATTCGCATACAGTGCGAAGGATGTGGTCAGACAGAACAATTCGATTATAATTAACATTGAATCCATACATGTACGTGTAATAGACTTGGTGCTTAGTTTACATGGACCAGACTTAAATTACGGCGCCACTAATCGTGTTTAAAATAACACCAGATTCGCCCCAATTCTACCACCCACCCTAGCCGGTGTCAACCA
This sequence comes from Conchocele bisecta, assembly GCA_029237695.1. Classification (NCBI taxonomy): domain Eukaryota; kingdom Metazoa; phylum Mollusca; class Bivalvia; order Lucinida; family Thyasiridae; genus Conchocele; species Conchocele bisecta. Next base: position 44,062,271 of record CM055266.1, read on the forward strand.
GTACATTACACAATGGAACCCCTAGAGAGGTTTCACTGTAAAACAGACAGATGAATACTTAAAGACTCAAGTGGCTGCTTAGCGATCGTGAACAGACATTATTATACGAGGTAAATGGCAATGTAACATTTCTAAATTAAGCTCAACTAACTTTCGAGGGGTTCTACTGTTAAATAAAACCTCTCTAAACCAGACAACAAAGCAAGTTACGTCTGTTCAAATTGGGTGGGGGTTTCGTAAATGTATAGTATAGCGTCTGATAATAATTACAAAGCACATAAATATATATTGGAGTACTTCAATACGGATATCTTCACACGTATATCAAGGTACATGTAGAAGCTCTTTCCTGGGGAATGACTCCAAATGTCACCGGTTGAGAGATGTTCAACTGTATACAAATGTGTGATTTACAAAAATATAAAATAAAAATGTTTGTGTAACACCATATTTCAATTATTTTAGTATTAAGTAAGCAGCGGCATGATTAAAACACCACACGACGAAGTAAACCGTTCCATAATAAACACGGTCACTGGAGTATCTAGGCGCTTTCTTCTCGGAGTAACCCAACCAATACTTATCACATTTTTTACACATTTCCGGGTGTTGTTTCTGTATTAGCACAGCTCACGAGGGTACAAGGTATATGCATGAGGATGTGATAAATAAGTTAGATCACGTTTGTCCGCATGTACGAGCGATAATCCGCTCGCTACAGCTCGCGGGTTATCTCCTCGTACGGTGATCTAATTTATACAAAATGTACAGATGAAGGTGGAGTTTGTCTGAAGGTCATGTGCTTAGCTGTGTGTCGGAATGCATATAACTAACTGGCTGGTGAATGCGCAAGTAGGTGATCCAGCATTTTGGGAACGACGGGGGGGGGGGGGTGTCCAGTTGCGAAGTTAAGTCTTGCAATCTTCTCCCGTACCGTCCATAGCTAGCTACGGATGGTACGGGTGTAATTGCAAGAGTTACCGTCCCCAACTAGGGGGTTGTCCTATTTTTGAGCTCTCCGAAATGCACCGGAACCCCCACCTCCAGATCCGCCCCTGTAGGATGACTACAAACGTTGACCACCATACACGTAATAGTTAATGAAGGAAACGTTACTTCACCAACCCTCAAGTAGCAGCAGTATATTATAGGAATGATTGGCCTTTTTGTGGAATTTATCGGGGTATAAACTTGGAAAAGTCGCGGGAATACCGGACGAAGGCCGTAAGGCCTCGTCCAGTATTCCAGCGACTTTTCCAAGTTTATATCCCCGATAAATTCCACAAAACGCCATTCATTCCTTATAATTCCAGCATTTGAAATAAATTCATCCTGAAAATGTGTTTATTTTCCGTTTTCTTAAGAATTATTTTAACTGCGCCTCACGGTTACGGAAATTAGTTCGGCGTGGGAGCTTACTGGGATATACATTGTGGACAGAGACTTGCTACGGGCCAATCAAATGTTAGGGAATTGTGCAAATATGTTTGTGCTGGAATTATTACTTCACCAACCCTCAAGTAGCAGCAATACATATAATAACACTGTAATGAATGAGTCCCCATATATCATATGCACTCATAATCAGCCATTGACACGGTCAGACATACTGACACAATGTGGTACTGTAGGAGAATGAACGAGCTAGGTTCAATTAATCTTCTCATAACCTCCTTAATTTAAATCACATTTCGACTGCGTTGCAACTAATACTGACACGCACACCTTCAGTTATTCACGGCGACTGATCTTTGTGTCGACAATAGCTGTAAGGAGGTACATGTAACCCCGTTCATCCACTCATCACTGATCACTGATGAAGACGTTAGTGGTAGTACGGGACTAAGTCCCACTGTTCTTCCACTGACGCCTTTAATTATCCACGGCGGCTGACCGCTGTGTCGACAATAGCTGTAAGGAATTAACCCCGTTCTCCCACTGATTCCTATACCTGATGACGAGATAGGTGAATGTACGGGCTAACTCCTACCGCTCTTCCACTGACGCCTTCACGTATCCACGGCGACTGACCGCTGTGTCGACAATAGCTGTAAGGAATTAACCCCGTCAACCCACTGATCCCTATACTTGATGACGAGATAGGCGCAAGTACGGGCTAACTCCTACCGCTCAACCACTGACGCATTCAATTATCCGCGGCGACTTATCGCTGTGTCAACACTAGCTGTAAGGAATTAACCCCGTTCGCCCACTGATCCCTATATTTGATGACGAGATAGGTGCAAGTACAGGGCTAACTCATACCGTTCTTCCACTGACGCATTCAATTATCCACGGCGACTGACCGCTGTGTCGACAATAGCTGTAAGGAATTAACCCCGTTCTCCCACTAACTCAATAAATAAGGTTGTGACTGGAGAAATGGGTCTGATGGGAGTTATGACCAGTTTAGCTCCTGATCTTTCAGCAGTCCTGCAGCATGGTATGGATCACTATATTAAATGTAGTTGCGAAGGTAACTCTTGCAATATACTCCCCTACCGTCCGTAGGTGTTACCGTTCGCAACTACATAGTTATTAGAAGCCTGCCAGGTGTTTCACTGAATGCATAGCATCACTGCATATCATGATGTATAGTGATCTAATTAGGATATATGGCGGTCGAAAAATGTATAGTCCCCATTTCTTCAGTCAAAGCAAGACAGTATTCACGGCGGCGTACCTTTGTGTCGACAATAGCAGCCCGGCGACCCCGCCTAGCCACTGGCGGTGAGGGTTCACAGTCACTCTCCTCGGACCCGCTGGTGATGCTGCCAGAACTGCGTCGCCGCACAAGCTGAAATAGAGGGCATCTCTGACGCATTGTGGTATGTATATAGGAATTGCATAAGGACCGTCATTTGATTTAAACATGATTGCTTCCTAAATGTAGTGCAGCTCAGGCTCAGCCAAGCAAGCTGTTGAATTTCAAGCACAGTATTCAAGTATTTTGAAATAAACACCTTGACATATATTGGCAAGATTAAAGCAGCCGGTAAGGTAAACACTTGCATTATTGTCCATACCATACTACTACCATACCGTACGTACTACTACATATGAATATATGCTGCATGCATTTAGTCTGGTTAACGCTCACTACGCGGGAGACGAAAATGGTCGTCTGCTGTTTTTCATTATTGCCATAATTCTTAACAAAAAACCTGTTTTGACAGCACATGAGAATCGTCTCCAGTGGAGACGATTCTCATGCGCTGCCAACACATGTTTTTATCGAGAAATATTTAAAATAAAACATTTCCAGAAGACGACAAAATTTAATTCAGCATAGGGATTACATGTACCGATGTACTATTTTCTGTTTGGTCTGCCCTAAAGTGTGTTTACCTCTTGGCGTATAGTATCCGCATATGATGCTGTGCCTGTAGAAATGGAGCTTACGGCATTTTTGACAAGTGTAGCTCCGGATTCACTAATGTCTGTTTGTTTCGATAATATTAAAATTGATCAAAATTTAGCTTTCTTTTTATTTCGTGAAATTTGGTCAAATATTGATTTTATTGCGAAAAATGTATTTGTCTATGGGAATTTACATGGGAAAAGGAGGCTGAGAAGCTGGGGGAGAAGTCAGAAAACGAAACATTTTGAAAACTGAACCTGGCTAGATAGCTTTGAAATTTTCTAACTAAGAAGACAAAAGCTAAATTTTGAAAATAGGTCCACTATTTCTGAAATTATACAGATTTCCCGATGTTAAATCCCCATAAACTCTATGGGATTTGACATGGGGAACGGAACGGCGGACAGAGCAGATCCAGATCAGACTGTGCAGATGCACAGGCTGATCTGGATCTGCACTGGTAGAAAAACCCATAAGACTCATTTCTCCAGTCACAGCCACTGTGCGGATGCACAGGCTGATCTTGAGCTACACTGGTAGAAAACCCCATAAGCCCCATTTCTCCAGTCACAGTCACATATAAGTTCATGTACATATACGCCATCTTCTGTCCGACAGGCGACACAATACATGTACACTTTGTATGTGGCTGTGACTGGAGAAATATGGCTTATGGGAGTGGCGACCAGTACAGCTCCTGATAAAATAACATTCATGCATGATAATGTCAGCAGGCGAGAAACATGCGTATAGGCCGGGAATCGAACCGGGGACGTCCGGTTCACCGTACCATCGCACTGTAACCTGATCTATATATGCATAGAGTTACGTGTCGTGGCAATAACGAGTTATATTTCATGCTACCCAGTGATTTACCGTGATTCTGGAGGGATTTATTTCCTTGACGGAAATATTTCCTCCTAGACGTTCGCGGTACGAATTGACGTCACGTTTCGACGTCATTTCCGGCGAATAAACAATTAATACGCTAACGTCAAAATTGTCAGTTTTGACAAGTTGACGCTATAAGCTGGTCTAAGAGCAATTTCACATTTGTCGAAGAGCATGTAATATACAATGTATTCCACTACCATTTTGAAATACCCGATTTATTTCCCTTGACATCTGTAAATCCGACAAAGACACTCGTGCTCCGCAGTCGTTTCTTTTATCGGATTTCCAGATGTATCGGGAAATAAATCCGGTATTTCAAAATTGTAGTGGAATAAACTAACTATATATATTCTTTGTTAGAACCATGATAGCGGTTTCATTGATGGAATGGCAAGCAGTGCAGATCCTGATCAGACTGTGCGGATGCACAGGCTGATCTGGATCTACACTGGTCGCCAAACCAGTAAGCCCCATTTCTCCAGCCACAGCCACTCACGACTAATGGCTACTGTAATATGCAGAACCACACTTGAAAATGTTGCACATTTGGAATTAGCTGACATTTTTTGCTGTCTGGCTCCTACAGGGTGACAAAAGGGTAGACTTCGGTGAGATAATTAATTTCCGGAGCGTATGTCACCTAAATAATATAGGAGACACGCCATGTGATTTTGTACCTAAGGACATGTGCGATTCTTTCGTGAAATATGTTTACAGAAACTGTGACACTTTCTGTCAATGACGTCAAAAGATGACGACATTTGCATAGCAAATGCGGAATTTCACATGAACATTACGTCAACCGACGTAATTTACGGAACGTATCGTAAATGTTGAAAATATTTTTCACGAAATATCGCATATATTCTTAGGTAGAAATTCACATGGCGTGTCGCATATGTAACGGTGACTTGAGACAGTTCAGACCTAGAAATAGACAGTTAAAAAGGAAAGTGAAATGATTTACCGTCTCAACAACAGCTAAGATCATTTAGCGACGGGGTGCCAGTAAACATATATCAGCCTTGCAGGCGTGATGTTAACGCATGTTTTGACTGTGGAGAATCATAAATAATGTTCTGTATATGTGCTCACAAGTATACGTCGCGACCACCATTTGAACCGTCTCGTCGAGACGGTCCAAAATGAGCGGTAAGAACATACCCTTTCATTGAGATATACAACACATAGTTACTACCCGTATTCCGAATACAAGTAAGTCCGAATTAATAGTCATGCGGAATATAAACGTCGAAAATGTGGGATACATGTAGTTGCGAACAGTAACTCTTGCAATATATACTCCCGTACCGCCCGTAGCCGGCTGGCTACGGACGGTACGGGAGTAGATTGTAAAAGTTACCGTTCGCAACAAGGATACATGTAGTTGCGAACAGTAACTCTTGCAATCTATACTCCCGTACCGCCCGTAGCCGGCTGGCTACGGACGGTACGGGAGTAGATTGCAAGAGTTACCGTTCGCAACAAGGATACATGTAGTTGCGAACAGTAACTCTTGCAATCTATACTCCCGTACTGCCCGTAGCCAGCTGGCTACGGACGGTACGGGAGTAGATTGCAAGAGTTACCGTTCGCAACAAGGATACATGTACCACCACCGCTGATACTATTCTGCACGATTTGCGATTCAGTCTGTGATCACTCGTCGCAACAGACAGCATATATCCTTATATTGTCATATATGTATGTAATCTATATTTCTGTAATCATAGCCACATATACGAAGTTACACTGTGATCAAATGTCATAAACCTCTACATAAACACAGCTACATACGAGGTGTTAGATTTACCGCAGGTGCCGTACTGTACATTTCCACAGTTGTTTGAACAGATGGTCAGTATGTTGGTGTCATACATTGTATGGGTGCTTTGGTAGATTTTGGTGGATTTCGTTGGTTTTGGGTAATTTACATAGTGTTATGCAACTACTAATGCTCAATCATTACACACGACATAAATTGTCAATTATCTATACATTCACCGTTCCGAACTTCGTTCGGATCCCCTTTATACTGTCACAATACCCACAAAGGAACATGTTCTTCTAGTTAAGCGTGTAATTCACCGGAGGTGACGTAACTATAGTATGTTGGTAACAATGCACACAAACCACAAGATATACCAAAATAACCTATAAAACACCGAAATATGAACCGTTCTTCAATAACCTGTGTTCATTTCTACAAGCGGAAGTCAGGCGCTAGAAACTTCCACAAAGAAACATATGCCCCGTGTCTGCAGTTGTCACCACAGATCAAGAGATAGACTGTCCATAAATGCGGAAAGCGTCATTTCTGGATAAGAAGCTAGAACGTTCAACAATGTTATAATCCCCATTTCTGCAACCACGGCCGCACATGAGACACGGCATGTGATTTCGTACCTTCGGACATCTGCGTAATTTCATTAAATGCGTTTACAAAATTTACAATAGTTTTCATGAATAAAATCAAAAGTTGCCAAAAATTCCGCATGTACTCTGAAAGGTTTGTCAACGTTCCACGCCATTTACGAAAGATATTGTAAATTTTGTAATCGTATTTCATGAAATTACGCAATGTGAATGTCCGACGGTACACTCACATAGCGTGTCTTAATTATGAAGAGCGAGACCGCACACCAATGCCGTAGGACCATTTATCCAGTCGCGGACACATATTCATTTTGCGAGCGTCTGACAGACGGTTGTCAACGTAAACAATGAAAGACACGATGTGAGCCACGACCGTTGCCACACGACACCATCTGACACAGACAAGATGCAATATCCATGTACTGAACTATATATTAGCGTGGCATTTCCATCTCATAGCTACATACATGTATGTACTCGAATCAAAACTATTTTAACAGGACGCATAGACACATTACAAGGTGCATGATCACGTGGTTACAACAACAACAACGTCGCCCACTGTAAAGTAAGTATTATTTCATATTTTCCTTAATATTCAACGGATTTTGATGAAATATGGCGCAGCAAACGCGTCTTCGTGAGATGCATTTGGTGGTCCAGGGAGTTTGGCACAGACTTATGTCGTTTTTGTAAAGAATCGATTTCCGTGTCGGAAATCGATTCTTTGCAAAAACGACAGAAGTTTGGGCAAACATACAGAGACCACCAAATGCAGCTTAACAAGACGCGTTTGATGCGCCATATTTCATCAAAATCTGTTACGTAATAAGGACAATATAAAAGAATACGTACTTTCAATCGGATGTGTTGTTGTTGTTAGTACCACGTGAGCATACGCCTTACATTAGTTGCGCTTAATGTTTTACGCACCACTGCCTGAGGTAATCCTGCTAATATTTTTCAATTTCTTTATCTGAAAATACTGGACTATTGTGCTTAAAATCAAGCAGCTTTATTGGCTGAGCCTGTGCTGTTCTACAACTCAACCTCAGCCAATCACATTTCTTGGTTGCGAGTTGGCATTGTCAATATGTTCAGAAACGTTGATAATGTAGGTAAGAATAACGTACATGTATGTATGCTTCACAGTGGAACCTCTGTAAACCGGACACCCTGGGGAGGTCCCCAGGGTTTCCGGTTTAGAGAGGTTCCACTGTACATTCTACTGGCAACGGAAAGACTACACGAATGACTGAATGACGAATTGAAAATACATTGATTGGCGCTACTGGTAGCCGCAGTATCCAAAATAGCTACTCAAATGGTAATTTGTCTAATAATATTTCAACACGGCCAGTTTGGCTACTGAAAAGTTCCAAAATTATTTGAAAAAGTTCTTTGTTTCATAAATATCGGAGCAAACGCAAAATAGTCTCTTTTTTAAGCATACAGTTAATTTTAGCTACTAAATAAAAAATCCTGGCCCCAACCTAGATTAGATATCCCATATTCAGACTGGGCGGATGGCGTATTAACTTGGGGCATATCAGTATTTTATGAAAAATTACTATAACAATTAAAAACGTGTTTTCATCATGGCCCTGTGTAAAGTGGTTTAATTGAAGGTACATGTATATGGCGATACTAGAACCGCTGTGTTTTTTCACGATTTTTTTAAAGTAAATAATATTTATTTTTTATAGTATTTTTTTTCTCTACATGCTACATGTATATATGTATATATCTAACAGAGGTTGCTTGCTGCATCAAGACCAACCGCAATATTATCCCGAAGTGTTTGGCTTTCACGCACAGCGACTTGCAAGTCGCCCTTCGTCACAGCCAGAAACTGCGGGTTATCGCAACCACGCCCACATTCTCGGACGGAGAAGACATTGATGAATAGCAAGAATTTCGCAAGGACTTACATGCAATCTGCAATCAAGCTATCAGAATTCGGTCGACTATGCTGCTGTGACTGGAGACAGTGGCGCGTGTGTGATTTGTGACCAGTATAGCTCCTGATTAAATAACAAACTCCTGTAGCCTGATAACGATCCATATTGCGTGTAAGAAGCATTAACGGTGTTTCATCGATGGAATGGCGAACGGTGCAGATCCTGATCATCCTGTGCGGATGCACAGGATGATCTGGATCTACACTGGTCGCAAAACCCATAAACCTCATTTCTCCAGTCACACCGCCACATTATGTCCATGCATTAGGCCTCCTGGTTGTAGACTATTGAATAGCGGTGTACCGTTAATTAAGACGGATTGGGAAAGAGACAAGACAGGATATAAGCAGTTCCTAAATAGACACCCTGCTGAGAGAAGCGACAGTATGATCGTTGAGACCAGCATAGCCTCTTGCAATGGAGTAGATGTACGTGTAGTAGCGGAAAGTAACACTTCAAATACGCCCGTAGCAGTGCGTCCGTTTAGAACCATAGACGTCATCTGCGCAGGATCCACAATCATATACCAATCATAAACAGATTACGCGCATGTCAACGTTAACCCGAACATCTGTCTGTCCTACATTTACGTAGACCAATACCATAGAGAAACAACACGTAGAGCCACGAACACACGCCAACCAGTCAATTAATGTACGCGCATTTCAACATGACCCGAACTTTCTGGCTGTAGGTATTTACATGTAGATCATCATACACTGTAGGTTATTGTAAACGATATTTTCATAAATGGAAGCCAGTCGTTTCTTATAATTCTATATCGAATGGGAAATGTGCATGTGATTAGCATAATTGTTCTGTATGTTACGTTTTACAGTTGATGAGACGTAAATAAAGAAATAAACGACATTAGCACCATGAATTAGAGATCATCCACACAACGCCCAAACCATACACAACCAATGGAATAAAGAGTGCTCGCGTATCAACATACTAGTAACCCGAGTGTTCTGGCTGTCTTGCATGTGTTTGAGACAAACGTAAACCATACATTGGGGTCAGCGTGTAAGTGCACACACGAACGAACACGACAGGTTGGTTCCAACCTGTCCTGTTCGTTCGTGTGTGCACTTACACGCTGACCCGTCTATATACAGCATACTCGCAGGGCCACAAATATTCACCAAAGAGTCAACTACAGTACGCGATATCACCATAACCTGTAGCATATTTCATCAAAATTGCAAAGTATACTTATCTAGCAAAGTATACTTTGAGGGAGTAATCATTTATTTTTCCCACAATGCATTATGTAATATAGAACTAACGACAGCATATATTTGATGATTAAAAGTATGCAGAATTATTATACTTAATTTATTACATTATCACGGCCAAAATGGCTGTGATAATGTAATAAATTCAGTATAATAAAAATTAATAACATTATCCTTAAATTCATAATTTCTCCCTCAAAGCATACTTTGCCAGATAAGTATACTTTGCAATGTTGGTGAAATAGGCTACTGGACGATGTGACTGCCTTGCATGTGTCTGAGGCCAACATATGCCATTTCCACATACAGCACCCACACAGAGCCACACACATACGCCAATAAAGACAATTAGAGGACGAGCACGTCAACGAAACCTATACATTCTGAGTTACCATTTCTTGAAGGGTCGCGAAAAGCCAGAAAATTCGGGTTACAACGGTGAAGCCACCATTATCACATCCATCGAACGATCACATGATCATAAAAGCTATAGCTTTCACAATTATTGTTATTTTTCAGAGTTATAAACAATTTGCTTTCACCAACCAACGATACACTTTAAAGCGACTCTCAATAATTCTGAAATGCAATATAAATTGACACTTACAATCAATCTGCTTTGCTAATATATTCCATCACTGTCTGCACGTATCTTAACCTGAATTTGCTGGCTGTCAAGCAATGACGACTTACAGTGAGCCGCCCTGCGTGACAACCAGTACATGCGGGTTATACATGTACATATCTGAGACCCGCTGCTTTTACACTACAAATTCAATGCGAATGATACTCAGGAGCGACTTCGTATGTAACTTTCTGGAGGATGTTTTTTCGCGATTCCCTAGACATAACATTCGTGACATATATTGGATATACTGTGCATTTGCATGCAGACGTATTATGTGGCTGTGACCGGAAAAATGCGGCTTATGGCATTCGCGACCAGCGAAGATCCAGATCAGCCTGCGCATCCGCGCAGTCTGATCAGGATCTTCACTGATCGACGTTCAGTCGTGAAACACCTGTCCCGCTTATAAGAAACACTATAGATTAGTACCATGGTTGCTGCAGGAATGCACTAGGATACCAACAGCCACACTGCTGATAAATTACATAAGCCCCATGTCTCCAGTAAGAGTCACTTATTTGCGGTATCAGGAGAACGTGGTTCTCTACCCACAGCAACAGAAGACAGAAACAAAAACGCGATGCAGATTTGTTAACAAAACTAAAGAAAATGCGCAGATACATAAGTACCTACATGTACATTGTTGGCTGGACTGTGTGAATATAATGTCTAACTTTCACAACTGCAAGCGATTAAGCGCAGTTTGTTCCGTGACTATACGTAGAACCCACTAGTGTCCCCTATTATGACCCACATCCCTTCATATATTCCATAGTTTTTACTAATTCCCTAATAAGGTTTAACGTACCCGGGCAATAGTTCCGCGTGCCCGGTCAACAGTTGAAAATATTTCACCCCTGGAAATCATGACGTCATGATTTTTGTCGAAGATTACGTCATAACATTTGAGTTAATTTAGATCGGTCAGTCCATTCGCCTCACGGCAAAATTACGTTTATATGTCACATACACTATTTACAGGCTGCGTAACAAAACAGTTAGTTCGTGGTCATTCGGGGAACAGTCCAAACATATTGCCCCTCGGTGCTGTGGACGACCCGGTGCACTAGAACCTCGGGTCGTCCACAGCGCCTCGGGGAAATAGTTTTGAATGTTCTCCGAATAACCATGAAGTAATAGTTATAGTTCATGTATTGGATTTTTAATCAATTAATTTCGTAGCGAGCGCGAGCGAGCGAGAAATTAATTTATTAAAAATCCAATATGTGAACTATAACGTACTTATTGCTTACCAGCCCACGCGCGAAGCTCCACCCCTAAACGTGATTTCGAATCGCTATACTAGCATGTGATTGGCGGTGTGACATGAAATGAGCGCGTGTGTGGGCGGTAATACGCTTTGCGTCTCGTGAACTGATGACGTAAAATCAGTTATAAATATAGCGTCTGAACATTTAATGATTTATTTAATAGATATTGGCGAAAGTGTCGCAATATGTGATTAGTTGAGACGAAATGCTGTTCTTTCATTGGCTGAGACAATAGGGTAAACAATAGATAACTGTGTACTGTTACTCCGGTGACAATAACGGAGGGTAGCAATAGGGGTTTCTACAGCCCCCCCCCCCCCACCCGCCTGCTGTTACCCCGGGGTAACAATATGGGATCTTGAACAATATGGGGTTTTACATATAGGTAGCTACACTGGTTATAAACGTTGGTGGAGATGTTATTATCCCGTCAACACAGTGCGTATGTGCCGTGAAACACGGTGCCGTGAATCATTTTTGATATCCTGTCGATACGACCTGATAACTGCGTACGAATATGTGCGGTTGTCATACTAGTCGATTCTCCGATTTGGAGATGCGGCTGGGGTTATTTTTAGCATTTTAAAGCTATTTGTAATGTTGACGGGATTAATAGAATAGTAGGATAGTGCCGTGAATGGGAAAACTATCTGGCGCGGCACGGAAACGGGATGTGCTCATCCCGTTTCCTAAGCCTTGCCAGATATTTGTTCGCATTCACGGCACTAACCTACTATTCTCTATTTCCATGGCACAATACAGCTACACCAGACATTGGGAAATGACAAGCAAAAATACCTAGATCATACCAGTGAATAAAACAGATGGCGGCAAGCGCTATCCAGATAATCACACACATTGGAATCTATATCGACACAGTTGTGACAATTGCTGGAAAAAATGGCTTACGGTCTTTGTGACCAGTAGCCGATTTCATCAAAATTGCATAGTATACTTACCTTGCTAAGTGCACTTTGAGGGAGAAATTATATTTAAGGATAACTTTTAAATTAATGAAATAAAATATTTTCTGACCAAATTATTATACTGAATTTATTACATTATCACAGCCAAAAATAAATGATTACTCTCTCAAAGTATACTTAGCTAGATAAGTATGCTTAGCAATTTTGGTAAATCGGCTACTGTGTAGACCCAGATCAGCTTGCGCGTTTGCATACTGATAAATGGTGTCTAACGACGTTTGCCTGTGCATCCGCGCAGTGTGATCAGGGACTACACTATTCGCCATTCAGTTACTGAAGTGTGCATACAATCGTCAACAAACTGATTGCATACTAATCCTCATGCGGAAGTGAACACACTGTTTTGTAACTGTTGCAAAGGTAATGTGGTTTGACCGTCGTTTGTGTCAAGCGTCCATGTATGGTACTGTTGCTGAGTGTGTCTCTAACTGATGGAAATGCGACTTACATGTACATGTATTATAGTTACCATAGTTACAACCATTGAATACCCAGACAAGCGCGCGCATCAGGGGCCGTTTCATTAAATTTCTTACGACTAAAATGTTCGTAAGTGCAAATTTAGGATCGTCTGGAGATTTAAATTTATGGATTTACATTTATTGAGCATAGGCTGCATATGCAGCCTATGCTCAATAAATGTAAATCCAATAATTATTTACAAGAAAACACAGTTAATGTGAAATTTACAGACTATCATAATTTTGCACTTACGAACATTTCAGTCGTACGAAGTTCAGTGAAACAGGCCCCTGATTCTTTCAATCAGAGAAACAAACAGTCTAGACCCAATTCGTAATAGTAGAGTGTGCTAGTAAATCAGTAGCCGATTTCATGAAAATTGCAAAGTATATTTATCTAGCAAAGTATACTTTGAGGGAGTAATCATTTATTTTTCCCGAAATGCATTATGTCATATAGAACTAACGACTGCATATAGTTGATGATTAAAAGTATGCAGAATTATTATACTGAATTTATATGGTTGTGATAATGTCATACATTCAGTATAATAAACATTTATAAATGTATCCTTAAATTAAACATTTCTCCCTCAAAGTATACTTTGCTAGAAAAGTATACTTTGCAATGTTGGTGAAATAGGCTACAGGTATTAGAGACTTGCCGCAACTACCATTAGCCACATTCTTAGGTCACAGTCACAATTCTTGGAATCAAAAACAGCTCTATTGATAATGAAATATACATCTCAAACAGGCATTGCGCCAAAGGCTTTCAAATTCACATTTACCCAGACATTTGTCATTTAAATGTAAATAGTGGCTGATCACGTGAACTAGTAGCTAAAATGCCTGGATCAATTGAAGGGGTCAGTGGAAGAAGGAGTCTATGTCCTTAATGGACTTTATTCCACTGACCCCTTCAATTACATACATAATCAGGGGGCCGTTTCACTAAACTTCGTACGACTAAAATGTTCGTAAGTGCACATTTATGATCGTCTGAAAATTTCAATTGATGGATTTACATTTATTGAGCATAGGCTGCATATGCAGCCTATGCTCAATAAATGTAAATCCAATAATTGTCTACAAGAAAACGTTGTTAATGTGGAATTTACAGACTATTATAAGTTTGCACTTACGAACATTATATAATCGTACAGAGTTTAGTGAAACAGCCTCCTGGTGTTGGAAATGTTTTCCAAATTGTCAACAAATTGTGAAACTATAACTATGTTGCGAAACAATCTTCCTTACAATTGGCCGTATTTCCAAAGCCAATCGCTGGCCGGTAACGTGCTCCATATATTTCCCATATTGCAATATAATACATGTACGTTATATATAACCAGATTTAATGACTACATGTACCTATTCAACGGGAAATGACAAATCACTACTTGGAAAGACTGCAATATAAACCTGGTTAATTATGAGCACGTTATTGTTGACATATTGGATGTTTAAGGAACTAAATTCTTCGATCGCTAACGCTCGATCGCATTTAATTCCTTAACAATCCAATATGTCAACAATCAAATAATTATATATAAAACAAGTGTGTTAGGCATTGGACATTTTATTTGATTATTGTATGTACATGTATTGGTGTCTAACGGCCTATAAACAGCTAAGGTCATTTAAGGTCGGGCCAACTGGGTCGATCCCCGCATTTAACCTGCTGCATTGTGGGGGGGGGGGGGGTGCATTTAATATCAAAATCAAAATATTTACATCGAAATAAATATATATTCAGCCCTGAAATAATAACCTGACCTGGTGCCAGGTCCATACGACACCAAAGTCATTTGGTCCCTTCCCATAAAAGTAATAGGATTAGGAATAATCATAATACTCATACAAGGGATATAAAACAGATTCAACCCTCACATACAAGAATGCCAAAGACGTACCTGAGGGCCATACCAGTAGCCGATTTCACCAACATTACAAAGTATACTTATCTAGCAAAGTATACTTTGAGGGAGAATTTTTTTTCAATTTTATGATAAAAAAAAAAAATGATTATACTGAATTTATTACATTATCACAGCCATGTTGGCTGTGATAATGTAATAAAGTCAGTATAATAATTCTGCATACTTGTAATCATCAAATATATGCAGTGGTTGAAAAAAATGCGATTTTGGGGAAAATAAATGATTGCTCCCTCATGTATACTTTGCTAGATAAGTATACTTTGCAATTTTGATGAAATCGGCTACAGGTCTCCGTTCGGGATTCCGGTAAGGATGAACCCCGATCGTTAAAATACCCACCGCATGCTCGCACCTGCCACCCATTAAGATGATTCGGATAATCGGCGCTTGTTCTTTATAGCAATGAAATAAGTGTATAATTATCTTACTATTCCACCAGTTCTAAAAATTACAAGTTCCCGCTATCATATCAGTCTATTTTCATATGCAAATGAGGCACGATATTTTTTCATTATTTAAACTTTCGTCAGATTATAACGTATGGTCATTGCACATCAACAAATAAATACATATAATAAATAGTGATGCCCGTCAACATTTTAACATAATGTATCAGTGTGGACATTTACAATGTACGTCTGACATAAAATGTATAATAATGCCAATAAATACGTGGGGTAATGGTGAATGAATGTTTATTTTGTTAGACAATGGCATATATACAGGATATACAAAACTATCTGCCTTCCTATATATTATAATCTGGCATGTGGTACCCCAGCTTTAAAATCACCAGACAAAGTCCATTGTAATCGTCGAATAAACGACCAGAAACAACACAATACCTGTTGTCACCATTTGTAGAAATATATCAATGTTTTGAAGGCTATTATGCAATATACCATACAATTACAACATACATAATATACATGTACAAGCATTACACTCACACGTACGGAACCCCGCAGTGGACGTAGAATAATTTATTTTTATTAGTTCGTTTCACGAAATAACAATTCGTTAATTCGAGGGAACGAATTGTTATATCGTGGAAACGAATTGTTATTTCGAGGGAATGAATTGTTAAATTGAGGGAACGAATTGTCAAATTGAGGTAACGAATTGTTAATTCGAGGGAACAAATTGTTAAATTGAAGGAACGAATTGTCATTTCGTGGGAACGAATTAATTTTAAACAAGAAACGAGGCAAAGCCACGAAGGCCAGGTTTTTTCCAAGCATAGACACTTGGATAACATAATTATACCCACTTTTTGTAGACTAGATGGCCGTGGCCTGCATGTCGCGCCTTGGGGCGAGGCATGGACACTAAAAAAATAGATATAGTAGATGGAAAAAGTTTAACAAAAAAAAATGTTTAACCGGACACACAGACGTACGGACGGACATATGCCAAAATGCCGGCGATATCGCGCTTTCCGCAAGCGGGTGCGACAATGATATCAAGGTATCAAGGTAATGGATGAAGCAGTTGCAGAGATATAGTACACGAAAAAACTTTAACAAAAAAATTCAAAGTAATTTAACCTTGACATTGGGCACAGGGGCCGCACGGTTGGGGTTAAAATGAAAATATGGATGATGGTAAACACCCATGTGAAGTTTCAAGGTAATGGGCGAAGCAGTTGCAGAGATATAGTATAATGAAAAACTTTTAACCAAAAAACTTTAACCAGACGTACGTTAAAAAGTTAACGTTGAAAATGGCTAAGTCAATTACGTAGAAATAATAGGTGAAGGTAGAAAAAATGGTCACATGTTGGATAGTTGTATGTGGTAGGCACCCCTTGGTTATGAAGCTGTGAAAGTTTGGTGGTCCTAGGTGGTACAGTACCAAAGAAATGGACTTAAACACGAAAACTTAACATTGTAAACGCGAAAACTTAACATTGAAAATGGCTAAGTCGACTGCGCGGAAAAAATGGGTCAAGTTAAAAATAAAGTAACAAGTTGGATAGTGATATGTGGTGGGCACCCCTTGATTATGAAGCTGTGAAAGTTTGGTGGTCCTAGGTGGTACAGTACCAAAGAAATGGACTTAAACACGAAAACTTAACATTGTAAACGCGAAAACTTAACATTGAAAATGGCTAAGTCGACTGCGCGGAAAAAATGGTAAAGTTAAAAAAGTTAAAGTAACATGTTGGATAGTGATATGTGGTGGGCACCCCTTAATTATGAAGCTGTGAAAGTTTGGTGGTCCTAGGTGGTACAGTAACAAAGAAATGGACTCAAACACGAAAACTTAACATTGATTGTGGACGCCGCCGCCCGCCGCCCGCCGCCCGCCGCCCGCGGCGCGCCGCCGCCCGCCGCCCGCCCGCCGCCCGCCCGGCTTTCGCCAATCCAATAGCCTGGATTTTTTTCAAAAAACCTGGCTAAAAATCATGTCCCCTGCTGGACTCCGTACATACGCATAACTACACAACCGCCTGTGTTAAAATTGAAAAACACGGGCGGTTTGTAGTTAGTGTCAACTTTTCTGAACATCTACTGGTAATCTCAACTCGTAATCAAGTACTAACTGGACTGCTTGAGTAGGCCCAGACAATCAACCTGCTTGATTCAAGAACAGTGTTTTTAAATAAAACAAGGGACAAATATTGACAAGCTTAGCGGCGGCAATGGTGCATACATACCGATTTTTCTTTCTGGTTTACCCGAGAGGGGAGATAAGTCTCGTCAATTGAAACGCCTCGCTTTAATTTTTGTCTCCTCTTGTTCATCGCAGCTCGCCGAAGAGACATTATATGCAGCACATTCCCTTCATTGAACACAGCACACAGTGTACACTGTATTCCCTTAGAATTCACTTCTTTCTTGATCACGTTATATTAGTCAGACACACAACGTAATGTGTTCATTCACTTTTTTAAACACCAGTTTTCAAGTACATACATATATTCGGTAAAATGTGAAATGTTTCTGCGCCCCATGCATTTCATGATTATACATACCACGTTGATTGAAGATTGATATTGTATATGGTCATTGTCCATAGTATCGTGAAACTACATGTACAATCAGAAATATGACTGTTCAAAATGGTCGCATACGGTGTGTGTTGTGGCGTCCGTTTGAACAGTAAGACACGTGTCTGGATTAAATACGTTGAAACTCACGATGTCTTCTAAATATAAATGTTCGCCGATATTAATTTAGAAAAAAATATACGATAGCTTAAATCAGTATATACATTACATGTAGCGTCGAGATCTGGCAGTTAATCAGGAATTATGTTTCGTTTCCACTGTGCATCGCCAGTGTTCGCCGTTCGTGGTTCAGACTGATCAAATTCCCGATTTACAGTGAAACCTCTCTAAGCCGGACACCCTGGGACCCCCAGGGTGTCCGGTTTAGACAGGTTTCACTGTACACTAAAGCCTGCACTAACCCTCCCAATAATTGTCAAATTATTTATTTCAAAATATATGTATTTGTGCTTGAAATCAAGCAACTTGTCTGAGCCTGAGCTGTGGTACAGCTCAGACTCAGACAAAATTGCTTGCTTGTGAGTTGGCATTATCGATAGATGTTCCGAAGCGTTGATACTCTGGGCAAAATTAAAGCGGGCGGCCGTGTAATGTTGCTTTTGGCTTCAATATTCCACTTATTTCGCCTGGACAGGTGAACCATATCATAATCCTATAACATTGATAAATCTGGAGATAACATAGTTACCGCATGATCGATTTTTTTGGTTATTGATTTGCAACATTTACGCTATTTTCCAAGATGGAAATCGCCTACAGTACGGCGCAATCCGTAGACTTACATTACGCGTGTATGCGCACGTATTTTACGCGTCATTTACGAAATTTTATGTCGATATCTGACATCAATATCGGTCCAGGAATATTTTCTCCTGACTCGCTTCATTATTGTTTCCATCTATGAGCTATGCCATACGGCCAATAACAACACGTACTATCTGCGTACATTGCAGTCTATAATTCTGGATGTGACAGGTGAAATGGGGCTTATCGGGTGTGTGATAGAGAATAGTAGGTTAGTGCCGTGAATGGGAAAAACTATCTGGCAAGGCTCAGGAAACGGGATGGGCGAGGCTCTGCCGAGCGCATCCCGTTTCCGTGCCGCGCCAGATATTGTTTCCCATTCACGGCACTATCCTACTATTCTATGTATCCTGTCAACATAACAGATAGCTTTAAAATGCTAAAAATAACCCCAGCCGCATCCTCAAAATCGGAGAATCGACTAGTATGACAACCGCACATATTCATACACAGTGATCAGGTCGTATTGACAGGACATCAAAAATGTTTCACGGCACCGTGTTTCACGGCACATACGCACTGTGTTGACGGGATAAATCAGTGTTAATAGCACACTCCCGTAGCCTGATACGATCTACATGTATATTGCTTGTTAGAAGAATGAGTATTTTGATGATATCTCGATAAGTGCAGATCCTGATCAGACTGTGCGGATGCACAGGCTGATCTGGATCCACACTGGTCGCAAAACGCATAAGTCCTATTTCTCCAGTCATAGTCACAGTTAAAAATACATTGTCTTAGATGCAGTTACAAAGTGAAGAACAACAGTAGAAACTACCGTCTGTTCCACGTTTTTCTGCCGACGAACTTTTGGCTATTAAACACATTAAATCTAAAAAATATTTTAAAGTAAGTACTTTTTTATCAATAACAAAAAAGTCGCCCTCCCCAAAAAAAATGATTTCATGAAATTTCATCAAATATTGATTTTATTGCGAAAAACAAATGTTCCTATGGGAATTTAAAATGGGAGGAAAAGAGGAGGAAGCGCTGAGGGAGGAGTGACTCCGAAACGTGGCTAGATAGCTTGGAAATGATATAACTAAGAAAACGAGTTAGATTTTGAAAACGGTCCAGAAATAAAAAAATATTTAAAAAAAAATCTATTTTTACCCCCATGTTAAATTCCCATAGGAAAATATTTTTTTCGCAATAAAATCAATATTTGACGGAGTTTTATCAAATAATTCTTTTTCGGGAAGGTGACATTTTTGTTATTGATGAAAAAGTATTTATATTTAAATATGTTTACGGTTTAATGTGTTTAATGGCCAAAAGTTCGTCGGCAGCAAAACGTGGAACAGACAGTAGTTTATACTTCTATTTTCACTTCGTATGCATAACTACATGTTCAGTCGATAAAGCCTAGCATCGCTTACTTAACATCCGTAATATTATCAGTAGCCCATTTCATCAACATTGCAAAGTATACTTTAGTAGCAAAGTATACTTTAGGGAGGGAAATGAATTTTCAATAAAATTTTTTTATTTATTAATTTTTATTATACTGAATTTATACATTATCACAGCCATTAAATGGCTGTGATAATGTAATAAATTCAGTATAATAATTCTGGATACTTTTAATCATGAAATACATGCATTTGTTAGTTCTATGTGAAATAATGCATTTCTGGAAAAATAAATGATTACTCCCTCAAAGTATACTTTGCTAGTAAAGTATACTTTGCAATGTTGATGAAATGGGCTACTGATACCGTTAATAGAACGTTATCATCTTTGCCAGATTAATAAACACGCATTCTGCTACACGGCGTTTGATTTGTGCCGGATTGCTCATATAAAATCGGTTTCTGACACATGTGTAATTATGTCTGGGCGAACAAAATGTACACAACCGGCTGCGTTAATCTTGCCCAGAGTATCAACGTGTACGACCATACATTGGCAATACCATCAGTAACTCTTGCAATATACTCCCGTACCGTCCATAGTAGCCACGGACGGTACGAGAGTATATTGCAAGAGTTACTTTTCGCAGCTATTATGCAACTCGCAATCAAACAATTTGTTTGACCGAGACAAACAGACAATCAAGCCGCTTGACTTCAAGCACAATATTTAAGTATTATTATAATAATGTCAATATATATCTGTATATATTGATAATATTAGCAATATTCGCTCATGCGGTAGTGCAGCCATGTTTGACGAATCAGAGATTACGGCGTTTTTGGCTAGTATAATACCAGATAATCCATCAAAATTGAGAAGTCATATATTCTCATATAGATATATGATAGCTCCTACGTACACCTATTGCAATTGCAAGCACGGATGTACATGTCACGCTGCACCTGATAGTTTAAAACATAATAACTATAATTACATTACATTACATTGCATTACATAACCGTTAGGAACGAGTAGTATTTCACAATTTGAGTTTGCCGCGTTCTTTGTTTACTTTCAACGTCGTGAAGAGTTGCCTAAGAATTATGCTAATACACACTTTATTAAGTGAGTTTATGATAATAGTTTTTGGTATAATATTGTATAATTTTCTCTCAATAACAATATAGTGAAGTATCAACGTCAACACCCTGCCGATTATTGCTATATTTCAGTGCGCGAAACGTAAACGTTATCCGCATAGTTATACCATAGACTGTTACGTAACGGTATACAGTGGAACCTCTCTAAACCGGACACCCTGGGAGGTCCCCAGGGTGTCCGGTTTAGAGAGGCTCCACTGTAAATAAGCACTCCATGAACAGTGTTTTACATTTTCAATCATGAACAGACACGACAATGACATAAATGACAAAGAACCAACTAACTTAAAAACAATAGGGTCGTCAGGGTGTCCGGTTTAGAGAGGTTATACTGTAGTTCAACCTATAACATGTATTAGCCAGCTCACTGGGATGGTTCGCGAACAGTCATTGTGTCTAATCCGTTCACGTCAAACACGCACATGCATCGTAAATGTATGTGCCTGGAATGTGCGAATTGCTGCTTTATGTGCTTGTAGACATAAATATTCTTCTCCGATACATTGTGTTCGCTACCAGCCACCGCGACAGGCTAATATCACTTGAATATGCTATGATTGGTTTCTTACTTACTGGTGCAATAAAAGTATATTGTATTACCAAACTTTGGTAATGCAAGGACATTAATGTTCCTGCAATGTCGGTCACGTGTGATACAATGCGACAAACGTGGCTTCTTGAGTGTGCTAGCAGTGAAACACATCCATGTATATCACATGAAAACCTTGTTGTAACGTGTTTTAACGCATTTCATGAATGTGATATGACACACGTGTAATAACACCTGCAGCGAATTTGATTGGCTTTCCGCATCACCATAATTACGTATTCGTATTATGCGCCAACGGTACGCCAAACGAACGCCAAAAAGTACCAAATGATGTCACTAATGGCCCGACAAAGCAACGCTGTTTTGACGTTGACGTCATTATATTTGAAACGTCATTACCAGCGTCGGTGACTCAGTAAAATCACTACACTTGTTAAAATGCGCTCACATTCGGTAATATGAAGTCTTCACAAAGCACGGGAACCTACACTATGGCATAGTAATACAGTCGAACCTCCCCGAACGGCCACCTCTCTACAACAACACCCTCTCTATAACAGCCGCTATTTTATATCCCAAATGGATGATTTCCTCTGTATCTAACCCTTAGACTTCAAAGCACGAAAATTGTCGTCTATTGTTGCTTTTGCCTTCTTTCTCAATAAAAAACATGTTTTGACAGCATTTTAGAATCATTTCCATTGGAAATGATTCTAAAATGTTGCCAAAGCATGTTTTTGATGAGAATTATCGAAGAAAATAAATAAACAGCGGACTACAAAATTTAATTCAGCATTAACCTCCCTACAACAGCCACCTCTCTACAACAGCCAGTTTTGCGTCTTCCCATGGGTGGCTGTTGTAGAGAGGTTGCACTGTAGTATATTTCTTGCTAGAATTAAAACTATTTTTCTCGGTGGAGATTTTCAACTCGATGCGAAAATAGTCAATGTTGTATTCTCACTGAAACGTATTTGATGTCTCTGCTATTTGGAGTGTGAATTCGTGTAATAAACATAATCTGAAACGAGTTTCAATTTAATATGTTATTTATGAAGCTCGTCAGCAATTTTGCGTGACTCGTTTCATAAATCTCATACATGTATCAAATGGAAACTCGTTTGAGATCCTCTATATATGAAATATGCATTCCGAAATGGAGTAAAAAGTACATGTACTACAGTAACTTCGCATAATATATATATAATATACAGTGAAACCTCTCTAAACCGGACACCCTGGGGACCTCCCAGGGTGTCCGGTTTAGAGAGGTTTTACTATAAAACAGGCAGATGACTACTTCAAGACACGGGTGATCGAGTAGTGCAATTAACCTTTATTTGCGTCGAGTTTCGGAAGATTATACAGTACCATGGTGCGTAGAAAATATCAAATTTATCCCACGAGTACGTATATTTTTTCGCGTTGGATTTTTCGGCGAGCCTCGGAATTCCGAGACTCGTTTCATCGCCTTGGTTGCTATAGACTTGGTATCAACATTCATTCTGAGTGTTGCTACAGTGGAACAACTCTCAACCGAACACCAAGAAATCATCTGTGATCTTATTTTTGATTGGTTCCTTGGTCATTTATCTCAGATGATGATGTGTGTTCATGATTGCAAAGCACACACATACGTTTGAGTATGTGCCTGGTTTACAGCGGAACATCTCTAAACCGGACACCCTGGGGACCTCCCAGGGTGTCCGGTTTACAGAGGTTTCACTGTATCTGATTCTATGCACACGTTTTCTGCAGTAGATCGTTCTATATATAGAATATTCCCATATTGTGTATAGAATATAGAGGATATTCCATCGTACATTTTGAATAGCGGGAAATAATACACAAGTGTGCGTCGGCTTCCGCGTAAGCAACGAGTGAGCGTAGCGAACGAGTTGCTTGCACGGACGCCGACGGACACGAGTGTATTATTTCCGCTATTCAAACATGTACGATGGAATATCCTATTTATTACACTTCCACGGCGGATATATATGCACATTTAGTCTATTTTTGACATTATAATCAATGAATTCTGATGCGCGCATGAATAGTTATACAATGACGTGTTTTCCCGCGTTTTGACGTTACGGTGTGTGACGTCAAATGTGACGTCATGTAAACTTTTTGAAATCCAAATTACGCAGCTGTAACTATGAACCAAACATATTTTAGTGCATGTTTGGAATATGTTCAATCACATTAACATTCTAGATTAGTCGAGACCAATTCCAAATTTTAATAAAAGGTAAAGGTAACTGAAATAAAAGGTAAACATTCATTTTGCATGGTAGCTCGTGGTTTCCAAGAAAACAGGCGCGCAATTACGGGTGTTCTCTTCACGGTTTATTATTTGTAAGGAGTTGATTACGGGTTTTCTCTCACATCGAAACCCGTGCAAATAAATTGCTAGAGTGTAATAAATAATATTATCCCCGGTAATGAGTGTGTATATTTTTCACGATAGACGTGAAGAAATATGCACACGCGTGGGATAAATTTTATATTTTCTAAACACTATGCGTATACTTTCACTATAACATATTTCAAACAATTGTTATACTCGATTATGTTCTTGGCTAATGCTAATGTCGTCAAGCGATTTTCGTTTCCAGTTTCTAATGGTTGATATGTTATTTTTTTAATCTCTTTTTACAAATAAAAACAAACATCCGTTAACATCATTTCCTAACCACAATTCACACTTTCCAACGACAACAGTATTCCAGTTAACGATATAAACCATCATTAAGTCGTCCTTGCCAGGCGCTATTCCACAAATCCCTTGTTTTCTATTGAATTCCATTTACATGGAACATTACGATACTGAATTGAATTATGTCGTCTGCTGTTTATTTCAAGGTTTCCATTTTTCTCATAAAAAACACGGTTTGACAGCACTTCAGAATCATTTCCAATGGACATGATTCTAAAGTGTTGTCAAACCATGTTTTATTGATAAATAAAACACAAGTAAGCCACTAGCAGACCTCGATTTTCGTTTCCCGTTTCTAATGGTAGATATGCGGTTTTTTTTAATTTCTTTTTACAAAAAAAAAACAAGCATCCGTTAACATCATTTCCTAACAACAATTCACACTTTCCAACGACCACATTATTCCGGTTAATGATATAAACCATAATTAAGTCGTCGTTACCGGGCGCTATTCCACAAATCCCTCGTTCTCGATTCACTTCCACATACCACACACACTCCTCGCTGCAACAGGTATCAAGCGCGCAGCACGGGAATTGTATCTGTCATGTTTAGTTCCGTCAAGTCGCGGGAATTCCAGATGTTAGGATGGTACATTGTATGAATGACTGTTTATCATTCCGCCTTTGATCAGTCACCAACACGTTAGAACAGGCAAACGTATCATACCCGAACGCTCTTGATTGGAGTGGATTTGATTTTACCTTTTGAACCCGAAAGCCCGCTATGGAGGTTTATGCAAACAGTGTGGGTCCAGTTGAGCCGGCTCATAACGAGCCGTCTCATCAGGATCTGCACTTTTTGAAAGTAATTTTCATAGTTTTGAGAACCAAAAATAACCACTTGTCATAAACGGACTAGTCTGAAAACCATTTTATGAAGGTTTGATTTATTGCACAATTAAATAATCCATTCCAGTTAATTAGGGGTGGAAGGGTTAATGATGTACATGTACAACGGCCTATCAACAGTTGATGTTATTTTACGCCGCGTTAACGGGATCGAATCCCATATTCTACACTTTTGAATCACTATTGAATCACTAACTATGGTAGGTATGATTATTTTCCATTTCTGGCCGTTGATCAGTCACCAACCCTTTATAACTGGCGATTGTGACATATATGAATACTTTTGAATCACTAACAATTGTAGGTATGATTATATTCCATTTCTGGCCTTTGATCAGTCACGAAAACGTTAGAACCGGCTTACATGTATGCAATATAATCTGAACACTTTTGAATCAATATTGATGGCAGGTATGATTGTTTGCCATTTCCGTGTTTGATCAGTCTCCAACATTTCTGAACCAACAGTTGTACGATATAATTATCTGAACACATTTACATCCATATTGAATAACTTACAAACAAATATAATAAAATGAATTACTAGCTAACACTTGTTTCTGCGATGCTAAATTAAATGAAGTTAATTTATTTGGAATCGTCTCTAAATGATTTCCGATTTGCACTATGCTATACTGTATATTTGTATGAATATGCTTTACTGTTAGCACTCTGCTATATTGACTTAAGCTTTACCACGTTGTAACAATACACTCAATGCATGACACATCCCTGGAGACTGAATAGCGATCTGATCTCTTGGGTTGTCAGAAGAATTATATCTCGTACAACCCGCAACGACATGATCACAAGAGATAGTCAGTATTATCAGACTTTGTCTGCTCCTATCACCACGTAGCGATCGACAATGAGCTAACACATGCGACTGTGACTGGATAAATGGGAATTATAGGCTTTGCGACCAGTGTAGATCCAGATCAGACTGTGCATCCGCACAGTCTGATCAGGATATGCACTGTTCGCCATTCCATGAAAGCAATATAGATCAGTATCAGGCTAAAAAGGGTGTGTTATTTGACCAAGAGCTACACTGGTCAGAATTCCCATAAGCTCCATTGCTCCAGTCACAGCCACGTATCAGGTAGCCCCTCTCTGATACCAGTGTATGGATAATGAAGCGTCTGGAATGGTGATCCGTATTGGTGGTTTTGTTTTGTTGTCAATGTGTTGCTGATGGAGACGATGATGGCGATTACGGTGGCGATATTCGGAGACAACACCATGTGGAGATTACGATTTAGTGAAACTGACATATGCCGTGTTGGTGTTGGTGAGTATGATGAGGTTGGTGGTGCAGGTTTTGTTATTGGTGATTGTGGTGGTATTGATAGTGATGGTGGCGGTAGAGGTGGTGTTGTTGTTTGTGGTGGTTATGGTGGGGTGATGGTGGTGGTGGTGATGGTGGTGACATC
This sequence comes from Conchocele bisecta, assembly GCA_029237695.1. Classification (NCBI taxonomy): domain Eukaryota; kingdom Metazoa; phylum Mollusca; class Bivalvia; order Lucinida; family Thyasiridae; genus Conchocele; species Conchocele bisecta. The sequence goes on from CM055266.1 coordinate 44,089,279, forward strand.
ATGGTGGTGGTGGTGAGGGAGGCGGTGATGGTGGTGTTGCCGGTTGTGGCGATTGTGTTGATGGTGGTGGATGTTTTGACTGTGTTGATGGTGGATGGTGGTGGCGGTGGTGGTGGAGGTGGTGATGGTGGTGGGGATGTTGATGATGATTGCGTCAGAGATGATTATGATGCTAATGACGATGGTGGTGGTGATGATGATGATGGTAGTGGTGATGATGATGACGAGGAAAAAGATGGTGGTGGTAATGGTGGTGGCAAACATCATAACGTATGTTTTGCCAAAGAAAGCTGTTTGATGAAGCAGATCCATTATCAGTATACAGTTACTGCATTATTAAACAACATAATTGCTCTGCACTTCACGAAACACGAACCGTGCAGAGAAACCATGGTGGACCCTGTAACCTGCGCGATGCTCGTTGCACTATCGTAGTTGAACAGGTAAATATGTATCTAAATAATTAAATTCTGTAAATACTATAGGAATGAATGGCCTTTTTGTGGAATTTATCGGGGTATAAACTTGGAAAAGTCGAGGGAATACTGGACGAAGGCCGGAAGGCCTCGTCCAGTATTCCCGCGACTTTTCCAAGTTTATATCCCCGATAAATTCCAAAATAAATGCATTTCATTCCTTATAATTCCAGCATTTAAAATAAATTCATCAAGAAAATGTGTTTATTTTCCGTTTTCTTAAGAATTATTTTAACTGCGCCTGACAGTTACGGAAACTAGTTCGGCATAGGAGTTTACAGGGATATAAATTTTGGACAGAGACTTGCTACGGACCAATCAAATGTTAGGGAATTGTGTAAATATTTTTGTGCTGGAATTATATGGTGATATGTCTATTTCATATATTATTCCTGAGCTTTTGTTGAATCGAACATGTTTAATGGTGTACTTTATGATATTAGTATCATTCAGTATAATACAAACAATGAATGTAATTGTATGATGTAGGGCGACCTAAATAGCAGATGCGGATTATTACATGGTTATGTATCAATGGATCTTCATTGAGAAATAAGAAAAGATATTTAAAAAATTACATACAAAGGGTATTCAGCTTGTAATGGGTTAAAGGAGCTTCAAGGTCGTCCACATATGTGGCTGTGACTGGAGAAATGGGGCATATGCGATTTGTGACCAGTGTAGCACTTGATCAAATAAGACACTCCTGTAGCCTGATAATGATCCGACTTGCTTGTTAGAAGCATGACGGGTGTTTCATTGATGGAATTGCGAACAGTGCAGATCCTGATCAGACTGTGCGGATGCACAGGCTGATCTGGATCTACACTGATCACAAAACTCATAAGCCCCATTTCACCAGTCACAGCCACATATGGTGATGTGGCTGGAAATTGGAGTTTATGACGTTTGCAACCAGCATAGATGCAGATCAGCCTGTGTGCGTTACATATTCAGACAAATTTGTATCGTGGTATTGTCTAACACGTAGATACGTTGCCCGATGATTATATATGTGATAACGATTTGCGGAGGTTGTCACAGGATACTGGAATTAATTCCAACAGGCGATTATTGATTGAACTTTGTAAATCCTCCGGTTTACGTATTGTAAACGGCAGACTGTGTGGTGAGGATGATCCAAATATATTGTATTATCAGATCATGATATTTTACTTCTTTTTGTAGTCGTGCTGAGCAGATTTCCGTTCATCAAAGTATGAATAATAGCCAACAATTAACGCACAAATTTGTATGGCAAAATGATAATATCTATATAGATGCCTACAAAAGAGCGTTGTGTTCACCCAACTCGATCGACTAACACAAACATTAAGTAATAAGTCGTCCGAAAATAATATTGATAACGCCGTTTTAGTTTTCATAATCTGCTTGACTCTGTTTGCGAACCTTTATTTAAACAAACCGATAAAAGCACAAAATAAAAACATAGCGGATCCAGTTAAATACAAATTAGACGAAAATACTGAATCCGCAGAACACATATTTTTCAATAATCTGAATAAATACAGAAGGGATGATACAAATTATAATCGAACACAAATAGTAAAGTCGAGTAGTGATTACAAGCAGTGTCATCGTAAGTACATGTATGAGCAAGCAAACTCCCAAACAAATAAGTTATTACAAGTTCGACGAAACAAATGCCAAACAGTACTGGCAAATGTTGAAAGAAACAACAGGCTCACCCAAATCAAACGCAAGTTCTGCTGATTCTTTTGTACAATATTTCAAAGCCATGAATAATCCAACAGACCATTTTTTCCAGCCAGTTGAAGATATTATTCATTTTAATGAGGTCCATTTTCAGTCGGAAATAAAACTAATGGTCGCTGAATTGAACATGGAAATTTATAACGACGAACTTTTACAATCAATTTCCCAGTAATCAAATGGAAGGAGTGGGGTGACCAGATATGTGTTTAACCCTTTCACCCCTAAGTAACTGAATGGGCTGCGATATGTTAATTTTGCAACCAATCCAATCATCGCAAAATGATTTTCAGACTATTCCATTTATAAAAAGCGGGTATTTGTTGTTCCCAAAAATATGAAAATTACTTTCAAAAAGTGCAGATCCTCATGAGACGGCTCGTTACGAGCCGGCTCATCTGGATCTGCACTGTTTGCATAAACCGATATAGCGGGCTTTCGGGTTCAAAGGGTTAAACGAATTCCTAATTCACGGAAAAATACTCATGAATTTCACCATTTCTGCACAAACTGTTTAATACAACTTTCAGAAAATGGTTATTTCCCGGAGGCCTGGTATGAACGTTATATAGTGCCACTCCATAACAAGGTAACGTATATGATGTAGGTAAATCTAAGGGAATTATATTACTTAGTAGTATTGGAACAATATTTTGAAGAATATTAAACAACAGGCTGACACTGTGGGCCAATCAATATGTTGGTATATGTTGAATCACAAGCTGGCTTTAGAAAACATATGTCAACTGTTGATCATATATGATTTTTAGAAAAGGCGGCCGACTTCCCGCAAATGTGAAATTTAATTATAACGATTACGAAATAGAAATAGTAACAAAATGTTCATACTTAGGAGTGGTTTTCACGCTAGGGGGCTCCTTTTCAGAGGCCAATAATACCTTATCGGGACAGGCACAAAAGGCAATTTTAAAATTATATACATACATGTACTGTACATGTACATGTATGATCAGGCTCAGCCAAACAAGCTGCTTGATTTCAAGCACATTATTCAAATATTTTGAAAAAATAAATTGACAAACATTGGCAAAAATAGCACAGGCTGTAGTGTGTGTGTACAAGTTAATCTTATAGTGTACAACGTCGAGCTACAGTAGTAAATGCACACATTTAACACGCATCGACGTATGTAGTATATGGGGATATAGCTCAGTGGTAGAGCATTCGACTGCAGATCGAGAGGTCCCCGGTTCGAACCCGGGTGTCCCCTATTTTTGGTCACATTGGAATATTTTTATGCCAAATATATATATATTGATAATTTAGCAATATATTGAATAAATATTCCGCACAGTTATTTGACAAACAGTGCTCATCTACCTGTGTGACATTTCACTAAACTTCATACGACTAAAATGTTCGTAAGTGCAAAATTATGATTGTCTGTAAATTTCACATTAACAATGTTTTCTTGTAAATAATTGTTGGATTTACATTTATTGAGCATAGGCTGCATATGCAGCCTATGCTCAATAAATGTAAATCCATCAATTGAAATTTGCAGACGATTCTAAATTTGCGCTTACGAACATTTTAGTCGTAAGAAGTTTAGTGAAACGGGCCCCTGTATCTTATACATAGTTACAAATTCGGATATCGGAAGTTGAATACCACAGACACATTAACAGACAGTAAGGGGTCAATGTGCCATACAATAGACTTATTTCAACCAGAGACAGCAAAAGCCAAGGTGTATGATCACGTGGTACTAGTAACAACACCAACAAGTACTGAAACTTCCAGAATCCATCTGATTCAAAGTACGTATTCTTTTGTATTGTCCTTATTACGTAACGGATTTTGATGAAATATGGCGCATCAAACGAGTCTTGTTAAGCTGCATTGGTATTTGTATTTTCGCACAAACTTGTGTCGTTTTTGTGAAGAATCGATTTCCGTGTCAACCGACATGGGACATGGTAATTTTTCGGGTTCTCATTGTGAAGGGGTCGTTCAAGCACAATATTTACTAGAGACATACAGTACACTGAAGGTGCATGATCATGTGGTTACAACAACAACAACGCCGCCTACTCCAAAGTAAGTATTATTTTATATTTTCCTTAATATGCAACGGATTTTGATGAAATATGGCGCAGCAAACGCGTCTTCATGAGCTGCATTTGGTGATCTAGGGAGTTTGGCACAGACTTATGTCGTTTTTGCGAAGAATCGATTTCCGTGTCGGAGAAATCGATTCTTCGCAAAAACGACAGAAGTTTGGGCGAAAATAAAGAGACCACCAAATGCAGCTTAACAAGACGCGTTTGATGCGCCATATTACATCAATATCCGTTACGTAACAAGGACACTATAAAAGAATACGTACTTTGAACCGGTACTTGTTGTTGTTGTTAGTACCACGTGATCATACATTGTACACCTTGACACTGATATAGATTGCCGATATGGACATTGACACCCATATGTATGAGCACAGCATAGCAAGAAGTGGCTGTGTTCTGAAGATGACTAACGACTATAGAATAGTATTGATATGCAGGGCTCCAGATAAGGAATTAGTAATTGCGTATTGTCACTCCATCATTTCTGAAGCAATTGGGAATTTCAAAATATTAATTGGGTACAATAAAATCATACTACTGTTTACACATCAACAGACAACAATTATTTAACAGTTTGCTTCGAAATGAAAATATGTATTGGCAAGGAGACAATTCTAATGAAATACCAAGATGTGTTTTCATGGAAAATAAAAACCAATATTTGTTGTCTGTTTATTGTTTTCTGCATAAATGTACCACATATTTTGTATTGCTCTTTGATACGCGCTACTTCTGATTTCAATTGGGTTTTTGACAATTTTAATTGGGTATTTAAGCAAATACGCAGTTTATCTGGAGCTTGGATATGCGTGTTATAGTATTATATGTATTACACTCATACAAATGGAATTTTTTGTAGTATAAGCAATCGGTAACACTGATGAATGTGCATGTACCCTTCCGAATATGTAATGTGTAACCACTATATACCGGACACCCTGGCGACCCTAGCCTTAGACGTGTTTCACTGTAAGTGATATCATTGTCGTGTATGTTCATGATTGTAAATGACAAGAACTGTTCACGGAGTGCTTACTTACAGTGAACAACTCCAAACCGGACACCCTGGGGACCTCCCAGGGTGTCCGGTTTAGAGAGGATCCACTGTAACACAAATGTATAATTCATTTGACCTAGACCTTGAGAACAGGAGCCGCATAGGTGGGCTATAGAATAAACATATGGATGATGACCAATCAATATATTTAGAGAGGTGCTATGTTGATGAAAACGTTAGCACTAATCACGGATAGACAGACAGACAGTTGGACGGACAAGCAGACGAATAGACGGGCTGGGTGGCGACTATATGTATCCTGAACATTTTGTTTGTTGGAGTACATACATGTAACACATAAAAGGATCGGTTTCCTCCGGATAGAGCTAAATGTGCTTACATGTATCGCCTTGTCGTATGCATTATAATACATTATTCATTGGCCATTCAGTTAATGGACTCTGGACAATTTCCGCAGTAGAGATGTGTTTCATTGTCACATAGCAAAGTACTGCAATAACTCATATTATATGTACTTTTCTGGAATGGACCGGATTGATCGATACTATGCAATGTACATAGAGGGTCTTACGTTACGATGCATTGTGCATAGAGGATCTTACGATACGATACAATGTACATATATGATCTTACGACACTATGCAATGTACATAGATGATCGTACGATACTATGCAATGTACGTAGAGGATCGTACGATACTATGCAATGTACATAGAGGATCGTACGATACTATGCAATGTACATAGAGGATCGTACGATACTATGCAATGTACATAGCGGATCTCACGATAATATTCAATGTACATAGAGGATCTTGCGATACTATGAAATGTGCTTAGAGGATCTTACGATACTATGCAATGTGCATAGAGGATCTTACGATACGATAAAATGCACATAGAGAATCTAGTTGAGGGATGTTGAAATAGGACATTTATTAAACTCGTTGACTGGTTTCATAAGAAACAAGTCTGAGTGTGAATTGTATTAACAACGAATTGACATGAGAAAGAACTGTATTTAGAACGAATGGTCTTGAGATCAACTTGCATTGCAATATATTTGCCATCGAAATATCGAGATGTTGGCATAATTTATCGCAACTTGTCGACATAGATACCACGACATGTCGACATAGATACCACGACATGTCGACATAGATACCACGACATGTCGACATAGATACCACGACATGTCGACAAAACGTGAAAGAGATCGCAAACTTAATACAGAAACTGGCAAAGCCACGACTACCGTTTTGCTTTATAAAGCCAAACAAGCAATTTTTTTAATATAGACAAAATCATATAAATAAATAATTAAATAAATACATACACTGAATTGGTTTTCAGCCGATTAATGGTTTGCAAAGTTAAACACGCAAAGTGAACTTTTGAAACAATCAAAGGAGAGTATTGGAGATCAATGTCTGATCGAAGTTAAGTTGATTTGTGAACTAGGTTCCTCAACCGGGACAAGCGTATTTTTGGATCCGTACCTTTTCAGTATCAGTAGCCTATTTCACCAACATTGCAAAGTATACTTATCTAGCAAAGTATACATTGAGCGAGAAATTTTCAATTTAAAGATAAATTTATAAATTTTTATTATACTGAATTTATTACATTATCACAGCCATTTTGGCTGTGATAATGTAATAAATTCAGTATAATAATTCTGCATACTTTTAATCATCAAATATATGCAGTCGTTAGTTATATATGAAATAATGCATTTCGGGAAAAATAAATGATTACTCCCTCAAAGTATACTTCGCTAGATACATTTGTAAGTATACTTTGCAATTTTGATGAAATCGGCTACAGGTCGCTCTTGTACTCGAAACACTGTCGCACGTTTTGCTCGCAACAAACAGTCCATACTCCCAGGTCAATTATACTCAATTCAAGTGCAATAGCTTGTGCGTGTTGTTTGCATTTGTGCTGCGATTGGAACGTTAACGGCCGAACAGTGAAAAAATAAATTGAATTGTATCACGTCAAAAGATTTGTTTTCACATAACGATAGTCTAAGAGCGTCTGCCAGTCTCAAGTCATAGCAAGGAAAATAACATTGTACGTAACACATAAATGACGTTGACGTTGACGTTGACGCTCCAGCGCAGAACGTTATTTGTTCGCAGTTTACAGCAGTCCAGGGGCCCGTTTCACTAAACTTCTTACGACTAAAATGTTCCTAAGTGCAAAAGTATGATAGTCTGTAAATTTCACATTAACAATGTTTTATTGTAAACAATTATTGGATTTACATTTATTGAGCATAGGCTGCATATGCAGCCTATGCTCAATACATGTAAATCCATCAAATTGAAATTTACAGACGATCTTAAATTTGCACTTACGAACATTTTAGTCGTACGAAGTTTAGTGAAACGGGCCCTTGGCTTGGATGAGCCTCGCTGCTAGACTGGGGTTTCACTGTGTCAGTCCTAAACCTGCCATATATTTCATTACTGTCTGTTCTGAAACCTGCCCATATGGTACGGCTATATAAACAATGCAAAATCAATATTTATTTTGGAAAATATTATTTTTTATCAAAACTTAAGAATGGACCTTCTTTTTTTTCATGAAATGTTACCATTTTTATAATTTCATAAATAGTGGACAGATTTTCAAAATTTAACTTTTTGTTTTCTTCGTTACATCATTTCCAAGCTATCTAGCCAGGTTAATTTGTCAATTTCCATTTAGTTTTCGTTTAATGACCCCACCACGCAGATTTCGTGAAACAGACAATAGTCATCGCGATCTGAATTTGTAGTTTCTCGCCAATTGCACGTTAATTCTTTAACCCCGGTTTGAAGCATACACCCTGGATGGAGACTTCAAACAAGGAATAAGAAAATATTACCCGGGTTTGAGAAATGAATGTGCATTTGTCTTGCAATAACAGCCATACCTTGGAGTTGGTTAAATTCCGTCAATATAGACTCACGGTGCATGATCACGTGGTTACAACAACAACAACAATGGATAAACGTCGACATTTTCCTTAATAGGCAACGGATGTTGATGAAACGCGTCTTAATGAGCTGCATTTTGTGGTCCCGGGAGTTTGGCACATACATATGTCGTTTTAGCGACGAATCGATTTCCGTGTCTGTAGAGTTTGGACCAAAGTACCGAGACCACCAAAATGCATCTTAAAAAGACGCGTTTGATGCGCCATATTTCATCAAAATCCGTTGCATAATAAGGACAAAATGAAAGAATACGTACTTTGAATCGGAGGGCTTCTGGAAGTTTCAGTACTTGTTGTTGTTATTGTAACCACGTGATCATACACCTTGAGACTGCAGATACGGCATGAAAACTAAAATTGCGCACATCGACCGTCCAGACCGTCGCCAATCCAATAGCTGGATTTATGTTATATCTTACTTGCTTTACAAAAAAATGTCAATAGAAATCCCACACACATATGGGACGAGCCTTGCGATTTTGTACCTTCTGACAACTGCGTGATTTCATGAAATACATTTACAAATGTTAACATTTTGTCCATAAATGAAGTTAAAGGTTGTCAAAACATTCAGAGTACATGCAGAATTCTATTCCGCGTGTACTCTGAAATTTGCGTCAACTTCTGAAGTAATTGGCGCTGGTGCTCTCGGTGACGAGTTTCATTTCCTTTTCGAGTGCCGCTTCTATGATGAAGTTGGAAAACGGTATATCAAGCCATTTTATTTTAGAAGACCAAATATTTTAAAATTCGCACAGCTATTTGAGAAAAAATCTGGAAAGCAATTAAGAAATTTAGCTATTTTTATAAGAAATGCTTTATGGTTATAATGACTAGTGAGCTTATACATATGCATTTTGTATTTTTACCCATCGTTGTATTATGTAATCTAGTGTATACCTCGTGTGTCACGTATGTGGCTTAGAGTGAATAAAATGTATTGTATTGTATAATTCACGGAAAATATCCCATTTTCTGTAAATATATTTCATGAAATATCGCAGATGTCCAAAATCGCATGGCTTGTCTCATATAACACAAAATATACCAGAGCACGACACCGCAATGGATTCATGTACAAATAATATGTCCACTACATGTACCATATGGTCATCTCCTGATAACAAGGAAATTACTCACAAATTATCAGTATATTATCACGTATCGATTGTCAACATTTACAGGAACTGATATTTGACTGGAAACGCGCGTTTCAAGTGGCATGCTGCGATAAACAATGGGCGTACACACAGAATAATGATCATCAAATTGATCACGCTCGGCTCGGCTCGGATACGTACGGAAGCCCATTAGGGTCACTTCACTTTTTTTTTTATCTTTTCTTGAATTTTCTAGATCTTTTCTTGAATTTTCAAGATACTTTCTTGAAAGATCTTGAAAATTCAAGAAAAGAACTTGAAAATTCAAGATTTCAAGATGTTTTCTTGAATTTTCAAGAAAACATCTTGAAATCTTGAAAATTCAAGAAAAAAACTTGAAAATTCAAAAAAACATCTTGAATAAATGGAAATTAAAAAAAAGTGAAGTGGCCCTAATGGGCTTCCGTCCATACGCGTTTCCTAGCCTTGATAAATAAACTATCCTGTTATTGTAATTAAAGAATAAAATAACGGGCTATTGCGTGTAAATGCATCGCCTTCAACGTATCGCTGGAGATTTGTTTCGTTGTTTACTTGACCCGTTTAAACCAACGAAAACATCGTTTTGTGATTATAAAAACAATAACGGTGTCAAACGATAGACACTCATTCGAACCAGAAACAAAAATCCGGGCTGTACGCATGATGAGCAAATCGGTTTAACGCCATGTGACCACGTCTGACCAATCACACGCCATCGCAACTCGTTTTTAAATAAGGATTGACTGCGATATATTGAATCAGTGCTAATGTCTGACACAGCAATGTTCACGACAATATGATAACTACATAAATCAATACAGTGAAACCTCACTAAACCGGACACACTGGGAGAGCCTCGCCCATCCCGTTTCCTGAGCTTGCCAGATATGTTTCACATTCACGGCACGAGCAAGGTGTATGCTCACGTGGTACTAACAACAACAACAGGTACCGATTCAAAGTAAGTATTCTTTTATAGTTTCCGTATTACGTAACGGATTTTGATGAAATGTGGCGCATCAAACGCGTCTTGTTAAGCTGCATTTGGTGGTCTCTGTATTTTCGCCCAAACTTCTGTCATTTTTGCGAAGAATCGATTTCCGTGTCTCCGACACGGAAATCGATTCTTCGCAAAAACGACATCAGTCTGTGCCAAACTCCCTAGACCAACCACCACATGAAGACGCATTTGCTGCGCCATATTTCATCAAAATCCGTTCCATATTAAGGAAACTATCAAATAATACTTACTTTGGAGTGGGCGACTTTGTTGTTGTTGTAACCACGTGATCATGCACCTTGACTAACCTACTATTCTCTATATCTCTGCGAGCATTGTCGCTGACTGCTGTTCATGGATACACAGTGTACTCTGCATGTTGCAGTAACTCACAACGTTGTTTACAAACATGCCGCGCCTGGTTATATAAACACTCAGGGAACATTTGATCCGCGTGCTGGAAAAGGGACGCGGTGATTGATTATTTTAGTGTACTGTGTACATGTACATCCGGATTAACTGTGCTGCCAATGAAAGTCGGGATCAAATGTGGCTGTTCTGACAATGGACGGCTCCCTATGATATTCAGCCAATGTAGCATCTACTTACTCGTTATTACCGCGGCGAACACATTCGTGGCTGTAACTACGCAATAGTCATACAGTAAAACCTCTTTAAACCGGCCACCCTGGGAGGTTTTCGTTAGATTCAAAGAATGTGTCTCTCATTCAATACATTTTGATTGATTTGGTTGGGGTTTTACATCCATTAGACAGCAACACCAGCCCATATAGAGACAGAAATGCATCGAAATGCGGAGCACTGTATAGTCAGCACAGGTATAACAATATAAGGTTTGATCATGTCCAGCCGTGTGTAAACTTTTCTGTGGCCCGAGGGAACTGTTTGAACCCGCGGCCGCCGCGGGTTCAAACAGTTCCCGAGGGCCACAGCAAACGTTATTGTTACATTTCCAACAAAAAACTGATGTAATTTGAGCATTATATTCAGTATTTTCAGTACTTTTATAAAATCGCCCCATTCACGTAGATAATTTTCGGTATGCATATTCCGGGTCCGCGTCATGAACGTCATGAAGTAGTGACGTCATGAAGGCACTTCCGCGTAGTGACGTCATGAAGGCACTTCCATTACGCGCGGCCCCGGAATGAGCATTGCCTAAAGCCATGTGCAAACAGCACGCGCTATTTGTTTGCACATATGTGCAAACAACGGAAACCATGTAACAATACTAATTATCAACACTACATAACAGGTCAGGCACCCATACACCACAGGATGCCGTTTCATTAAACTTCGTACGACTAAAATGTTCGTGAGTGCAAAATTATGAGTTTTAAATTTCACATTAACAGTGTTCTCTTGTAGATTCTGTAAATGGTTAATTTGTGGCGATGAATTGTCATTTCGTGGGAATGAATAGTTAATTCGAGGGAACGAATTGTTAACTTGTCATTTCGTGGGAATGAATAGTTAATTCGAGGGAACGAATAGTTAAATTGAGGGAACGAATTGTCATTTCGTGGGAACGAATTGTTAATTCGTGGGAACTAATTATTAAATTAAGGGAACGAATTGTTATTTCGTGGGAACGAATTAATAAAAGAAAATCCATGTCCCCTGCGGGACTCCGTAGATTTGGTCCTTCGCGAGCTACATAAAATATGCGCGTTGTTGATTGCCAGACATAACACCGGTATAAACGAGACACGCCATGCGATTTTGTACCGAAGAAGATGTGCGATTTTTCATGACAAATATTTACATAAACTGCGATATTTTCTGCAGATGACGTCGAAAGTTGACGAAATATTCACAGCAAATGCGGAATAGAATTCCGCATTTGCTGTGAGCATTTCGTTCAATTTTCGACGTCATTTGCGGAAAATATCGTTAATCTTGTAACGATGTTTCCCGAAATATCGCAGATATTCAGAGGTACTCAATGACATGGCTTGTCTCAAACGTACAATGGCATGTACAAGGAATGAGGCATATGGGAAATTAATTTTGGCGGCAACTCTGGCGGCAGCTGGTGATGAATGGGGGAATGAAATACGGTACCTATCAACGTTGAATAACCGGAAATGACGTTTGCATGTTTTCAGTAAGTGGTTCATCGTCCTCTTGCTAATTCGTACGCAGTGTAACCTCTCTAAACTGGACACCCTGGGAAGTCCCCAGGGTGTCCGGCTTAGAGAGGTTTCATTGTGAATCGGGCATTTGATTATTCTAAGCCATAGTTGTGTGCTATGCGATCACGAACAGTTTCTCAAGTTTCTCATCAAAAATAAGATCACACGTGATGTATTGGTGTCCGGTCTAGAGAGGTTTCCAACGTAGGTAGTATACGTTTTTGTTCGGATACTTATGTCATGGTATGTCTGTAATCTACGGAGCAATGCAGAGGACATGGATTTTTTTAATTAATTCGTTCCCACGAAATAACAATTCGTTCCCTCAATTTAACAATTCGTTCCCTCGAATTAACAATTCATTCCCACGATATAACAACTCGCTCCCTCGAATTAACAATTCGTTCCCACGAAATGACCATTCGATCCCTCAATTTAACAATCCGTTCTCTCGAATTAACAATTCGTTCCCACGATATAACAATTCGTTCCCACGAATTAACAATTCGTTCCCGTGGGAACGAATTGTTATTTCGGGAGAACGAAATTGTTAATTCGAGGGAACGAATTGTTATATCGTGGGAACTAATTTTTAAATTGAGGGAACGAATTGATATTTCGTGGGAACGAATTAATAAAAAAAGAATTCTACGTCCTCTGCGGAGCTCCGTAATAATGGACAGCACAAGTGAAACAGGAAATCGATAACACTGATGGATGCACATGTTTAACGCATTTTTGAAAATAAAAATGTTAACGACGTAATTTGACCTCGACATTGGCAAGGATCTGTATACATGTATTTATATGTTATTGATTTGTATGTGGATATAATTTATGCACGAGTTCCGCAGCGTGCGATATTGCGCGACTTTAAGAGCCAGATACGGTGAATATTTCGTCAACTTTCGACGTCATTTGCGGAAACTATCTTAAAGTTTGTAAATATTTTTCATGAAATATCGCACAGGTGCAATACCCATTTCTCATATGAGAGCCACAGTGTTCAATATGCGGGGGAGTACGTATCGGGATGTTTGACATTCATAATAGGTAGCTTGATTTCGTTTAAGCCGGAGCTTTCCTTTCCCAGACAGATGCTTGCTCATGCAAATGAAGATGACACAGGCGAATTACGGATATTTAACAAGTAGCCTACGCACTCCAGGGAAATATATGGATGTCACTGGAGAAATGAGGTGTATGTGATTTGTGACCAGTGTAGCTTCTGAGCTAATAGCACCGTCTCCTGTAGCCTGATAACGACATATATTTCGTGTTAGCATGACGCGGGTTTCATTGATATCGAACAGTACATATCCTGATCAGACTGTGCGGATGCACATGCTGATCTGGATGTACACTGGTCGCATACACCCATAAGTCCCATTTCTAAAGTCATAGCCACATGACAATGTTGATACATCTCCCGGGAAGATGACAAAACATACAAACTGTACGTGTATACGGTTCACGCCAGTGTAGACATACTGTAAACATACATAATCCGACTGTATAACTCTCACACTGGGCGTGACAGTCACGAAATGCGATTAGTACATTAGTTTGGTTTCCGTTTTATCTCATGTGGATTTGATTGGCTGATAGAATACACACATGTACATGTAAATTAAATGCGCGTTTGAACAACCTTTCACACGGTGTGACCAAATTTATTTCTGGTTTTCAGGGGAAAACAATAAACTGCCAGCAAAGCTGTCTTTAAGAAAACTATTACAACCGGATGTATTGTGGTTAGTAAAAGTTCAATCCACTATCATTCAAGGTGGGGGATCACGTGGTTTCCGACCCGATTTTCCGACGTAATCTGTGACATCAACTTTACAGTAGATTTTATTTAAAATATTCCTAACAAACGGACGGATTTTGATGATGTAGCGCACCAAATACGATGGCATATGTGTTTTATGGGTGCTCTGAAAGCTATTTACAATACTTATAACTTTCACAAAGAATATATTACCATTTATTTCCTACATTCACGTGCTCTAGTTTTTATTTACGTTTACGGTAACCGATTATTCGTCAAAACGACAGCATTATGAGAGTAAAGCAGCATATTCAATAAAGGGCAACATGTACCACATTTGCTGCGGTATATTTCATAAAAATATGTCATTCCATTAGAAAATATAAAAGGAAATCTACTGTAAACAAATCTAAAAAACATGATTTCACGCTTTTCGAAAACACGTGATCCCGCGTCTTGACTACGGTCTAAGACAGTATACAACTCCATACATGTATGCACACCTGGGGCCCGTTTCACTAAACTTCGTACGACTAAGATGTTCGTAAGTGCAAATTTAAGATCGTCTGTAAATTTCAATTTATGGATTTACATTTATTGAGCATAGGCTGCATATGCAGCCTATGCTCAATAAATGTAAATCCAATAATTATTTACAATAAAACAATGTTAATGTGAAATTTACAGACTATTATAAGTTTGCACTTACGAACATTTTAGTCGTACGACATTTAGTGAAAGGGCCCCCTGGGGCCCGCTTCACTAAACTTCGTACGACTAAGATGTTCGTAAGTGCACATTTAGGATCGTCTGGAATTTCAATTTGATGGATTTACATTTATTGAGCATAGGCTGCACATATAAATGTGATTCCAATAATTGTTCATAAAACATTGATAATGTAACATTTACAGACTATCATAATGTTGCACTTACGAACATGTTAGTCGTACGAAGTTTAGTGAAACGGTCCCCTGTCTGATAGTCATCACAGTGATATAGCTGGTAACGTCCCGGACATGATGTGAATACCACTAGGAGAATCTCCTCTATACAATGTGATTTCCAGCGAGCATACTGATGATGTTTGGTAGAGACAACTAACAAACGAGATGAACATACATCGAAGTATTACTGACCGTGAGCTACATTTGTAAATTTCGAAAAATGTAGGCGAGACAAAAATGAATGTACATGTAATATTGAATCAAGTGAAAGTGTCCTTTTCCGAAAAATAATATTCAGAAAAAAAGTCATTTTCGTGTTTTAGTCATACCGGTAATGTGCATGACCGGAACATGACCACTGTGGCACTTCTGCTCAAGGAAAAACATGGAAATAGTAGACAGACGTCCTTTTTCGAACACTATTCGTTTCATAAAAGTCCTTTTGAGACAAGAAAAGTTATTTTCAAAGTTTAGTCATACCGGTAATGCGCATGGCCGAGATATGACCATTGAAAATAGTAGACGAATTCAGGCGGACCATCGGTCGCCACTGAATTCCGCCTAAAAAGCTATTTTCGAATTTCAGTCATACCGATAATACGCATGACCGGAATATGACCAATGGGGCACGTCCGCTAAAAGAAATGCATGAGACGAGATGACTAATCTATTCCAGAATGTCCTTTTCAGAAATTTTTTATTCTAGTCATACCGGTATTGCGCATGACCGAGATATGACCACAATTGCACTTCCGCATATGAACAAAGTGAAAATACTACACGAATCCAGGGCCGAACATTTCGCGAAAGGTTCGCCCTTGACCGCCTTCGGTAGCCAAACTGGATTCCGTCTAGTAACTATATGCTACTGTTTAACCATTGAGTGTGTGAATCTGCGGCTACAAATGTTGAGGTTTCATCATAAGTATTGATCGATTCTCGGTCGCATTCAGCATGATATTATTTTGTGAATGGTCCATTTAAACACAATGACTGTAGAAGTGATTCCGCCTAAATGTGGCTGCGACTGGAGAAATGGTGCTTATAGGTGTTGCGACCAGTGTAGATCCAGATCAGCCTGTGCATCCGCACAGGCTGATCAGGATCTGCACTGTTCGCCATTATATCGCTTGAAACACCCGTCATCTTTCTAACAAGAAATAATATATGTGTATATAGATCATTGTCAGGCAACATGAGTGGGCTATTTGATCCGGTTGCAAATTCCAGAAGCACGATTTTTCCAGTAACAGCCACAGACGGTGGTTATGGTTTATTTTATATCCCGTCAATACGGTGCGTATGTGCCGTGAAACACGGTGCCGTGAAACATGTTTGATATCCTGTCAATACGACATAATCACTGCGTATGAATATGAGCGGTTTGCATAGTCAATTCTCCGATTTTGAGGGTGCGGCTGGGTTTATTGTTTTGCATGTTAAAGCTATTTGTAGGTGTTGACGGGATAAATAGAATAGTAGGTTAGTGCCGTGAATGAGAAATATATCTGACGCGGCACGGAAACGGGATGTGCTCGGCATAGCCTCGCCCATCCCGTTTCCTAAGTCTTGCCAGCTATTTTTCACATTCACGGCACTAACCTACTATTCTCTATCTACACGTACATGTATAGCGTACCAGTGAATGATATCTATAATGATATTCGTATTGAGTACATGTAATGCGGGGGCGAAACGGTCAATGTAAACCTGTTTATCCCGTCAACACAGTGCGTATGTGCCGTGAAACACGGTGCCGTGAAACATTTTTAATATCCAGTCAATTCTATTTTTGCATTTTACAGCCATTTGTAGGTGTTGACGGGATAAATAGAATAGTA
Organism: Conchocele bisecta; assembly: GCA_029237695.1. Taxonomy (NCBI): domain Eukaryota; kingdom Metazoa; phylum Mollusca; class Bivalvia; order Lucinida; family Thyasiridae; genus Conchocele; species Conchocele bisecta. The sequence continues at coordinate 44,106,437 of CM055266.1, forward strand.
GGTTAGTGCCGTGAATGGGAAAACATATCTGGCGCGGCACGGAAACGGGATGTGCTCGGCAGAGCCTCGCCCATCCCGTTTCCTGAGCCTTGCCAGATATTTTTTCCCATTCACGGCACTAACCTACTATTCTCTATCTATTTTCCTTATTTCTGAACCAAAGTATATGTTGTGACCACTCATTTGAACAGTCTCGGCGAGACGGTTCAAATGAGTGGTCACAACATATACTTCTGATGAGAAATAAAGAAATTGTTGAGCCTAGCCGGATATTTTTTCCCATTCACGGCACTAACCTACTATTCTCTATAAACATGGCAAGTGTACATGAGTTACACGTGATAATGTAACACAAATACTACTGGGTACTTTTATCAGAGCATCTGGTTATATAACGATCTCTGTCCAAATCAGGACAAAACCACTTCACCACGTGCTGTTTTCTTACATATCCAAATTCTCCCAAAGTCAGCAGGTGTTTTTTTTTCAAAACATAATCACTGAAGCTGCTATATTTACTATTCGTCGTAACAAATGATTATTTAAATTTAATAATTAGTGATAATTGGAATGAAGAACTGGACATTCACTGAAATTAGACAATGACATTTAAGGATTATTTTCACCGGTCACGGATCTTCGGACCAACGACAAATCGGTCCCAATTGCAGAAAAAGCTAAGTCTCCCAACATGGTTGGCTCCGATTGGTTGATTTCAAAAAGACTCACTCCGTTGCCGAAACTATATATAGAAGATATTCATATTTTTGCAACGAATATGACATATATGTTCATCGAGTGGTGTGGAATAAAGGCACGAGTGAAATATGGACATTTCACAGCACGAGATGAACATATATGTCATATTCGTTGCAAAAATATGAATATTATATTTATTATATACCGCTCCATGGAAATTAGCAGTTTTTTAGACTGTATACGGTAATGAATGTGTATTTGCAGCATATTTGCAGTCCGGCACTGCAGGTGCGCGTTATGAATATAGATAGCGGAAGTAGTCGTATTTTCACCAGAAGATGAGAACATATGACTTTTATTTACATCGTATAACTATGTATTTCATGGGTAGGTATATAATAAAACTCCATACTAGGCCGTCAGCCAGAATGGAAAACATCCCCCAACCATGGGGATTTTATTGGTATTACATGTATAGCGGCTTAGGAAATAATGTAACGCACAAAATGATTACAATGGCTAAATTATTTAAGTAGAAACTTTAGGTCAAGGTCACATGCTATATACCCGTTCCTTATTTAAGGCTCTGGTGGCAGTACTTTCAGTTCTTTGATTACATCAAGCTTATCACGCAAGGCTATGACATGCTCAAGAATTCAGAGATTGGCAGACTGATGCATTCTTAATGATTCCGAGCCGAACATGATAAATCTGATACAAAAAGGAAATATCCGGCTATTATATTTATCAGAAGCCGATTTCATCAGAATTGCAAAGCATACTTATCAGGCTAAGTATACTTTCAGGGAGTAATCATTTATTTTCCCGAAATGCATTATTTCCTATAGAACTAACAACTGCATGTAGTTGGTGATGCAGAATTATTATACTGAATGTATTACATTATCACAGCCAACATGGCTGTGACAATGTAATACATTCAGTACAATAAAAAAATAATAAATTTATCCGTAAATCGAATATTTCTCCCTCAAAGTGTACTCAGCAAGATACGTATACTTTGCAATGTTGATGAAATGGGCTACTGGTGATGCATTATATTAAGAAATGCAAATGTTTAAGGTTGTTTTTTAACGTGAATATTTGTTTACGTTGCCTCATGACGCCGATGCCTCATGACGCCGATGCAATTCGGAAACGTCACACGGTGTTGTTCAACTACTGTTGTAGAGGATGTGAACGCTGATTTGGAACTACACTGGTCGTAACCGTTCAAAGGCCTCTATAATAGACCAGCCAATATCTCAAACCTTTCGAGTAAATACCAGGCCACGTAGAATTGCCAGAGCCCCTCGTTCATGAAAGTAGCAGAGCAAACGCATTAAACGAAAATTGAGTTAATTAAATAATTAAATCATGCACTCTCGTACTGAGAACCAATAATTAACTAAATAGAACATTGAACCAACTTCTGATATTGCTTTCCCTGTTTAGTACCGTATCTCACCGATATTGATTTCCAAAATTTACCATATTTTCCGTAAATGACGTCAAAAAATGACACAAAAATCAGGGGGCCGTTTCACTAAACTTCTTACGACTAAAATGTTCGTAAGTGCAAAATTATGATAGTCTGTAAATTTCACATTAGCAATATTTTCTTGTAAACAATTATTGGATTTACATTGCTCAATAAATGTAAATCCATCAATTTAAATTTGCAGACGATCCTAAATTTGCACTTACGAACTTCTTAGTCGTACGAAGCTTAGTGAAACAGGCCCCTGAGCTACATCGTTTATCGTACTTGTTTCTAAATCAAAATCGGTGGAAAAAGCCCAAGGTGTGACCGGTTTAGAGAGGTTGTACTGTATTGAAATCGCATTCGATTTTGTTGTGACGACACTAGTCGTTAACGGTTTCCATTACCAAGCCAATTGCGGATCAATTTGCGAGACAGTATATCCATTGATGCATAATATAACTTTGTTCTATGGCGGACGGGTTGTTACAAACTATCATGTTGTTGTTTACATTGCATGTCTGTTACCAGCCACCATGCCACGGTTCTTGTCAATAATAATCAAGTCTGCCCATGCGGTGTAATAGACGTGTTGTTATACATTATGGGCATATCTGTAGCCGATTTTATCAACATTGCAAAGTACACTTATCTAGCAAAGTATACTTTGAGGGAGTAATCATTTATTTTCCAGAAATGCATTATTTCATATAAAACTAACGATTGTATATATTTGATTATTAAAACTATGCAGAATTATTATACTGAATTTATTACATTATCACAGCCTTAATGGCTTTGATAATGTAATACATTCAGTATAATAAAAATTAATATATTTATCCTAAAATTTAAAAGTTCTCCTTCAAAGTATACTTTGCTAGAAAAGTATACTTTGCAATGTTGGTGAAATAGGCTACTGATTGAAACAGATATGCTCCTGTATTCAGAACCACTGGACTTTCCCCCACTGAAATATATCCACAAGTTTTCACCCAGTGTCTAAAGTGAAGGCTAGGCGCAGGTTAGTGTATTGTCAGAAGAACTGCATAATGATGCACATTTCATATTACATGTACATATCAGTATATTAGTATTTTTTTTGGAACGGAGATATAAACTGTAAATTATATATTTACAGGGTGGCCCAAACAAAACTTGTTATAACTAAATATATCCAGAATGTGGATTCACGTGGTCTATTGTTCACACTGTATTGATGGCGGCGCCCATGCAAGGTGCATGATCACGTGGTTACAACAACAACAACGTCGCCCACTCCAAAGTAAGTATTATTTGATATTTTCCTTAATATGCAACGGATTTTGATGAGATATGGCGCGGCAAACGCGTCTTCATGAGCTACATTTGGTGGTCTAGGGAGTTCGGCACAGACTTATGTAGTTTTTGCGAAGAATCGATTTCCGTGTCAGAGACATGGAAATCGATTCTTCGCAAAAACGACAGAAGTTTGGGCACAAATAAAGAGACCACCAAATGCAGCTTAACAAGACGCGTTTGATCCGCTATATTTCATCAAAATCCGTTACGTAATAAGGACACTATAAAAGAAAACGTACTTTGAATCGGTACTTGTTGTTGTTGTTAGTACCACGTGATCATACACCTTGCCATGAGGTATCGGGTAAATCTTATTTCTCACCAATACGACTGCGGTGTCTTCTGTTTAATGATGACCATTTTCCAGCTGTTAACGATACGAGTCCGCCAATACCAAATTGAGTAGCATTGCTCATAAACGTAGCTAGTCTGAACATTCTGCAGAGAAATTTTAATCAGACCAAGTTTAAACAACGTTAGATTCCGCTATTAAGTACACAACCGCCGGTGTTAATCTTGCCAAGATCGTCAACGTGTGTGGGCATCTACGTGTATTTGCAATGCCAACTCACTATCAAGCAATTTGATTGTCTGAGACTGAGCTGTAGCACAGCTCAGGCTCAGACAATCAAACTGCTTGATTTTCAAGCACAATATTGAAGCATAATACAATTGACAACTATTGGCATGATTAGTGTAGGTGGTAGTGTACATGTATGTCCTAGTTCTCCAGTCATAGCCATAATTACACACTAATTGTCTTAGAAAGGGATATCCGTTCTTAAATTCAACAAATAACGGAACACACACACATACACACACACGCGCACACACACACGCACACACATATTTGTAAAAAAACAACATACAAATTCTTCACTCACCGTTACTAATTGTATAATTGACAAATCATAACAAAATTTTCTTGCAAACCCCACATCTATACAACATTATTGACAACAATAGTGGTCATTTTTAATTCAAGATGGCGGCCAAGATAGTGATGGAAAAACATGGTACCAATTTGGTTTTTGTTTTACGGTGTCTCAGAACGAAAATAAAAGCAACATTCCAGACAATAGCAAAAATTTCACTAAATACATATTGTTTTCACATTCTGACACCGACTATACAATGTGCCTATAAGCGTCATATACGGGAGCTCAGTTCTTTAATTCAACAATTAATACGCAGAAGACGAAAAAACATACATAAATACTTGCTCAGTCGCTGTCGGTAATCCATCAAAATTGCGAGATTTCCCGACGAATACGATGCGATGATTGGCATATGTCTGTCATTGACGAGGCCGTTTGCTCCATGATTTGTCAAGGGAGTTTGGTTTCATTGAAATACGTTATCAGGTCATGGTAATATCCACTGCACTGCGAACATTTGTTGAAGATTGCCAACGAAACAAATGAAACCGAATGGAAAACAAAGTGAAAATGATCGTTTTGTACAACGATAACGATTATGGTTTGTGTTTTTGCACGTGGAAACGATATTCTAGTTTAGATACCCGGTAACAACGCATCGTTGTTACATCGTTTCTGCACTGAGTACAGATTAACCGTTAGACCGCTACTCACAACAATTGTCGTCTGCTGTTGCTTTTATGTTGCTTTATTTCTCAATAAACACACTATGTCCAATGGTAATGATTCTGAATGTACTGTCAAAGCATGTTGTAAATTATTCTAAAGTGCTGTCAAAGCATGTTGTAAATTATTCTAAAGTACTGTCAAAGCATGTTTTTGATGATAACAATGGAAAATAGAAAATACACAGCAGACGACAAAGCTATTAAGATACATGTAGCGGTCTAATGGTTAACGGACGCATTCCAACGAATAATGGCTAATAATCAGATCTCGTCTTGCTACACGCGTAGTTTCATGAAATGTTCATCCAGTTCACCAGTGAATGAATAACGTGACCACCATCTGCGTGTACCGTGGGGTCCGCGTGTAAGTGCACACACGAACGAACACGACAGGTTGGAACCAACCTGTCGTGTTCGTTCGTGTGTGCACTTACCCGCTGACCCCACTGTACATGCATTATTTAAACACCATTAAAACTAGACCGAAAATGGTGCCAACATGAGTTCAACACCCCTCTTAACCCCTTACAAGGTTGAATTTAATTTCGTCGCCTGCTGTCGATTTTCTATTTTCCATTTTTGTCATCAAAACATGCTTTGACAGCACTTTAGAATCATTTCCGTTGGAAATGATTCTAATTTGCTGTCAAACCATGTTTTTATTGAACAAAAAAATCAAAATATGAAACAACAGCAGACAACAGTTTTTGGTTCAAATATTCTAAGGAATAAGCAAATTATTACACAAATGCTCGGTCTGGTCAGCAAACTACGGAAGCCCATTAGGGCCACTTCACTTTTTTTTTACCTTTTCTTGAATTTTCGAGATCCTTTCTTGAATTTTCAAGATGTTTTCTTGAATTTTCAAGTTCTTTTCTTGAATTTTCAAGATGTTTTCTTGAAAATTCAAGAAAAGATCTTGAAAATTCAAGAAATGAATTTGAAAATTCCAAGAAAACATCGTGAATAAATGGAAATTAAAAAAAAGTGAAGTGGCCCTAATGGGCTTCCGTAGCAAACGGTCATTGGCCGATAAGTAAATAAATTCAAATTATTTTTTACTGTACTATTTTTGTTTGCATTGATGTTAATGCTATCTGGCTGAGCCACTACGCCAGGACTCAGCTTCAGAACCAGTTTATTCAGTCATGGCTCACCAGCATCGATTCATCTTCACGTGGAATTACGTATAGAATCTTTAAAACAGAGTTTGGATTAGAAACATATTTAATTAATCTCACGGAAAGGTTAAGAAAAATATTGACCAGATTTCGAACTTGTAATCATAGACTGGCGGTCGAAACTGGTAGATGGACAGGTGTGCCGAGAGCAAGCAGGGTCTGCAACAAATGTGGCGCTGGTGCTCTCGGTGACGAGTTTCATTTCCTTTTCGAGTGCCGCTTCTATGATGAAGTTCGAAAACGGTATATCAAGCCATTTTATTTTAGAAGACCAAATATTTTAAAATTCGCACAGCTATTTGAGAAAAAATCTGGAAAGCAATTAAGAAATTTAGCTATTTTTATAAGAAATGCTTTATGGTTATAATGACTAGTGAGCTTATACATATGCATTTTGTATTTTTACCCATCGTTGTATTATGTAATCTAGTGTATACCTCGTGTGTCACGTATGTGGCTTAGAGTGAATAAAATGTATTGTATTGTATTGTATTGTATTCCCTCAAGACACCGTTTGTTGCAGTAGCACCTAAATATAGAATCGGCAACAATGCTCATCCTTTGTTTAGGTCAGTTGTCTTTCATATGCATGTACCACAGTCGACATTCAGATTTAAACGGGCAAATCAGGATTTTTTTATAAATTAATATAAGATTAAAATGACTTTTCATCATGGCCCTGTGTAAAGTGGTTTAATTGAAGATATTTGACGATACTAGGATTTTTATTTCAGGACTTTTTTGAAACAATAATAGAAGCAAATACAAATGTGTTTTCGTCATGTTTTAATTGAAGATATAATTATGAGGATACTAGGACCGCTGGGTTGTGTCAATTTTCGCCAATATCGTTACATACGTATCAGATTGTCTATATTGTTGAACGCAACAAGATAGTACATGTAAATCCGATATTTACGTACCTATATGGGTGAAAATAGAAACAACCCAGCAGTCCTACTATCGTCATATATCTTCAATTAAATCACCTTACACAGGGCCATGATACAAACACGTTTCTATTTTGTTGTATAGTACATTGCAACCTCTCTACAGCAGCCACCCATGGGAAGACGCAAGACTGGCTGTTGTAGAGAGGTGGTTGTTGTAGGGAGGTTAAGGCTGAATTATTTGTTGTCGTCCGCTGTTTATTTATTTTATTCGATAGTTCTCATCAAAAACATGATTTGGCAACATTTTAGAATCATTTCCAATGGAAATGATTCTAAAATGCTGCCAAAACATGTTTTTATTGAGAAAGAAGGCAAAAGCAGACGACACTGTTCGTGCTCAGTAGTCTAAGGGTTAGATAGAGGAAATCATCCATTTGGAATATAAAAAAGCGGCTGTTATAGAGAGGGTGTTGTTGTAGAGAGGTGGAGGTTCGACTGTATTTTTTTTTAAATCCTGATACGCCCCTTTAAACAGTATCTTGCGTATTACGAATGGACCAAACAGCTCCATACACACATATTAATTACTATCAGATATATCTGAACTGATAATGAACAAGCATATTTGTGACCGGGGAAATTGGTTGTCTGGTGTTTGTGACCAGTGTATGAGATGACCGCGTCCGCACATCTACCCATTCTGACCAGAGCATGAACATGCATGTTTTGTAGTCGTTGTACACCTGAGCACCTGAGCACCTGAGCAATCGAGTTTGAGATTTATCCCGTCAACACAGTGCGTATTTGCCGTGAAACACGGTGCCGTGAAACATTTTTGATATCCTGTCAATACGACCTAATCACTGCGTATCGATATGTGCGGTGACTGGGGTTATTTGGTTGCATCTAAAAGCCATGTGTAGGTGTTGACGGGATAAATAGAATAGTAGGTTAGTGCCGTGAATGTGGAAAATATCTGGCGCGGTACGGAAACGGCAGAGCCTCGCCCATCCCGTTTTTTAAGCCTTGCCAGATATTTTTCCCATTCACAGCTGAAATATGCCTGTTCCACTCTATGAGGTCATAGAAGAACAGTTAGTTTTTTATATTAAGTCTAAGCGATTTCTTTCTCATTATTGTATTACACGAACTTGATCATGTATGATGAAATAAAATTAAAAATAATTAAAACTTTTTGATTGAGATTTTCAAACATTTGTTGGAAAAAAATTGCATAAATTTGCATAAAATGTAGAAAAATGTAGAAATGCATAACTTTTGATCGGATTATACTTTTTGCATGCGGTTTTCTGCATGACGTTTGTATTGGCATTATCTACCAGTTTACAAAATATATTTTATCTTTTCTATTCAGTTCATAATATGACCTTTAACGTGGTTAACGAACGTTACCATTTTACACCTACATGCACACATCATCCATTAAATATCTTCCAATATTGGCTGTCAGTGTAAAAGTTGTTGTAAAATAATTAAATTGGCAATTAAATCTACGAACTTCTGAATCGTACGAAGCTTAGTGAAACGGGAACCTGGGTCCCGTTTCACTACACTTCATACGATAAAAATGTTCGTACGAAGATATCTATAAATTCGCTTTACACATTAAGGTGGTTCCGTTTTGCTGCCATTTTCAACCTACATAATGGTGTAGGGCTCATTAAATCTGAACAAATAAAATCCACCGAAGAATTCCCAAACTGGGCTGCTAATGCGAACTTCGTTGTACAGTTAAGTTTTACACTTACCAAATCTTATTCGTACGAAGTTTAGAGATGTGGGCCCCAGGGGGCCGTTTCACTAAACTTCATACGACTAAAATGTTCGTAAGTGCAAACTTATAATAGTCTGTACATTTCACTTTAACAATGTTTTCATGGAAATAAATAATTATTGGATTTACATTTACTGAGCATAGGCTGCATATATACTTTGAGGGAGAAATTTTCAATTTAAGGATAAATTTATTATTTTGTATTATACTGAATTTATTACATTATCACAGCCATTTTGGCTGTGATAATGTAATAAATTCAGTATAATAATTCTGCATATTTTTAATCATTAAATATATGCAGTGGTTAGTTCTATATGATATAATGCATTTCGGGACAAATACATGATTACAACATCAAAGTATACTTTGCCAGAAAAGTATACTTTGCGATGTTGGTGAAATAGGCTACTGGTCTATATTCGAGGTACTCACTTTTCTAGGCACAGACAGGAGCTGCATACCCCCGGACGTTGTGAACATATCACTGACACCTGCAACATAAAAGAGCCCACTGTTAAAGGCATGTGTGTGTATCACATTATACAATGTGTTTTTTTCCTTAATAATCGTTTATCTCTCAGGTCACATGACAACATGGGGTATTTGTAATACGAGAAAGAAAATAAATGACACAATACATGTACAAATGTAGTATAGCAATAACTAAACTAAATTGAGACGGTGGATTCAAGTTGGAAATTGTGCAAACATCATGGAATATGTAGTCCTATCTAATACGTATGTATCACGGTATAATTCTCTTATCGCATATTAAATGACAAATGAGACACGCCATGTAAGTTTGTGCATGTATAATTCCGCACGTACTCTGAACATGTTGTCAACTTTTGACGCCATTTACGGAAAATATTGTAAATTTTGAAAACGTATTTCATGAAATTACGAAAGTACAAAATCACATGGCGTGTCTCATTTATTATATCAATTAATCACATCATTTTCTTTAATGACATTTCCAAAAACACATACGTTTTATTACAGTTCAAGCTGTTGTGCGCATGGATTTATCTGTGAGGGAAAACCAGTAATTGTCAACTTACAAATACTACACCGTGAAGAAAAAAACACCCGTAATCATCCGCGTGCCCTCACATACAGTCGTTATAATACAGTCGTTACAGCCCACAAAAATTAATACGCAGATGCAAACAACCCCGAAACATTATAAAGTATATTTTTCTTCGAAAATGTTTGAATAGCTTGAAATAATACACGGCTTCCGTGTAACCAACTCGTTCGCTTCGCTTACTCGTTGTTTACGTGGAAGTCGACGTACAGTCGGGTCAGCGTATAAGTGCACACTCGAACGAACACGACAGGTTGCACTTACACGCTCACCCCACTGTACACTCGTGTATTAGTATCACACGCTATTCAAACATGTACGATGTAATATCCTCTATATATTGAAGTACGTACCACCAGAAGCTGCGATAAAACATACATCAGTAACACTCATGATGTAACCCTAAAACTCTTTAATCCAGATTTAGCAAAGTAAACGAAATGCATTTCACCTTTACAGTGGGGTCAACGTGTAAGTGCACACACGAACGAACACGACAGGTTGGTTCCAACCTGTCGTGTTCGTTCGTGTGTGCATTTACACGCTGACACCACTGTGTCTTGAACTCAAGAAACCGCATGAATGGACTACAGAATGCAAGTATGGATGGTGATAAATAAGTACATGTACATGGAGTTGCAAGTCAGTCTGACTTACGGTAATAGAAAGAGTATGTAGCCGAAAACTTTAACGCAAATAGCGAGCAGACAGATGAACGGACGGAGATTTATATTTACATAAACTCTGGATAGTTGTGAACGGTAACAATTGCAAGCTACGGACGGTACGGGAGTAGATTGCAAGAGTTACTGTTACTGTTCGCAACTAGAACTCTGGAATGTTTTTCAGGGCACAATAAAATATGCAGTTAAGTTAAATCCTCCCTAGTGTAACCGGGGTGACAGGATGGTGTTCGACTCATCTATTTTTAGCAAATGACATACAATCTATGAGACACGCCATGTGAGTTTTACCTTTGGACATCTGCGTAATTTCATTAAATGTAAATATAAAATTCACAATATATTCCGTAAATGGCATCAAAAGTTGACACAATTTTCAGAGTACATGCGGAATATAAGTTCACATGTAATCTGAAATCATTGTCAACTTTTGACTCCATTTACGGAAAACATTGTAAATTTTGTAGACGTATTTAATGAAATTACGCAGATGTCCAAAGGTACAAAATCACATCGCGTGCCTCATACATGTATGTCTGTGGCTGTTCTACATGCAGCTCCTAATCACAGAATCAAATAACCCACTCATGTACATGTAGTACCATGACGTTTCATTGACGGAATTGCGAACAGTGCAGATCCTGATCAGGCTGCGGGGACGCGCAGGCTGATCTGGATCTACACTGGTCGCAAAATTCATAAGCCCGATTTCACAGTCACAGCGACATATTGTCTTACCTAGCGCATGGCTTGACGACAACACGTCTGGGATATCTACAGAGACAGGCGCACTGTACTTCATATTCCAACACTCACAAGTAACAGAAGTTTAACTCCACATAAACAAATCAACACGTGATCAATAAATAATCCTGGAATCATTGATCTCTTCCTGCAATGGCTAAATCACTACTATATTTAAACTGTTTTAAATATTCAATTATAATCAAGAATAACTATCCACGAGTTATATTCACTGCACATACAGTATTCACATAAGTTTATGAGACAAGCCATGTGATTTTGTACCTAAGAAAGTGTGCGGTATCTCATTACAAATATTTATAAATGTTCGATATAAACCGTAAATAACGTTGAACGTTATAATATATGGAAAATATCACAGTTTCTTATAATAGTTTTCATGACAAATCGCCCATCTCAATATAGACGGGTCAATATACCGCTCAAAATAGGTTAACGTTGAAAAAATTGCAACAAATTGTTTCTGAACGATTTTTTGTTATGCGCAAACTCACATCGCTTGTCTCATTTGCTTGTCTCATACACATGTATATGAAATATGATTGACAAGAAAGCATATATGTTTGTGTAAAAATTATTTCATAACAATATGTAAATCAGATCGTATGGATGGTCAACATTCACCTTTCCTCAAAATGAATACAATTCTATTAAGCAGACGCACTGATAGTTTAATATACTTATAAGGTTAACTCGGTTTAAGTGACTAATAGTGCCTTTCACCGTGATGAATAAGAAATTAAATATGTTCGTATTTTAATTCAATTCATAGTATAAAGACAGCGTCATATTCCGTATTATAAAAAAGAAGATTTTATTTCACGTAAACTACTCTCACGGTTCCGTTTTGCTGCCGACGAACTTTTGGCTATTAAACACATTAAATCTAAAAAAATATTTAAAAGTAAGAACTTTTTTTATCAATAACAAAAAAGTCACCCTCCCCAAAAAAATATTGATTTTATTGAGAAAAAAAGATTTTCCTATGGGAATTTAACATGGGGGCTAAACATAGATTTTTTTTAAATATTTTTTTATTTGTGTACCGATTTTCAAAATCAACTTTTGTTTTCTTAATTACATCATTTTCAAGCTATCTCGCCAGGATCAAAAAAACGAAAAAATTTGGAAATTGACTACCCATGGAAAATCGGTTTTTCGCAATAAAATCAATATTTGATGGAATTTCATAAAACAAATTCTTTTGGGGAGGGTGACTTTTTTGTTATTGATGAAAAAGTACTTACTTTTAAATATTTTTTAGATTTAATGTCTTTAATAGCCAAAAGTTCGTCGGCAGAAAAAGGTTGAACAGATAGTTTACAGTTTCTAGTCATGTACGATATTGATGTTGTTTTTAAGATAAACATATTAAACGATTCTAATTATTCAAACTGATTTGTCATGAAATAATATAACATTTTGTAAAGCGATTATAAATAGTTCCGATCACGCATCAAAGCATAGTAAATTAACGCATGATGCGCTTAACCTTACACATTATGATCTCAATTTTGTCGTCTGCTGTTTATTTTATTTTTTTATTTTTTCTCCTAAAAACATGGATTGACAGCACTTTAGAATCATTTCCGATGGAAATGATTCTAAAGTGCTGTCAATCCATGTTTTTTATTGAAAATCAAGAGAATACAATAAACAACAGCAGACGACAGTTTTACGTTTCCAGCATTTGAATGGTTAAAGAGTGTAATATGCGATATCTGATCATACAAAATATCTGCTTTAAAAAGTATGATCAATAAAATATATTCTGAAGCGGTCTTAAAACTGTAAGTTTATAAAAAAAGAGTAATACTCACTAACTTTCTTTGATCAAAGTTGAAATATTCAAGCTGTACCGTCTTTTAGCATAAGACACTAATTATAACATTAACGTGAGTATCACCGAGGCGGATAAACCAAAATAGGTGCTTTCCATTTCGATCTGCAGTGAGGAGATTTTTAAATCGTAAAAACGGATAAACCACGTGTCTGTTTCACGAAAAATACCAATTTTTACCCCAGGTGTTTGCACAGATGGTCAGTATCATGAGTATATTGGTGTCATATGAGTAGTTTGGTAAATTGTGCGTAGATTTGTGTGTATTTCGTTAATTTTGGGTAATTTACATAGTTTTGTGTAATTATTACACACGACAAAAATCGTCAATTATCTACACTTTCACCATTCCGAACGTTCGGACCTACTGTATACTGTCAACATACCCATAAATTCGTACGTATACGTGTAACTGGCGGGAGGTCACGTGCATGTAAACATGGTAAATTGTGAGTCGGTAACAATGCACCCAAACCACCAGATATACCGAAATAACCCGTACAACACCGACATATTAACCGTTCTTCAAGAACCTGTGACTTTGTATGGCTATATACATGTAAACAATGCAATAACAATGCTGTATTCGATACTATTAAATTATAGAAACATTTGAGAATGAGCCTTCTTATTATTTCATGAAATTTGGTCCAATATCGATTTCATTATGAAAAACAAATATATATGTTGGAGCGAAAGATGTCTATGGGGAAATTTTGTCAAATATTGATTTTATTGCGGAAAGACAATTCCCCATGTTAAATCCCCATAGACATCTTCACAGAGTGAAGATGTCTATGGGGATTTAACATGGGGACACTTTTCTGATTTCAGAAATAGGGAACAGATTTTCGAAATCTAACTTTTGTTTTGACAGGTTTCGCGAAACAGACAGTAACTTTGCAAGTATATGATGTGATTACACTCGCCTTGGTGTACGGGTACGTTTTTCTTCTGCCAAATATGAACGGTTATCCTTCGCAGAGCATATGATGGAATTGTCATATTTGTAAATACATTTTATCAATGTTTGATTTACTTTTCTTAAAACAAGTCCTGCACGAATGGCACAGTTTAAACTTGAATTAAATAGTATGTGTTTAGATAAACAAAGGTTGCCCACCTACGACAATATACCGATTGGACAGATATACATTGTAATATGAGATACGCCATGTGATTTTGTACCTTCGTACATCTGTGTAATTTCATGAAATACGTTTACAAAATTTACAATATATTCCTTAAACGGCGTCAAAAGTTGACAAAATTATATTCCGCATGTTCTCTGAACATTTTGTGAACTTTTGACTTTATATATATGAAAAATCACTATTGTAAATTTTTTAAAGTTAAAACGTATTTAATTAAACTACGCTGATGTTCGAAGGTACAATATGTTCTCACAATTCGTCCGAACCAGTTTGCACGAAAACCAACGTTGATTAAATATGGCTGTCTGCGGGGAGCAAAATGGCACCTATTGAACAGCGGCAATAACTCGGTGTGTCAGTAACCGTTTGTACTATCATCATTATCCCCCTTGACCATTATACTACGCCGTTCTGGGAAGAACGTGCGTTTGTGATTTGTGGCTGTGACTGGAGAAATGGGGCTTATGGGATTTGTGACCAGTGTAGATTCTGATCAAATAGCACTCTCCGGTAGCCTGATAATGAATTATCTATATTGTTAGAATCATGACGGGTGTTACATTGATGGAATGGCGAACAGTGCAGACCCTGATCAGCCTGTGTCGGGATCTACGCTGGTCGCAAAGCCCATTAGCCCCATTCCTCCAATCACAGCCACAAATCACAAACGCAAGTTCTTCCCAATACGACGTAGTATAATAGTCAAGGGGGATAATGATGATAGTACAAACGGTTACTGACACACCGAGTTATTGCCGCTGTTCAATAGGTGCCATTTTGATCCCCGCCGACAGTGAGGATAGTTAGATAGATACAGTCAGTACGTTTTCCAGATACTCACATTCACACAAGTATAATTTCGGTGTTTTATGGGTTATTTCGGTATATCTGGTGGTTTGGGTGCATTATTACCAACAAACAATTTACGTCACTTCCCGCTAGTTACACGTATGGCCGTAAAATTTGGGCAGCTTTCGTGAAACAGACTATAGTTGTTGCACACAACTATGTAAATTATCCACAGCCAACGAAATCCATCCAAATCTACACAAAATGCACCAAAAGACCCATATGACACCAACATACTGACCATCTGTTCAAACGCCTGTGGTGTGACAACAACGATATTGCAAGCATTTTCTGGTGTTGCACTCCACGCCTGCGTAAAATGTTACACGTCAATATACAAATGTACATGTAGGTGCCGGATTCCTGACGAATTCACATTCGGCTACACGCAGACTATACTATATCTATAAATGGAAGTGGAATAATGTGAAAGCTGTACTTAGACCAGCTTATAACAATGTCAAAATTTACAATTTTGTCGTTAGCGAATGAATATTCTCTTAGCCGGAAATTACGTCAAAACATGATGTCCATTACTTCTGCGAACTAGGTCTAGGAGGAAATATTTCCTTCAAGGAAATAAATTCTTCCAGAATCACGGTAATCACTGGGTAGCATGAGTTATCGGGAGTAGAAAAAGTACATCCACAAGCATTTTTCGAAATAGTTCTGCTTAGCAGCGCCTGTTGGCGACGCTGTCCTAATACAGTGGAACCTCTCTAAACCGGACACCCTGGGGGTCCCCAGGGTGTCCGGCTTAGAGATGTTCCACTGTAATTCCGTGCATTGCCATCACAAACAGTGAACTCGGTCATTATTCAAAACATCGATTTCTCACGGTTGTTCGGTTTAGAGAGGTTCCACTGGAGCGGTATCGGTTTTGCCATAGTTTCTGGAAAACGTATGTAAGTTTTTCTGAAATAATTCGGAACCGGTTGCAACTACGAGAACGGCATCGTCCGTAGAGCTTACATGAGACATATATATTATATATATATATTCCGCATGTACTCTGTGAAGATTTCGTCAACATTTGACTTAATTCATGAAATATATTGTAAATTTTGTGAATGTATTTAATGAAATTAAACAGATGTCCGAACGTACAAAATTCCATGGCGTGTCTTATATGTGGCTGTGACTGGAGAAATGGGGGTTATGGGATTTGTGACCAGTGTACATGTAGCTCCTGATAAAATAGCACACTTCAGTTAGTAGCCTGATTTCTCCAGTCAACGCCACCTATTATTCCATTGGGCATGTGTACTTAACGACCGTAATTCACGTGGTTACTGCTTGAACGAATACCTCTGCGCCCCGTCGAAATACATGTAGGCGCCGGATTCCTGACGAATTACAATTCAGGGGCCTGTTTCACTAAACTTCGTACTACAGTGAAACCTCCCTAAACCGGTCACTCTGGGAGGTCCCCAGGTTGTCCGGCTTAGAGGGGTTTCACTGTAAATCAGGCATTCAATTATTCTGAGCCATAATTGTGTGCTATGCGATAACAAATATACATTTTCACCTGAGATAAATGACCAAGAAACTCATCAAAAATAAGATCACAAGTGTTTTCTCGGTGTCCGGTTTAGAGAGGTTCCATTGCACTAAAATGTTCGTAAGTGCAAAATTATGATAGTCTATAAATTTCAGATTAACAATGTTTTCTTGTAAACAATTATTGGATTTACATTTATTGAGCATAGGCTGCATACAGATGATACAGCATACACACCTTTTCGTCTAGTAAACGGTGCAAGAAATTCACGCCGGTTATTACATGAAAAATGCGTTTATGCGATAGCTGTAAGTAGAGTAACCCGAATATTCTGGCTGTCACGCACGCAGATCTACTTACTACACGTATAAGTCGCAATGTGTGACAGCCAGCACAATCGGGTTATAGGTTGGACTACACCAAATAGTTTTACTAGATAATTTAACCGAGTCCCATCCAATAAGGCCAGTCTCTCCTACTTTCACTATTCATACGGATGCTGTGGGACCTACTTGTACATGACCTGTAGCCAGTCTGTACTGGTTCTGCATACATTAAACAATATGTTAATTTACTCCTAAGAAAGAAAAATCCAACCTCGTCATATCCCCCAATATTGTTGACATGTTTTGGTCACGGAAACTCTGTTTACATCACGTGACCAACAGGTTCAGTGTTTTCTTTTAAATGCTACAAATATGCTGAAAACTGGTGTTAAAGGCACCCCAAAATGTTCCTCAAGTGAAACTGGGTAGTAGTGGATCAAGATTTGCAAGCAAACTGTGTCTGTGACCTCAAAACGCCCGCACTATTTTTTTATACCGGACTACTTCTGCCATTTGGTATCCTCTAACCTTTTAAGTAGAGCTGAGTGGCACCTCTTCAAGAAACCAGTGTATTTGTCGACGTGAAGCATTAACACATCTTCGCGCTCGTTCGCATTCCCGCAGTATCGTTGTTGTTAATCTTACATTACTGGCCGATATTACAGTGTTGTTAGCATGTTGTCTGCAGGCATTACCGAGATACCATCGGAATGGCTTCTGTACGCGGATCGCAGTCTATGATAACTGACTTGGTCTCAATTTACGCCAATGTAGATCCTGCGCAACAACATGTTCATATGAGCAGAGTATACTCGCTAACGGCGGATATGTTGCTTCATTTGGTGTATGGACACCAGTGTATCCCCAGATCAGACTGCGCGAACGCAGTCTGATCTGGGGATACACTGGTTGCAAACTTCGCAAGGTCGTTATTTAGTCAGAAATATGTATATGTATTTCGTGGTACATATCGCATGAACCTAATAACTTACTTCTCTATATCGCAATATCATATTGACACTACTAGTATCGGTTAACGAGAATTGCAGAATTTGCGGGAATTGTCCGTTTTTGTCAATTTTCCAGAGTGAGTTCACTAGGCCACGAATCGGACTTGTAAAACACACACATACATACAAAAGCAAATTGAATTAATTGAACATAACCCTTTAAAGTTGGGTTCCCATCTAGAAGGCATTACATTTTCTTTATAGGATTTCAATAAGTGTATAATTACGAGCGCCCGCTATACAAATATAATCATTTAGTAATCATTATTTTTCTGATAGTGACTCGCGGTGGTATCAGGCTAATTTTGATATGAAAATGTGGTAGGATATTTTTTAAATTATTTATACAAATTATGCGAAGTATATTAATGCCAATGCACTCCTTCCTTCATCGGATTTACAGATGTATCGGAAAATAAATCCGGTATTTCAAACACTCAAACTCACCAATAGAATAAATGTATTTCCCTTCAACAGCAGCCTTAACGACGTTAATGTCGTTTCCATAACAACAGACAAACTCACCGTTAGACTATTTCCCATCTCCCGAGACGTTAACAATGGTAACGTCGTTGCCATAACAACACACAGACTCACCAATTGAATATTTCGCTTCATCCTCGGCATTAACGATTACGTCAGGGACGCTGTGCCAGATATCCGGGGAGACGCGAGGCGACGGAAGGACATCGAGGTATCCATTACTTCGGGGATCCGAGTGCAGGGGAAGTTCGTCGGCCGAGCTGCCGTCTTCTGATATGACGCTGTTGTTCCGGGATACGTCAACGCTCCTGTGGAAAGGACAGAGCTCCAGATAAGTTTGTTATCTAAAGAGTATTATATCCCCAGATTCCAAATTTACTTTCACAAATATATTATTGATTTTCAATTAATATGCAAAATACATGTGCAATGCTTAAACATGTACAATGTATACATGTTTGAGAAATAAACACGGTAATAGAGAATAGTAGGTTAGTGCCGTGAATGGGACAAATATCTGGCGCGGCACGGAAACATCTACAAATAGCTTTAAAATGCAAACAATAACACCAGCCACATCCTCAAAATCGGAGAATCCACTAGTATGACAACCGCACATATTCATACGCAGTGATTAGGTCGTATTGACAGGATATCAAAAATGTTTCACGGCACCGTGTTTCACGGCACATACATGTACGCACTGTGTTGACGGGATATTATGAAAACTACATGCAATCAGATATGATATCACAATATGTCAATGTTACAATTGTTGTCAAATCATTACCTGTTCGGCGCAATGCAGCATACTCTCGGAACTAAGGTTTCCATGATGACGTCACGTTATATTACATGACGAAATTTGAATTTCCTTAACTCTCTAATTGTAATTTGACGCACGCGTTATTGATATCCAGTGTATGTACGTATTTTATATCCAGTGCATGTGTACATATGTTAAGATTGTGACTGTGTAACAGGTATATAACCCGAATTTTCTGGCTGTCACGCAGTGCGACTTACATTATTGTACGGGTATATAGACTTACAATGTACTGTCTGCTTCACGAAACCTGCCCACATTTTACGGCTACATAAACAATGGAAAAACATTATTTCTTTCCATGATATTAAATTGTATTAACATTTAAGAATGAGTCTTCTTTTGATTTCGTAAAAGTTTGTTAAATATTGATTGTATTACGAAAACTTATTTCTCTATTGGAATTTAACATTGGGAATAATAGGTGGAGAACGTGGAACGTGGGGTGAAAACGAACAATTGACTCTGAAACCTGGCTAGATAGCTTGGAAATGATCTAACTATGAAAATAAAACTTCAATTTTGATAATCGGTTCATTGAAAAAATAAATCCCATGATAAATCCCCATAGACATCTTCACTCTCCAGATATCTCGTAAATATATCCGGTATTTCAAAATGGTAGTTGAATAAACTCTATATAAAATGGGTGAATCTAACAATAACCAAATGATCATATACATGTAAACACTCTTTGATTAATTCCATTAACAACTTTACAAGAATAAACGAAACTCGGTACGTTCACTTAACATCTACGTTCAACCTCATCCTTTATTTATAAAAGAACAAAATGTCTTATATATCAATGACATTTAGAGAAGTGTTGACCTACATGGGTGTAACACGCCTACATAATAAAGTATATTGTGATAGGTACATGTATACATACATGTATATCATGATTGTCATGAATTATCACATCCAACAAGGCTGACCAGTATATTTATATATTCTATAATGACCACGTCCAAAGGTAACAATCGCAGCCAAGATGAGACAGTGCTGATCTTGGGCAACAGTGTCACAAACGACATACATGTAAGGTGATATTTCTCATGCGTTCTCATGCTGTAGGACAATCGCTTGGGGTATAAATGTGTTGCGGTGATGAAGTCTCAAAAGTTCGTGCGTGAAACAAGACCGTTCTCCTGATTTTACCATTTTCCAAGCTTGTTATCGACCTTTATCGCACTCTTAATAGATTTTGTCGCGCCAGCTTTAGCAAAAGGGGCGACGCTGCTTTTTCCGTCGTCGTCGTCCGCGTCAACGATATCAAAATGTTTGTATAAGTTTCTTCATCCTGATATATAACTTTGATATTACTTAACGGATTGCTTCAATATTCGGACACTTGATACATGTGATCATTTGGAACACACTCATGCCCCAATTAACATGACATGTACCTATTTTTAACACACATTTTTGCGGAAACACATAGCTATTTTTTGTTTGCATCAAACAGTTTGTACAAGTTTGTTCATCATGATATAACTGTGATATTACTTGACGGATGGCTTCACTATTTGACCACTTGCTACATATGAGCTTTTGGAACACACGCTTGTCTCCATACACATGACCTTGACTTGTATGACCACCACATCGTTGTGGAAACACTTATTCATTGTTTTACATCGAAAAGTTTGTAAAAGTTTCTTGACCATCATATCACTTTAACAGTACTTGGAGGATTTATTCAATACTTGGGCACTATATACATGTAAGTATTTGGAACACTCATACTGCCATTAACATGACATTTTGACCTTCACATTCTGCTGAAACACTTAGCCATTTGTGTAAGTATACTTTGAGGGAGTAATCATTTATTTTTCCTGAAATGCATTATTTCATATAGAACTAACAAATGCATATATGTCATGATTAAAAGTATGCAGAATTATTATACTGAATTTATTACATTATCACAGCCAAATTGGCTGTGATAATGTAATAAATTCAGTATAATAAAAATTAATAAATTTATCATAAAATTCAAAATTTCTCCCTCAAAGTATACTTTGCGACTAAAGTATACTTTGCAATGTTGATGAAATAGGCTACAGGTCTCTTCATAATGATATAACGTTAACATTACTTGATGGATTGCTTCAATATTTTGACACTTAATATATGTAGACATTTTATTTGGAACGCAGCCATACTCCCATTAACATGACCATGACCATTTTGATCTTCACATGGTTGTTGAAACTCTTAGCCCTGTTTGTACGTCAAAAAGTGTGTACAAGTTTCTTCATCATGATATAACTTTTAACATTACTTGACATATTGCTTCAATAGTTGGACACTTCTGGGCATATGGACCAATATCAAACTGCCATTAACTAAGATGTCCGAATGTAAACAATCACATAGCGTGTCTCATTTGAAATACGTGTACACCAGTCAGCACGGAGTAGTCTATCTTGATCATGAACTGAAGGTACGGGAGGCTTGCAGAGTTACTGCCCGTAGCTACACAGCCGCCTGCGTTAATATTGCCAAGATTATCAACGTTACTAAACATCTATTGCCAATGCCAAATCAAGAAATTTGATTGAAACTGTAGCACAACACAGGCTCAGGCAATAAAATTGTACCACACCACAGGCTCAGGTAATCAAATTGTACCACAACACAGGCTCAGGCAATCATATTGTAGCACAGCACAGGCTCGGGCAATCAAGCTGCTTGATTTCAAGTATAATATTCAAGTATTTTTAAATAATTAAATTGACAGTATTGGAAATATTAGCGCAGGCGGTAGTGTACATGTAATGTGTTATTGTTACATTACTGTCGTTGTTTGACCCCGCTCACAGCCGTGTTGCTGTTTTACCATGGCTGTAGACAATGCTCATTCCGGGGCCAAGCCAACACATAATGCATGTGTAGCGTGACGTTACTAGAACGCACCATTACGTCACCAGACTAGTACACAACAGTGGCACTGACATTTTGAAATTGATGCGGCTGAATCACGCGACATGTACTGCGGCCCCGGAACATGTATGAGCAAATCAGCTGTTTGAATAGAGCAAGTTATCAAAGTCCCGAAAGTACTGCATATATATGCTCAAGTTACACGATATTTCCGACGGAAATTTAACAATAACGTTCGACCATGTCCAGCCGTGGGTCGTTTGCCGTGGCACTCGGGAACTGTTTGAACCCACGGCCTGCGGCCTTGTGGTTCAAACAGTTCCCGAGTGCCACGGCAAACGTTTACCAACGGCTTGGCATCGTCGAACCTTATACTTGTATATGGCGGATGGAATGTCACGTCACATATACAGGACAGCTGCGAGACGATGCTTCACTTTGCTCGAAGCCATACTCGTGCATACGTAATTCGTTAGATAGTGATTCACAGAACTCCAGATAAGGTCCGTATTGACGTATTTTACGCACTTATGTTAGCAAAATACGCATTGATTATCAAAAGTGGGAATACAAAATACTCACGGCAATGTGAAAATACGCATTGATTGTCAAATTGAGTAGTGTAAATAAAGTAATAAAGTTAAATATTTACTTTGAGCTGCAAAAAGCAAACAGTATTTGCTTTCTACAGCTGGAATAAGTGATTTTTTACATTTGTTTCATTTTTGTTATCATTTGTTCCCTAATAGGGAAGAAAATCAACAATCGCCGCCGTAAAAGTTAATATACGCATTGAATTTGAAATCTGTGGATATAATACTCTTTCGATACAAAACTTATCTGGAGTTCTGAATTCATTTAATTACATGTAACTGACGTGTCTGCTCTCAAGAGTTATATAATTGGTCGACACTGAAGGGGTCAGTGCAATCATTGAAGACGGACTCGTGGAGTTAGCCCCTTTCTTCCACTGGCCACGTCAATTATAGTTACAGTGGGCAGTGAGTAAAGCTCATATCTAAACCTGACACCCTGGGGCCCGTTTCACTAAACTTCCTACGACTAAGATGTTCGTAAGTGCAAAATTATGATAGTCTGTACATTTCACATTAACACTGTTTTCTTGTAAATAGTTGTTGGATTTACATTTATTGAGCATAGGCTGCATATGCAGCCTATGCTCAATAAATGTAAATCCATCAATTCAAATTTGCAGACGATTTTAAATTTGCGCTTACGAACATTTTAGTCGTAAGACGTTTAGTGAAACGGCCCCTGGGGACCTCCCATGGTGTCCGGTTTAGAGAGGTTTCACTATATTTCGCATATTTAATTGTTTGTCCATTTTTAATCAATTAATTTCCAGCGAGCGTAAGCGTGCGAGAAATTAGTTTATTTAAAATTCAATATGTAAACTATAACCGTCTTACTATGGGGCACGGCCTCGTCGCGTGCACCTGTTCATTCGAATGCATCAACGTCCCTAAACGCGAATTCAAATTACGATACTATTACGTGATTGGCGATTTGACACCGAATCGATCGTGCACACGCAGTAACATGATGCGGGTCAAGTATGCAGTAACACTATACGCGTGAGAGTACGTCAAAAATGCGGGACTTTTGGTTACAAATACAACTTTGTAATTATTGCATTAATTGTATAGATATTGGCGAAAGCGTTGCAATATACGATTAACCCATTACAGACGGGATACACTTTTAGTAGTATGAACCGTTTGAGAGAAAAAAATCCCTATTTGCTTTATTTCCTTTCTCCTTTCGAAAGTATATGTTGTAACCACTCATTTGAACCGTCTCGACGAGACGGTTCAAATGAGTAGTAACAACATATACCTTTATCGATGAATGAACAAAATAATGAGATTTTTTTCAATAAAAATCATAGTATCCTTAGGCTGAAATGGGTTAATTGAGACGATATGTTGTACTTCCATTGGTCGAGATACTAGGCAAACAACAACAGTTACAATAACTATATTTAACAAGAAATGCGTCTGTCGAACGCGGAAGCCACCTGCAGCATATTTGAGAAACTGTGACAAAGTGGTTAACCGAAAAATGTGACGGACGGACAGACGGACGGACGGACGGACGTCCTAACGAATCGGTTTTATGTGACCATTTGTTCTTTAAAAAGGTGTCACATAAACGGAATAAGTGTCACATAAATAAATTATTCGTTAGTTTTTTCTATTAGTTATGTTACTAACCCTAACCTTTAACAAGTCCATCCCTATGTGACATAGTCACGTAACTGCCAATTCGTGTGCCCGGACAGACATACGGACGGACGAACGGACGGACGGACGGACAGACGGACAGACGGACAGACATAACAAGAGACGAGGCAAAGCCACGAAGGCCGTGTTTTCTTCAAGGCATATACATGTAATTGAGAATAGTAGGTTAGTGCAGTGAATGGAACAAAATATCTGGCAAGGATTAGGAAACGGGATTGGCCAGATATTTTTATCTATTTATCCCACCAACACCTACAAATAGCTTTAAATGCAATAAAAATAACCCCAGCCACCGCACATATTCATACGCAATGATTAGGTCGTATTGACAGAATATCAAAAATGTTTCACGGCATCGTGTTTCCCGGCACATACATGTACGCTACTGTACATGTACGCACTGTGTTGTACGCTACTGTACATGTACGCACTGTGTTGTACGCTACTGTACATGTACGCTACTGTACATGTGCGCACTGTGTTGTACGCTACTGTACATGTACGCTACTGTACATGTACGCACTGTGTTTTACGCTACTGTACATGAACGCACTGTGTTGTACGCTACTGTACATGTACGCACTGTGTTGTACGCTACTGTACATGTACGCTACTGTACATGTACGCACTGTGTTGTACGCTACTGTACATGTACGCACTGTGTTGTACGCTACTGTACATGTACGCACTGTGTTGTACGCTACTGTACATGTACGCACTGTGTTGCACGCTACTGTACATGTACGCTACTGTACATGTACACACTGTGTTGTACGCTACTGTACATGTACGCACTGTGTTGTACGCTACTGTACATGTACGCACTGTGTACGCTACTCTACAAGTACGCACTGTGTTGTACGCTACTGTACATGTACGCACTGTGTTGTACGCTACTGTACATGTACGCACTGTGTTGTACGCTACTGTACATGTACGCACTGTGTTGTACGCTACTGTACATGTACGCACTGTGTTGTACGCTACTGTACATGTACGTACTGTGTTGTAGGCTACTGTACATGTACGCACTGTGTTGTACGCTACTGTACATGTACGCTACTGTACATGTACGCACTGTGTTGTACGCTACTTTACATGTACGCACTGTGTTGTACGCTACTGTACATGTACGCACTGTGTTGTACGCAACTGTACATGTACGCACTGTGTTGTACGCTACTGTACATGTACGCACTGTGTTGTACGCTACTGTACATGTACGCACTGTGTTGTACGCTACTGTACATGTACTCACTGTGTTGTACGCTACTGTACATGTACGCACTGTGTTGTACGCTACTGTACATGTACGCACTGTGTTGTACGCTACTGTACATGTACGCTACTGTACATGTACGCACTGTGTTGTACGCTACTGTACATGTACGCTACTGTACATGTACGCACTGTGTTGTACGCTACTGTACATGTACGTACTGTGTTGTACGCTACTGTACATGTACGCACTGTGTTGTACCGCTACTGTACATGTACGCACTGTGTTGTACGCTACTGTACATGTACGTACTGTGTTGTACGCTACTGTACATATCGCACTGTGTTGTACGCTACTGTACATGTACGCTACTGTACATGTACGCACTGTGTTGTACGCTACTGTACATGTACGCACTGTGTTGTACGCTACTGTACATGTACGCTACTGTACATGTACGCACTGTGTTGTACGCTACTGTACATGTACGCTACTGTACATGTACGCACTGTGTTGTACGCTACTGTACATGTACGTACTGTGTTGTACGCTACTGTACATGTACGCACTGTGTTGTACGCTACTGTACATGTACGCACTGTGTTGTACGCTACTGTACATGTACGTACTGTGTTGTACGCTACTGTACATATACGCACTGTGTTGTACGCTAATGTACATGTACGCACTGTGTTGTACGCTACTGTACATGTACGCACTGTGTTGTACGCTACTGTACATGTACGCACTGTGTTGTACGCTACTGTACATGTACGCACTGTGTTGTACGCTACTGTACATGTACGCACTGTGTTGTACGCTACTGTACATGTACGCACTGTGTTGTACGCTACTGTACATGTACGCTACTGTACATGTACGCACTGTGTTGTACGCTACTGTACATGTACGCTACTGTACATGTACGCACTGTGTTGTACGCTACTGTACATGTACGCTACTGTACATGTACGCACTGTGTTGTACGCTACTGTACATGTACGTACTGTGTTGTACGCTACTGTACATGTACGCACTGTGTTGTACGCTACTGTACATGTACGCACTGTGTTGTACGCTGCTGTACATGTACGTACTGTGTTGTACGCTACTGTACTTGTACGTACTGTGTTGTACGCTACTGTACATGTACGTACTGTGTTGTACGCTACTGTACATGTACGCACTGTGTTGTACGCTACTGTACATGTACGCACTGTGTTGTACGCTGCTGTACATGTACGTACTGTGTTGTACGCTACTGTACTTGTACGCTACTGTACATGTACGCACTGTGTTGTACGCTACTGTACATGTACGCACTGTGTTGTACGCTACTGTACATGTACGTACTGTGTTGTACGCTACTGTACATATACGCACTGTGTTGTACGCTACTGTACATGTACGCACTGTGTACGCTACTGTACATGTACGCACTGTGTTGTACGCTACTGTACATGTACGCACTGTGTTGTACGCTACTGTACATGTACGCACTGTGTTGTACGCTGCTGTACATGTACGCACTGTGTTGCACTGTGTTGTACGCTACTGTACTTGTACGCTACTGTACATGTACGCACTGTGTTGTACGCTACTGTACATGTACGCACTGTGTTGTACGCTACTGTACATGTACGCACTGTGTTGTACGCTACTGTACATGTACGCACTGTGTTGTACGCTACTGTACATGTACGCACTGTGTTGTATGCTACTGTACATGTACGCACTGTGTTGTACGCTACTGTACATGTACGCTACTGTACATGTACGCACTGTGTTGACGGGATAAAATTGGATAACAGATAATTGGCTATTAATTTATGTTGAGATTGATGGGAGAAATGCTCAGATATCTCGTCTTTGGTACAGTTTGCTGGCATAATATTTATAGCTTGCCGTTGTCATATCTGTCCATTATGTATTGCACCAAATTGTATTTTGTTTACTGTCATATTATTTGCTGTATGTGTCAAACGCACGAAGTGGGTAAATTGCGCGATGGCTTGTAATACAAATTTATCCCGTCAACACAGTGTGTATGTGCCGTGAAACACGGTGCCGTGAAACATTTTTGATATCCAGTCAATACTATTTTTGCATTTTACAGCCATTTGTAGGTGTTGACGGGATAAAGAGAATAGTAGGTTAGTGCCGTGAATGGGAAAAAATAGCTGGCGCGGCAGGGAAACGGGATGTGCTCGGCAGAGCCTCGCCCATCCCGTTTCCTGAGCCTTGCCATATATTTTTTTCCCATTCACGGCACTAACCTACTATTCTCTATATGGCGGTGGTGGCAACTCAATGCTCCATATAGTATGCAATAGCAAGACAATATTCACATATGTTATATTAATATTTCACATTTATCAATTATCATTGAAGTCAAGTGTATCATTGTATGACCTAATACCTTAAGTTAACACTTCAGAGTCTTATCATACGTAGCTGCGGGAAGTAATTCTGCAGAATACTCCCTTATCGTCCGTATCGGAGTATTCTTCAGTGTTACTTCCAGCAACTATATCATACATAGACTTGTGTGAGACTGGCCTATGTGGCTGTGTTTGTTATTAGCCGATCTATTTATAGATCGGCTAATATATTGGTTATCCATCGAATTCTGAAAAAGTTTGTAGCAACCCTTTTCTCCGCTATTCGGTAAGCTACGAACGCGAATTTTTCTGTATCACTTCCAAATTGCATCAACCGATAAAGTTTGCATTTTTGGCAATTATCTCCGTTTAAAACTTTACTTATAGCCAAATAACACAATTTTGAATACGTAATGAGCTGAACGCTGGAAGAGATTTAACCCGGAAGTTATTGTTGTTGAAGTCCATAGTTGGCTCTAATGGCCATATACGCCAACATACGCCGATTATTGGGCTAATTTAAAGCTTTTATTTATTAAACAGAACAAGTTTCAGCCACGTATAATCGCGTAAAATGTGTTTATTCGGCTAATTTATAATCGACCTCTGCTCAAAATCTCCTTACTAGCAACCCCAGCATTTTCGGGTTTATCCCAGCATCTCGGGTTTATCCCATTGGATCGCGTATGCGCGTCTAATATTCACAAAATTTTCCACCAATCAAAACGAAGAATTGCCCTTCATAGCGAACTTTGATTTGTTTACGTATCATGCAGGGATGGCAGGGATGCATCCAGCACGCGCGATTGCGGCAATCCCCCTTAATTATTGTCAATGCCGCAAATTATTGATTGTCTTGCGCCCGACATCGCGCAAAAAATCACGGATGGGGCACATTAGGCCAATCTGGGCATGTGCCTGAATACGCAGGAGCTTGCGTCTATTTTTAGATGACACTGTAACCGCTAGATATATATAGCCCTGGTAGCTCCGCCCACTAGCGTGCTGCCACAGAATTCGGACAAACACACAGTGACTACAACTTTGTGTATTGCGGAGTGTAATTTGTAGATAAATAGAGCATACAGTACAGGTGTTACGCTGGAATATTTCGCAACATAATGGTGACAACAAAACATTGCTGCTATGGCATTGCTGCTATTGGATGGATTTGGGAACGGGTTTCCAAAACCTGCACAAAATCGAGAAAAATGTCAACGCTGGGTACAGAACTGTGGTCGAAAATAGTTTACCATTGACAATGTTACCAGAGACACCTACATATGTTCGATGCACTTTACCCTGATTTGATCGGCTAATAACATCATGCTCTGCATGACTTTTCATTTGTTTGTTTGTTTGTTGGGGTTTAACGGCCTATCAACAGCTAAGGTCATTTAAGTCCAGGTCAATGGGTTTAGTACTAAATCCCATATATTACCTGTACAAGTACATGTACATTTTCAAGTACATGTACAAAAGAGGGTAAAATCCCAAAATCAGAACTGAATATTTACAATAAAAAAACTATATATTCAGCCCTGAAATCAGAATAATCCTGATCTGATGCCAGGTCCTCGCCACACCAGAATCACTTGGCCCATCCCAAAAGCAGTACGATCAGTAATAATGGGCAATAACCCAATTCAACTCCCATGTAACAACAGAGCCAAATATAAAAACGTACCAGAGGGTATGTGGCTGTGACTGGAAAAATGCAATCAGTGTAGACCCGGTACAACCTGCGCACTTTCAACGTCTGTACAGGATCTGCACTGTTTGCCATTCCATCATTGAAACACGTACACACTAATAATGAATATGTATCAATATCACATCTTTGACACATTTCCGCGTGTTGTTTCTGTATTAACACAGCTCGTGTGCAAGGTATGCATATGAGGATGTGATACATAAGGGTTAGATCACGTTTGTCCACATGTACGAGCGATAATCCGCGAGCTAAAGCTCGCGGGTTATCTGCTCGTACATGCGGACGAACCGTGATCTAACTTATACTTAACAGGCTACCGCAGAGTGCTACAAGTACTCAATCAGTAGCCGATTTCATCAAATTGCAAAGTATACTTATCTAGCAAAGTATACTTTGAGGGAGTAATCATTTATTTTCCCCGAAATGCATTTACAAGCTTGACTAAAAACCTTAACCAAGGGGAATTAACTAAGAAATTCAAGGTTAAATGTAGGTCAAGGTCAAATATAGGTCAGGGGTTGTTGATGTACATCACTAGGAGATGAAGTTGTCCAAGTATGGTTCGTGTAGGGCCAGGAGTATTCCATCTACAAGCTTGACTAAAAACCTTAACCAAAGAGAATTAACTAAGTAATTCAAGAGGAAATGTAGGTCAATGTCAAATATAGATCAGGGGTTATTGATGTACATCACTATGAGAAAATGGAAAATGTTGTCCAAGTATGGTGTCTGTATGCACAATATTATTCCATGTACATGCTTGACTAAAAACCTTAACCAAACTTGACTAAAAACCTTAACCAAGGGGAATTAACTAAGTAATTCAAGGTTAAATGTAGGTCAATGTCAAATATAGGTCAGGGGTTGTTGATTTACATCACTAGGAGATGAAGTTGTCCAAGTATGGTTGGTGTAGGGCCAGGAGTATTCCATATACAAGCTTGACTAAAGACCTTAACCAAGGGGAATTAACTAAGTAATTCAAGAGGAAATGTAGGTCAAGGTCAAATATAGATCAGGGATTATTGATGTACATCGTTATGAGAAAATGTTGTCCAAGTATGGTGCCTGTATGCACAATAGTATTCCATGTACAAGCTTGACTAAAAACCTTAACCAAGGTTCACTAAAAACCGTAACCAAGGGGAATTAACTAAGTAATTCAAGAGGAAATGTAGGTCAAGGTCAAATATAGATCAGGGGTTATTGATGTACATCACTAGGAGATGAAGTTGTGCAAGTATGGTGGGTGTAGGGCCAGTAGTATTCCATATACAAGCTTGACTACAAACCTTAACCAAGGTGTGACGCCGACGCCGACGCCGACGCCGACGCCGACGCCGACGCCGACGCCGACGCCGACGCGACGCCGGACGCCGACGCCGACGCCGACGCCGACGCCGACGCCGACGCCGACGCCGACGCCGACGCCGACGCCGACAACATAAGCGTGACAACTTTGAGGGAGAAATTTTCAATTTAAGGATAAATTTATTAATTTTTAGATCAACTATTCGAAGAATAGTTAGAGAGTATACTTTGCTAGATAAGTATACTTTGCAATGTTGGTTAAATAGGCTACAGGAGCTACACTGATCACGAAGAACGATTCATGTTTCGGTATTTTATGGGTTATTTAGGTATCTCTGGTGGTTTCGGTGCATTGTTACCAACATGCAATTTACGTCACCTCTTGCGATTTACACGTATAAGCACGAATTTACTTTGACATTAAGAAATGTCGTGTGTAATGATTGAGCATTAATAGTTGCACAAAAAAAAAAATTACCCAAAACCAAGAAAAATCCATCCAAATATATCAAAAATCCACCCAAACACTCATATGACACCAACAGTCTGACCATTTTGTTCAAACACCTGTGTTCACAGCCACAAACATGTACGATGAGCCCGCGGGTCGAATGGTACTTACCCCTCTCCCGGATTCTCTAATATTGATTCTAAATCCGATACAGATCCGGGGTCATCCGCATCAACCATCAGGAGGCGTTTCCGATACGCAAGCGCATTGTCTTGTATGTACGGCTCCGATTTTCGTACCCGGCGGCCATTTTGTTCTCTGATTCGTTTTAATTCCGCCTCGTACACAATATTATCCATACAACCAATGGAATGAGGACGAACACTCCTGAACGTGTTCATCCGCTTTTGAGCATCCGATGGAGACACTGGGGGTGAATTAGTGCACTGACTTGACACGGTGGAATTCGAGGTAGTCCGCGTGAGTCTACAACCCGCGTTTGTAACGTTACTTGAGATGATACACTGTGTGGAGACGTCTCGTTGCCATGGATACCGCGCTTCAAAACTTTCTCCAACAATGTCAACTTTATCCAAGTTTTCATCACTACGTACGTTCTTACACAAAGGCCACATGGAACCATTGTCCGGGAATAGATCGGGAGGCGAGTACTGGTACGCGTTCCCGTCACTTCCGGTGCCGAGGGATTCCGGATATCCAACGACACTGTAATCACAGTTATCTCCCCTGAGCCCTCGTGGACTGTCACTCGAACACGAGTCTCCGGAAGGTATACCGCAGCTCTGTTTACGTAACCCCGCCTCCGCGAGATCACATGACAGAGAAATGGCGGACGTGGAATTATGTCTACGCTGCATGGCGTCGCGTTTACGTGCTGACGGCGATCTCGCGGTTACCATTGGAAAGTCTGACGTCGAATTTGGAAGGGAATTGCGCGCCCGGTCGTGGTAGCCACCGGACCGTTTCAGAGCTGGGTCAAGCGTCAACTTTCGACGTCGTGGCGGTAACCTCGGTGGACCATCGTCGGCATACGTCGCGTCTATGCTGTATCTCTTGTCTCGACCTACAACGACATAGTGGTATAAACATATGTTATTAACCCTTTCAACACTACAACCTCTTTAACAGTTTGCAAAAAAGTGTAGATTCAGATGAGCCGGCTCGAGACGAGCCGTCTCATCAGGATCTGCACTTGTTGCAAGTACTTTTCATATGTTTTAGAAAGAAAACAACCTCTTCCTGTAAATGGACTAGTTTGAAAATAATTTTGTGACAATTGGATTGATCCCAAAATTAACAATACAATACAATACTTGTATTCCCTCAAAGCCACACACACGTGACACATGATGTATACAAGAAGATACAGTCTACAACGACGGGTACACAAAATGCACAAACTCAGTACACTTCATTGATTATAATCTCAGAAATAGACTAAATGTGCCTATATATCCACCCTGGAAGTGCAATAAATAGGATATTCCATCGTACATGTTTGAATAGCGGAAATAATACACTCGTTTCCGTCGGCGTCCGTGCAAGCAACTCGTTTGCTACGCTCATTCGTTGCCTACGCGGACGTCGACGCAGACTCATGTATTAGTTCCCGCTATTCAATGTACAATGTAAAATCCTGGATGTAATCAACACAATTGAAGGTGTCAGTGGAACAAAGGGAGATAACTAATGGATTCCATGGACATGATTACACTTCGTCTATTTTCTTACGTTTCAACCATTAGTTTACATTAGTGTATACCACTCTCGTGTTTACCATATATGGGGAAATGACGTCAGTAACGTCACAATGACGTGTTTCCTTCGACCAATCAAATCACGTTCTCAGACACACCCTCTGAACAGTCGTCGTCACTACGGCCCGCCTCCAGAAAGTAATTCGCATAACTCTTTTTATTTTATGCTTGATTCGCTTTGTGATTCATTTAACCAGGTGAACTGATTATCTTCAACTTGAAATAATGACCTCGTGGTTGGGTCCTACT
Organism: Conchocele bisecta; assembly: GCA_029237695.1. Lineage (NCBI taxonomy): Eukaryota > Metazoa > Mollusca > Bivalvia > Lucinida > Thyasiridae > Conchocele > Conchocele bisecta. The sequence continues at coordinate 44,140,221 of CM055266.1, forward strand.
GCTAAACAAAGTCGTTTCGCTACGCTCACTCGTTTATTTAGCGGACGGATTCTTACACTGACCTCTTCAATGTAATTACAACAGCAAATAATTAGAACCAGCTATAATTGAGACACGCCATGTGATTTTGTACCTTCGGACATTGCGTAATTTCACGAAATACGTTTACAAATTTACAATATTTTCCGTAAATAGCGCCAAAGGTAGACAAGATTTCAGAGTACATGCGGAATTATATATTCCTCATGTACTCTGAAAGTTGTGTTAACGTTTGAAAAATTAAGAAAAAATTTGTAAATTGTGTAAACGTATTTAATGAAATTACGCAGATGTCCGAAGGTACAAAAGCACATGTCGTGTCTCATATATGTACAGTACAGCTGCATGTACATGTGACTCTAATTACTATTGTTTCTGTGGATTTGTTGTTCACTATGAATATGTTAACCAGGGGCCCGTTTCACTAAACTTCGCACGACTAAAATGTTCGTAAGTGCAAATTTAGGATCATCTGGAAATGTCAATTGATGAATTTACATGTATTGAGCAATACATGTAAATCCAATAATTGTTTGCAAGAAAACATTATCAATTTGAAATTTACAGACTATCATAATTTTGCACTTACGAACATTTTAGTCGTACGAAGTTTAGTGAAACGGGCCCCAGAACCGTTACATAAAATGGGATTATACAATGGATTAACACGGTGTATTAAAACTCATAATACAATATAATTAATACATACGAATGAAACCGCTAAGGAAACAGTTTTTGCGACCAGAACAACTTCAATTAATAGTACATGCCCACTCAGTAGACACACGATGTTCTTTATATCAGAGACATAATCTGAGACATTTTCTGGCAAAAATAAACATTCATTCGCCACTACCCCACGTACTGATTGGCATTATTACACATTGTATATCAGACGTAAATTTCCACACTGATATCAGAGGCGATAACTGTGTTTCTGTGAAATGTTAACGGACATTACTATGTATTCTCTGTATTTATTTGTTGATGAGCAACGATCATACTTTGTACATGTAATCTGTCGAAAATAGTATTTGTTCAGGTGACGCATGTAATTAGTTTAAATAATTAAACTAGATGGCCGCGGCCTGCATGTCGCGCCTTGTGGCGAGGCATGGACACTAAACTAGATGGCCGCGGCCTGCATGTCGCGCCTTGTGGCGAGTCATGGACACTAAACTAGATGGCCGCGGCCTGCATGTCGCGCCTTGTGGCGAGTCATGGTAACTAAACTAGATGGCCGCGGCCTGCATGTCGCGCCTTGTGGCGAGTCATGGACACTAAACTAGATGGCCGCGGCCTGCATGTCGCGCCTTGTGGCGAGGCATGGACACTAAACTAGATGGCCGCGGTCTTCATGTCGCGCCTTGTGGCGAGACATGGACACTAAAAAAAAGATATAGTATAACGAAAAACGTTAACCAAAAAACTTAACCAAAAACTTTAACCAGACACACGTACGTACGACAAAGTGCCGACTATATCGCGCTTTCCGCAAGCGGGCGCGAAAAAAACTTTAACCAAAAACTTCAAGTAATTTGACCTTGACATTGGGCACAGGGGCCGCACGGGAGGGGGTAGAATGAAAATATAGATGATGATAAACACCCATGTGAAGTTTCAAGGTAATGGGCAAAGCAGTTGCAGAGATATAGTATAACGAAAAACTTAAAACCACAAAAAACTTAAGCCAAAAACTTTAAACCACTTACAAAAACTAAAAAAAACCATAAAAAGTCCTAACCAAAAACAAAAAAAAAAAATTCAAAGAAATATTTGACCTTGACATTGGGCACAGGGGTGGGCCGCACGGGTGGAGGGGGGTAGAATGAAAATATAGATGATGATAAACACCCATGTGAAGTTTTTCAAGGTAATGCAAAGCATATGCAGAGATATATATTAAAAAAAAAGTATAACGAAAAAACTTTAACCAAAAAACTTAACCAAAAAACTTAACCAAAAACTTTAACCAAAAAACTTAACCAAAAAACTTAACCAAAAACGTACGTACGTACGTACGTACGTACGTACGCCAACGTGTCGGCTATATCGCGCTTTCCGCAAGCGGGCGCGACAAAAATAGCATGCCTCATTTGCATATTAAAATAGCCTGATACCACCGCGCGTCATTATCGGTAAAATAAATATTACTAAATGATTATATCTGTATAGCAGGCACTCGTAATGTTTAGAACTGGTGGAATATTGACACACTCATGAACTTATTTACTTCCTATAAAGAACATGTTGTGCCTATTGAGTAGGCATGTACCTTTAATATGTTTGCATACCCAATAAGTACATATAGACTCAAGACCCGTGTTGATTTACTATGACATGTATTAAACGTGTTGACTTATTTCATAAGAAACTCGGCATAGCCTCGTTTTTTATGAAATCAGTAAATTTGTTTAATACATACCCTGTTAACTCACAACTTACGGATGATCCAACTTATGAAAGAATAAACACGATTAATACAAATATACTATTAATAGAACAAATAAAAACCACGACCAAATGTAATAAGAAGCTATATAACATGTTTCTTAATCAACATAAAGCCAAGACAAAATGGGATGACGAATTCGCGGATAAAAATATAAATTGGAAGATAGTCTACACAAATCATTTTACAAACACAGTCTACACAAATCATTTTACAAACACTATAAGTTCTAACCTTAGGAATTTTCAGTACAAATTGTTGATGAGAATTGTCGCTACAAACGATTATTTACTTAAGTGTAACATTGTCAGCTCCAATTTGTGTGATTTTTTGCGCCATGGCTCCAGAAACAAATAAGCACCTTTTTTGGGAATGCACTATAAGCCAACATTTTTGGTCACAGCTGAATACCTTTTTAAACAATAGTAATATTGTATGTAATTTTGATTGGCACACTGTTTGCTTCGGGCAATATGAGCAAGACAACAAGTTTTTCAACTTTTGTATCATACTAGGAAAATACTTTATATATACATGTAAATTACGAAACACGGAACCTAAATTTCCATAGTTTATGTCTTACCTAAAGGCAACACAAAATATTGAAAAAGAAATTGAAATGAATAGAAATGAGCTCATAGCTCATTATTTACAATACATGTACATGTACTCATAGTTGATTGTAAACAAGGAGTAAAACCTATAAATGCATGTTGTTAAACTGCTTGTAACTCATGTATTGTTTGTATATGACTATGTATGGAAATAAAAACTTAAAACTGAACTTATGTATGATCCTCTATTTAATATACAGTGAAACCTCTCTAAACCGGACACCCTGGGAGGCACGCAGGGTGTCCGGCTTAGAGAGGTTTCACTGTAAATCAGGCATATGATCATTCTGAGCCAAATTTGTGAGCTATGCGATCACGACATTATCACCCGAGATAAATGACAAGAAACTAATCAAAGATAAGATCACAGATGCTTTAGGTGTCTGGTTTAGAGAGTTTCAACTTACTTTGCAGCATTTGATACCGCACAAGATAGGAATCCATACCCTCGTGTTTTAATTATGATCCATACGTCAGATTTGTATTTAGCGCATAGTGATATTTATCCACGCATGCACTAGAAGAATGAAATCTAAACGCACTACGGAGTTCGTATTCTGAGACACGTGACTGACCCACAAATAAATGGTCGCATTCACACTTTGTGGCAAACTGGGTTGTTGTATTCTAATGTCCCTATACAAGGAAATAATACAACAAACTGATGATAGTTTGAAATAGAGTAAGACATTGTTTATAACAGTACTAGACGATAGCAGGTACGTCGCTAGGCGAAGGCTTGGAAGCCCGGGCTTCAACATAATTTCAAGACATACCCTTAAAGTTTTAATGTTATAAAATTGCACAAGAGATTAAAAGAAATATTTGCCAAAAAGAAAACACCATATAATGCAGGATAGTGCACCATATTTTTAAAACACTCCGGGTATCATGCTTCCGGACTCTACACTCCATAATCTTGCAATCTACTCCCACACCGTCCGTAGCTCGCTACGGACGGTGTGGAAGTAGATTGCAAGAGTTATTGTGCTACGAGCGGTACGGGAGACTATTACAAGAGTTACTGTTCGCAACTAGCACAATTTGGATCAAAAACCTGGGCTACAGCTTTAGAAAGGGTCTGGCGACGTCCCTGGCACCTTTCAATATCAATACCAGTGTGTGGTATTTTCTGCGTTAGTGAGTACTCGCATGAGATATAGAGTATCTTTAATATATGAGTGAAGGCTTAATACGATATTTATTAAACAGGTGTATTGATTTCATGACGTTTCTAATGACATCAGAAAATGAGTGTAATACATAGCATATTAAACTAGTGCATCGGTGTTACGAGGCTATCACCTCGCTAACAGAAATTAATAATAAAACAATAACAAAACAATGTTAACGCATTTGCCTTGCAACGCCGTACAAACGATGTGAACATACAATGTAGGTCGTCAGTGACCTTGGCATTGGGCGGTCGAACGTAGATCGTATGAAAAACAAAGTACCATCCCTAGCCATACATTGTAGCCAAATACTATCACAATCGGTGAAGGGGTTCAGAAGTTATTGAACAATGAATTGTGTTGCTAACATATGTACGCGCACACGTACGTACGCACGTACATGGACTAACGCTACCTCGGACGGACGGACGGGTTGGGACGGGACGGGACGGGACGGGACGGGACGGGACGGACGGACGGACGGACGGACGGACGGACGGACGGACGGAGACGGAAGGACGGAGGACGGACGGCGGAACGGACGGACGGACGGGCGGGACGGGACGGGACGGGACGGGACGGGCGGTACGGACGGACGGACGGACGGCGGACGGGCGGACATACGGACGGACTTCCGTCCGGACGGACGGACGGACGGACGGACGGACGGTCCAAACACTATATGGGACGTTTCATAAAAACGTAAGTAATACTATCAGATGTTCTATCTTGTTGAAGATAGGAGATCAGATGTGTGTGTACCTATATGGGTGAAAATAGAAACAACTCAGTCCTAGTATCGTCAAATATCTTCAATTAAACCTCTTTCCACAAAGCCATGATGAAAACACGTTATTACCATTTTTTAAATCCAGATAATTCCAGCACAACAATATTTACACAATTCCCTAGCATTTGGTTGGCCCGTAGCAAGTCTCTGTCCAAAATGTATATCCCAGTAAACTCCCACGCAGAACTACTTTCCGTAACCGTGAGGCGCAGTTCAAATAATTCTTAAGAAAACGGAAAATAAACACATTTTCTTGATGAATTTATTTCAAATGCTGGAATCATTTATGCACTGAAAATAGCTATTGCTGACCTCATTTATATATAACAAATCCTTCTGTGTCCAACAAATGGGGTTCGAATCTCACGTAACTACGCCCTTGAGCTGGCGGTCCTGTTTGGCACCACCCCCTGCCCTCGCGTGCTATCTAAATACTTCAATCAAATCCAATCAGCGTTAAGTATCTAACTGTGACCAGGCACCATTGGATCATGAAATGTGCCACCTTCAGTCAGTCACCTATTGTCATTAGAAATATGACAGCTATTTAGCATACAAATGCAAACGACTATATTTTGTTTTCGCTTATGTCTTATGCGTTAATTCTACCAACATTATCAAGGTTTATGAATATATATCGGTACGGTTAATTCGCAATCAAACAATTTGATTGTCTGAGCCTGAGCTGTAGCACAGCTCAGGCTCAGCCAATCAATGTATTTTATTGCAAGCACATATTCAAGTACATGTATTTTGAATTAAAGAACTTGACACATATTGTTAAGATTAGAGGCGGCGAAACGAGGCTATGCCGAGTTTCCTATGAAATCAGTTTAAGTTCAAGTTTAATAAATATCATATTAAATCAACACAAATGTTAGATTATATTTATTGCGTAAGCAAAATATTATACATTGAAACTGTACTGCCCATCTACCATGTTTTCTGCAGCGGCCTAATTTGCATATTTATTACACTAATGTACTATGATTTGTATTACACTGTGTTATTACACTGTGAAAACCCATTGCATGTACTCAAATCATAATCAGTACATAGTACTCGTCTCATTCCTCTCCCCACACCGGCCTCCACCAACAACCATGCCAACTACCCAACCCACCCCACGCGTCCCTGAATTACGACAAGTGAAGGCCAGTGGGAGAAGAGGGTTAAGTCATTTATTAACTTAGACGCCTTCTTCTACATACCCCTTTTACCTTCAACTACGTTCCATCAAACAATTTTACTCCTTTTAGGGACTTCCAGAGATATTTATTAAAATAGAATAATTAACAGTTGCTCGATCCCAATTGGCTACGGCCTTGAATACCCGCGGATCAAGCCGCTACATTGTATATGGCACATCTGGGTAGAACCAGCTGGTAGAGCGGAACATACAATTGTATTTCACAAAATCCAGTGCCGGGATCGAGGATCGAACTCGGGACAGTCGTAACCTCTCCACTATAATCCAACTCGTCTGAGGCGGTGTCTGAAGTCATTCCACAGTTAGATAACGGTTCGTCCGCCTGTACGAGGAGATAATCGATCGTACATGCGGACGAACGTGGTCTTACTGTGTTACCACATATCACATGTCCATACTTTGCCCATGTGCTATGTAAATGCAGAAACAGTTCTCCAAAATGTATCAAATATGTGGTAAGCAATACAAGCCATTTGTGACGGATATTCGGAAATTGGATTCCTGGTACGTGTAGCAAATCTGGCGCATGACCCGTCATCGCATTCATTCAACTAGACACACGTGTGAACATGTACATGTACATTTTGTGTTTGTCAGAAGCATAACCATGGTTTCAGTGACCGAATGGCGACCAGTGCAGCCCCAGATCAGACTGCGCGGATGCGCAGTCTGGTCTGGGTATACACTGGTCGCAAATGCCTCAAGATCCCATTATCCCGTCACGTCCATAGATAGATACATGTACATGTACATGTAGATATTTTTTCATATGTGTGACTGATTAAGGAAAAGGGATTTATCGCCGCCGTAACAAGTGACCATCCGAATAGCCTTCTGTATCTATGCTAATTATATGTTATAATACATGTACGTACGTGCATACGTACGTACGTGCGTGTGCGCATGCGTACGTTAGAACCACCTTTCATTTTTCAATAACTCATGACCCGCTTCATCGATTTTGATAATATTTGGACACAATGTGTGTCAATAGATGGTGCTTTGTTTTGCATACGACCAACCGAACAATGTCAAGGTCACTGAGGACTTATGTTCACCGTGTTAACGATGCCATTGTAACGCTTATAACGACAAGGTTGCGTGATTGGTTTGCACTAACTATGGCCTCAATTTACTGATTAACCATTTCAGCTAACGAGTGAATTGTAATCGAACAGCCCACGAAAACAAGAGCGTTAACGAGGACAATTTCTGAAGAGAAATATCTGTATCCATCAACAATAGATGTTCCGTTTTAAAGGAGGCCACAGATACAATCAGCATGCTTCAAACGAAATAGTTATAAGTACATTATGCTATTCGCTCGACGACATGAACGCGCGGACTGAATTTTAATGTCTCCGTTGCTAGTTGTCGCTTTCGAAATGTGGCTGTTTTCTCCGTTTTTAGTAATGTATTGTTATTGTAATGGAGCTACAATGTAGCAGAATGTCGATATGAGACGGGCTTTGTGATTTTGTACCTTCGGAAATCTGCATAATTTCATGAAATACGTTTACAAAATTTACAATATTTTCCGTAAATTGCGTCAAAAGTTGATACAATTTTCAGAGTACATGCGGAATTATATTCCGCATGTACTCTGAAAATTGTGTCAACTTTTAACATTATTTATGAAAAATATTTTAAATCTTGTAAACGTATCTAATGAAATTACGCACATGTACGACGCTACAAAATCACATGACCTGTCTCATATGGGGTTTACGTGAAAAGTGTTGACACCGATCAGTCGGTCTGACAACTACTAGAACTGTTCACCATTTAGTCAATAAAGCAAATGTAATTATTCTAATACATGTCATAATGTGATAATTAATGTATATCCTTGCAATGCTGATGGAATGCGTGCACTCAAATGCAAATAATGAACATTCACCTCATGTTGCCACACAATTGATCAGCTGTAGAATGAATTGCAAACTTTAATCAGGAAACGGACTTCGTAATGGCCTGGGACCCGTTTCGCTAAACTTCATACGATAGCAGTTTTCGTACGAAGATTTGTACAATTTTACGCATTACCGTTGTTCATTAATGCTACATTTTCCACCTACATGTAAGAGTCGTTGAATCCGAACACATACACGCAATAGTTCACAAAATCGGCTGCTAATGCGAAGTTTGTTGTACATTTTATTTGTGCACTTACGAACTTCGCAGTCATACGAAGTTTAGTGAAACAGGCCCCTGGGCATACGAAGTTTAGTGAAACGGGCCCCTGGGACAGGGGCCCGTTTCACTAAACTTCGTATGACCTTGCCCCAGGGGCCCGTTTCACTAAACTTCGTATGACCTGGGACTAATGATTAAAATGGTCCCTTGTACGACTTAGAAGTTCGTAAGTGCAAAATTCACAATAACATTTGCACATATCGTCTGGAAATTCCAATTAATGGATTTACATTTATTGAGCATAGGCTGCATATGCAGCCAATGCTCAATAAATGTAAATCCATTAATTGTTTACAAGAAAACACTGTTAATGCGATATTTACAGACTATCGTAATTTTGCACTTACGAACATTTGAGTCCTACGAAGTTTAGTGAAACGGTGCATGTCGAGCCCGCCGAGGCATCAGGTGATCTCAGAATAAGATATATATAACATAGCAACAGATACATTGAAAAACAAGAGCTGGCATCGTTAAACGAAGCCAATCCCCTCGCTGGCAGCCTTGGTAATGAAACAAATCAAGTCCTCAGTGACCTTGATATTGGGCGATCGGGTCGTATGCAAAACAAAGCACAATGTCTAGACACACATTGTGGCCAAATATTATCAAAATCGGTGAAGTGGTTGATGAGTGAAAACAGAACAAAAAACGTTAACATGTTTGCCTTACAAACAAGGTGAAATTCTAACTCAGTTGACATTGACCTCAGGCACAGTCGCTGCATGCATGGGACCGAGAATTAATATTTATCCCGTCAACACAGTGCGTACATGTACATGTATGCGCCGTGAAACACGGTGTCGTGAAACATATTTGATATCCTGACAATACGATATAATCACTGCGTATGAATATGTGCGGTGGCTGGGGTTATTTATATTGTATTTTAAAGCTATTTGCAGGAGTTGCCGGGATAAAATAGAATAGTAGGTTAGTGCCGTGAATGCGAAAAAATATCCAGCAAGGCTCAAGAATTTCTTTATTTCTCATCAGAAGTATATGTTGTGACCACTCATTTGAACCGTCTCGGCACATATACTTTGGTTCAGAAATAAGGAAAATAGATAGAGAATAGTAGGTTAGTGCCGTGAATGGGAAAATATCTGGTGCGGCACGGAAACGGGATGTGCTCGGCATAGCCTCGCCCATCCCGTTTCCTAAGCCTTGCCAGATATGTTTTCCCATTTACGGCACTAACCTACTATTCTCTATCTATTTCCTTATTTCTGAACCAAAGTATATGTTGTGACCACTCATTTGAACCGTCTCGGCGAGACGGTTCAAATGAGTGGTCACAACATATACTTCTGATAAGAAATAAAGAAATTCTTGAGCCTTGCCGGATATTTTTTCCCATTCACGGCACTAACCTAATATTCTCTATATGGATGATGACTAATAAGCATATACAGTTTCAAGCCAATCCGACTTACGGTTATACAGAGAACTTAAGGTACCTGAAAACATTAATGCAAATTTTAACAAAACGTTTAATTCAAAACTTCTAAATCCTTTACCTTTGACCTTGGGCACAGAGGCTGCATACGTGTGACACAGAAGGAATATATTGATGATGACCAATGAGCATACGAAGTTTCAAGCAAATCTGACGTTTACTGAGAAAGTATGTATGTTAATAGTTTAAAGCAAATTTGGACAAAAAGTTCAAAGCAAACTTTTAAGTCATTTGACCTTGGCATTGGGGCAGAGGGGCCGCATGAGTCGGACACATAATTAATATATGGATGATTACCAATAAGCATACGTTTCAAGCAAATCTGACTTACGGTTACAGAGATAGTAGGTATGTGAAAAGTTTAACGCAAATTTGGAAAATAATTTCAAGCAAACTTCTAAGTCATTTCACATTGACCTTGGGCACAGGCGCCGCATGAGTGGGATACAGAATGAATATATGGATGATGACTAATTCATGTAAGCATATGCAGTTTCAAGTCAATGTAACAAAGGACTGCAGAGATATAAGGAAGGTATTTAAAAACGTTAACGTATATTTCGGACGGACGCACGCACGCACAGAGTACGCACAAAGTATCTTGAAAATTCAAGAAAATATCTTGAAAATTCAAGAAAAGATCTCTAAAATTCAAGAAAAGAACTTGAAAATTCAAGAAAAGATCTGGAATAAATGGAAATAAAAAAAAGTGAAGTGGCCCTAATGGGCTTCCGTACCCCCCTGATACGTACCGACTGGGAACATATTGTCGTATCTTGCCTTGCCCATATACACCATCGTCTGCGCTAATCTTTCCCATATTTGTCAATTGTTTTATTTCAAAATACTTGAATATTGTGCGTGAAGTACATCAGGGCCCGGTTGCTCAAAGCTTCTGTTAGCTTAACAGACTGTTAAATCCTTAGCATTGCTAAGGGTTTAACAGTCTGTTAAGCTAACATAGGTTTACAGCAACCGGGCCCAGTCTGATTTCCTGAGACTGACAGATGTTTTATTGATTGAATCACGAACAGTGCAGATCCTGATCAGACTGTGCGGATGCACAGGCTGATCTGGATCTACATTTGTCGCAAAACCCATAAGCTCCATTCTTCCAGTCACAGCCACATTTATGTCCGTCGGCGAGTGATTTTCCTAGCACTCCCAGGTCTGATTACGAACTCCGTTTAGAGAATATAGTTATTTACCAGTGAGACATGTGACAGACGTGGCGTGCACGTGAATCGAATAAATTCCGCAACGACGTAGTGCACAAGACCGAAAAGATGTATCTGAAATTCCGCGAATGACATTATGTTTGCAACTACTGTCTGTTCCACGTTTTGTTGCCGACAATCATTTGGCCATTGAATACATTAAATCCAAACAATATGTAAATGCTGTAAGTACTTTTTCATAAATAACAAAAATGTCACCCTCCCAAAAAAAATAAAAAATTGATGAAATTCCGTAAAAAAGAAATTATATTTTTGTTATGTGTGGACGGATTTTCAAAATATAACTTGTTTTCTTAGTTACATCATTTCCAAGCTATCTAGTCAGGTTTCGGTGTCAATTTCCATTTTTTTTTCGTTTTTTGACTCCTCCCCCATCTCTTCCGCCTCTTTTTCCCCCATGTTAAATTCCCATAGGAAAATGGTCTTTTCGCTATTAAATCAATATTTGATAGAATTTCATCAAACACAATTTTTTGGGGAGGGTGACTTTTTTGTTATTGGTGAAAAAGAACTTACATTTAAATATCTTTTAGATTGAATGCGTTTAATAGCCAAATGTTCGACGGCAGGAAAACGTGGAACAGACAGTAGTTCTGTACATGATAAAATAAGCGGTTACATTGCATGCATAGTGCATACATATGACCTTCTGTTTGCAACATGTATAGCTGTCCAGGATAAAATAAGCGGTTCCATTATAGGAATGAATAGCATTTTTGTGGAATTTATCGGGGTATAAACTTGGAAAAGTCGCGGCAATACTGGACGAAGGCCTTAAGGCCTCGTCCAGTATTCCCGCGACTTTTCCAAGTTTACATACCCGATAAATTCCACAAAAATGCCATTCATTCCTTATAATTCAGCATTTTAAATAAATTCATCAAGAAAATGTGTTTATTTTCCGTTTTCTTAAGAATTATTTTAACTGCGCCTGACGGTTACGGAAAACAGTTCGGCATGGAGTTTACTGGGATATAAATTTTGGACAGAGACTTGCTACGGACCAATCAGATGTTCGGGAATTGTGTAAATAGTTTTTGTGCTGGAATTATTGCAATGTATAATGCATGTACATGTAGAGACGAATTCATGGCTATGTAACTTACCCCAAGACCAACGAAATCCAGCAAAATAACCCCAAATCCACCACAATACCCATATGACACCAAACTAATGACTATCTGTTCAAACACTAGCTACAATAATTCGCCTCCGATATTTTATCTACGGCTACTACAAATTGACCCATTCAAAAATGTGAGCAACAGTCGTGCATACCCAAATATGTTGTATGTAGGTCAAAATTTAGTAAACTGTATATTTTATACATTTAAGCAAATACTATTTGATGTAGAACTAGTAAATTGCCAAAAATAATAGAACAGGGAAATCTTTTTTCCATGGAAGCCATATTTTCTCTTGTTTTTGTTCAACATTCAACATAACGAAATGAAGCTTTCACATATATAGATGTACATATACAATGTACAAATGTCAGATAAACACCTTGACACGGTTTTACTGCATGTACTTTGACATAACGCATGTTTCTGCGAATGTGATCAAATAAAATAGTGTGAATGATTTATATATGCCATTTACTATGCATGAAGCGAACAGCCACATACATGCACAGCGAAACAGACAGACTGAGGTGAACTTACCCTAATGACAACGTTACAAATTAAACAGCAGAAAGAAAGTAAGGTGCCCAGCAGGGGATGAGGAATTTATTTTTTTATTACTTCGTTCCCACGAAATAGCAATTCGCTCCCTCAATTTAACAATTCGTAACAATTCGTTCCCACGAATTAACAGTTCGTTCCCTCTATTTACATCGTTCCAACGAAATGACAATTCGTTCCCTCAGTTTAACAATTCGTGGGAAAGAATTATTCTATCGTGGGAACAAATTGTTAATTCGAGGGAACGAATTGTTAAACTCAGGGAACGAATTGTCATTTCGTGGGAACGAATTGTTAATTCGAGGGAACGAATTGTTAATTCGAGGGAACGAATTGTCATTTCGTGGGAAAGAATTGTTAATTCGAGGGAACGAATTGTTATATCGTGGGAACGAATTGTTAATTCGAGGGAACGAATTGTTAAATTGAGGGAACGAATTGTCATTTCGCTTGAACGAATTAATAAACAATAATTCATGTCCGCTGCGGGGCGCCGTAAAACTTACCTTTTTCTAAATTCCAAAATGAAGTAACAGAATCCCCATAAATATCACGTATGAAGAAATAATTGTGCGTATAATTATAAATAATATACTTAACACCAGAAATACCGCATCAGACGGTGTTACATGTAACACAACACTATACATGTACCGCAACACCGCACACACCAATGCTGTTTATATCTTCCATAGATTAGCCTTCCCTAAGCTATCTTATTTTGTAAACGTTCTACACAACTGCATGCGTTAATCTTGCCCAGATTATCGACATTTCTGACCATCTATTGGCGATGCCAACAGTTCAATTACAGTGGAAGCTTTCTAAACCGGACACCAAGAAAACACAGTGTCATGTGATCTTGTTTTTGATGAGCTGCTTGGTCATTTACATTGAATTTCAGGTGATAATATAAGGTTTGATCATGTTCAGCCGTGTGCAAACGTTTACTGTGGCACAAGGGAACTGTTTGAACCCAAGGCCGCAGGCCGCGGGTTCAAACAGTTCCCGAGGGCCACAGCAAACGTTTGCACACGGCTGGACATGATCAAACGTTATTGTTACATTTCCAACAAAAAACTGATGTAATTTGAGCATTAATTCTGATTTTCAGTTCTTTTATAAATCGTCCCATTCACGTAGATACTTTTCGGTATTCATATTCCGGGGCCGCGTCATGAACGTCATGAACGTCATGAAGTAAAGACGTCATGAAGGCACTTCCGCGTAGTGACGTCATGAAGGCACTTGGTCTACGCGCGGCCCCGGAATGAGCATTGCCTAAAGCCATATGCAAACAGCACGCGCTATATGTTTGCACATATGTGCAAACAACGGAAACCATGTAACAATGTCTGTTCGTTATCGCACAGCACACAACTATGGCTGAGAATGATCAAATGCCTGATTTACAGTGAAACCTCTCAAGAGAGGATCCACTGTAGATGCGAAAATAGTCAATGGCATCTCTCTGAAACGTATCGAATATCTCCAAGATTTCTGTTCATTGAAGGGTGTAGTCGTGTGATAAACATAACCTCAAACCCGGGTTTGAGGAATTATTGTGTATTTGGCGAATGTTAAACCACGGGTTTGAGGTCTCGATTATATGGTTCGACCATGTCCAGCCGTTGGTAAACGTTTGCCGTGGCATTCGGGAACTGTTTGAACCCCAAGGCCGTAGGCCGTGGGTTCAAACAGTTCCCGAGAGCCACATCAAACGACCCACGACTGGACATGGTCGAACGTTATTGTTAAATTTCCGTCGGAAATATCGTGTAACTTGAGCATATATATGCAATACTTTCAGGACTTTGATAACTTGCTCCATTCAAACAGCTGATTTGCTCATACATGTTCCGGGGCCGCAGTGCATGTCGCGTGATTCAGCCGCATCAATTTCAAAATGTCAGTGCCACCGTTGTGTACTAGTCTGATGACGTAATCGCGCGTTTTAGCAACGTCACGATACACATGCATTACGTATTGTTGGCTTGGCCCCGGAATGAGCATTGTCTACAGCCATGGTGAAGCAAGCACGCGCTTTGTGCAACGTCGAACAACGGCAGTTCCCGAGTGCCACGGCAGACGTTTACTCACGGCTGGACAAGGTCGAGCGTTATTGTTACATTTCCGTCGGAAATATCGTGCAATTTGAGCATTTATGCAGTACTCTCGGTACTTTGATAACCCCTTCCATTCAAACAGCTGGTTTACACATACATATTCCGGGGCCGCATTACACGTCGCATGATGCAGCCGCATCAATTTCAAAATGTCAGTGCGACTGATGTGAACTTGTCTGGTGACGTAATGGCGCGTTCTAGTAGCGTCATTAGACACATGCATTACGCAGGTGTTGGCTTGGCCCCGAAATGAGTATTGTCTACAGCCATGGTCAAACAACGGCAGTCATGTAACAATGATTGTCTTACATGCACAATAATTACCCAAACCCGGGTTTCTCATTGGTGGCTATTATTCGAACTGGGGTTTAAAACCTAGCTGAATTATTGTGAATTTGGCTGGAATTAAAGTGTGCGAATATGGAAGTAATCCATCCAGTAATATTGCATTTTTAGCATGATCAAGAAACGCTTACGGTCTTTTCGACGCAACTGACCACGGACGGACGTACTCACGAACGCATGGACGGACGAAACATCAAAAGCAAAGGAATATGCCCCTTGCTATCGTAGCAGGAGAATAATATAGGAATGAAGGGCCTTTTTGTGGAATTTATCGGGGTATAAACTTGGAAAAGTCGCGGGAATACTGGACGAAGGCCGGAAGGCCTCGTCCAGTATTCCCGCGACTTTTCAAGTTTATTATAGGAATTAATGGCCTTTTTGTTTTAACTGCGCCTCACGGTTACGGGAAGTAGTTCGGCGTGGGAGTTTACTGGGATATAAATTTTGGATAGAGACTTGCTACGGGTCAATCAAATGTTTTGGAATTGTGTAAATATTTTTGTGCTGGAATTATTTAAATGTAAATTTTGTAACTACATGATTCGCTACTTTTGAAGTTGAGTACATTATCACATACCTATTATTGCCTTTGTATAGCTGTATACCAATGCATATGTAATGCACTTCAGAGCATATCTACCACAATTATCGTTCGTGTGTCATTTAAACTAGTCCATGCAATACAGAAAACAACAAAATACACATGTGGCCGTTACTGGAGAAATGGGGGTTACGGGATTTGTGACAGTGTAGCTCCTGATCAAATATCACACTCATGTAGTCTGATAACGATCGAGTGTGCTTGTGAGACGCATTGCGGGTGATTCGTTCGCGGAATAGCGAACAATGTAGATCCTGATCAGACTGTGCGAATGCACAGGCTGATCTGGATCTACATTGATCCAGTCACAGCCACAAATCACATTGCATGTACGTGTCGCAATTTGTATTTGCATTCAAGCAATGATAATAATCTCTATCGACGTATTGAATACGGCTCATCGCACAGACAGCAATATGTTTGTGCCCAATTGCACACAAGTATTTACAAAGTGATTCCTATCAGTATATTATATTGCAAAGGTAAATAATATATGAGCCAACCACCTGTTGTTACTCCGGTACGGGTAGTTTCCACAGGCACTCTGTGGTATGAACGACAAAACGCTGTTTAAATCATACCAGTATTTTACTCCGATATGAAATATCTACAAGGTAGGACACTCGCAGGGTCCCGACCTTCTCGTGCGTTACAATTACTGAATCAACGAGCCGGGCCCAATGTACACTAGTACACTTCCGTTGGTTGAAAAGATGTCGAGTGTCCTACCTTGTAGATATTTAATATCAGAGTAAAATTGGGTATGATTTTAACAGCGTTTTCTCGTTCATACCACAAAGTGTCTGTGGTAGTTTCTACGATATTTAGGAAAATGTAGTTAGAAGCGGTCTAAATAACATGTCCCCGTGACGTAATTTTCCTGCAGCGATGTCCAGCATCTTAGAAATGATGTATTGGTGCTTAACGGTCTATCAACAGATAATGTCATTTAAGGCCGGGCCGGAATGGACTATCCCGTATTTAACCTGTCCATAATGAGGGAAATTAGAATATCCTGACCTGGTGCCAGGTCAATCCCACGCCAAAGTCACTTACCTCCAACCCCAAACGTAATATGATCAGCACAACTCTTATTAATTTTTAAAGAAAAGTCAATCGAAGGGTCAATGAAATAAGGGGGCTAACTCCCTTAGGGAGTTAGCTCCCTTATTTCACTGACCGCTTCGATTCCTTTACAACATATTGGAATACGGGGGCAAATTCAAAAAGACAGTTAACCCGCTTGTTCCAATGATTCGTTCAATTACAATTTGCAATGTAATGCTGTGCAGTAATCAAAGCGAAGAAGAATCGAATAACAACGCAACGAAAGTGCATTATCCGCGAATACGACCAATAACTCAGACACATTCATGAAAAGTTCATTCCTAATTTAGATGCGCACGGCACATTAATTCGACGACAGAAACATTTGTTACACAAGAAACACGAAAGAACAATGTATTATTCTGCGATTGACCAGTATAAATGTTGATTCAGTAACACACGTAATCACCCGTAATTAAATGTTCTCAACATGCATCTCAAACACAGTGGAACCTCAATAAACCGGACACCAAGAAAACATTTGTGATCTTCCTTGTCATTTATCCAAGGTGCATGATCACGTAGTTACAACAACAACAACAACGTCTCTCACTCCAAAGTAAGTATTATTTGATATTTTCCTTAATATGCAACGGATTTTGATGAAATATGACGCAGCAAACGCGTCTTCATGAGCTGCATTTGTTGGTGCCCAAGTGGCTGGTCGCAAATACACGACCATTTTGTCACGACGAGAGACATATGTTATAACCCGTGCAAGGGCTAACGTTATTTATTTCGCATGTCCCCAGAGACATTCGTGTCATCAGGAATTCATTTGGAGATACACAAATCACGCGAGTGCTAGACATGGTGACCGCACTGCCACTGGTACGGAACCTTTTCACCTCGAAGAAACTGGAACGGACTTTTATATATTAATTTGCAACCAATCCAATCATCACACAATGGTTTTCAGACTAGTCCATTTATGAAAAGGGGGTGTTTTTGCTATCAAAAATATGAAAATTACTTGCGAAAAGTGCAGATCCTGATGAGACGGCTCGTTACGAGCCGTCTCATCTGGATCTGCACTGTTTGCAAACGCCGGTATACCGGGCTTTCGGGTTCAAAGAGATGGTCGGACATGTGGGCCGCCGCGTGACAGATGTGCACGACCGCACCCATCGCAACCAGATATCAGAAACACGAACGTTCGTGTTGCTGGTATCGGGTTGCATAGGGTGAACTAGGATAGCGGTTGCCGTTGTCAACGCTTGTGAAACCACACGATGGAAGAATATCAGTGCATGTAGAATCGGGCTTTAACGGCAAACACGAGAGCGTGTGTCGTTGACACTGAACCAGATAATAGGAACACGAATCGTCGTGTGTCTCTGTATCGAGTGGCAAATGACAAACCAGGATATCGCTAGTTAATAATACAATATTAAAGATAACGGTATGCAATCCGATGCTGGAAATACATATTGCGTGTTTCTAGTATCTGGTTGCACAGGGCAAACGAGGATAGCGGCGGTCTTAAAGGTACATGCCCACTCAGTAGGCACAACTGTTATTTATATCAGAGACATCATCTGATACATTTTCTGGCAAAATAAATATTCTTCAACATTACCCCACGTTTGGATTGGCGGTATTAAACATTTTATATCAGACGTAACATTCCACACTGATACTAGGGGCGATAACCGTGTTTCCTTAAAATGTTAACGGACATTACTATTTATACTCTGTATTTACTTTTTGATGTATTATCATACTTTATAATCTGTCGAAAACATTTTTTTTTCAGGTGACCCATTAATCAGTATAAATAATTGCAAAATACCATGCCTCATTTGCATATGAAAATAGCCTGATACCAACGCGCGTCACTATCAGTAAAATAACTATATTGTATATACTGTATAGTGGGCACTCGTAATCTTTAGAACTGGTGGAATTGGGACACAATTATATACCGATTTAATTCCTATAAATAACATGTTGTGCCTACTGAGTGGGCATGTACCTGTCTTAATTAACCCTTTGAACCCGAAATCCCGCTATAGCGGTTTATGCAAAAGTGCAGATCCAGATGAGCCGGCTCGTAACGAGCCGTCTCATCAGGATCTGCACTTTTTGAAAGTAATTTTTTATATTTTTGAGAACAAAAATATCCCCTTTTCATAAATGGATTAGTCTGAAAATCATTTTGTGACAATTAGATCGGCTGCAAAATGAACATATCGACATCCATTACAGCTACCTAGGGGTGAAAGGGTTAACCACACTATAGTCGAACCTCTCTAAACCGGACACACATACATGTTAGTTGTACTTAAGTTTAATATGTTTCCTTGTCAGTTACTGTATGCTCATGATCGCAAATCATCCACGCGTGTCTTGAAGTAGTCATCTGTCTGTCTTACAGTGGAACCTCTCTAAACCTGACACCCTGTGGACAATCACGCCGCTTGATTTCAAGTAACATATTCAAGTATTTTGTAATGAAAATGCATTAAAATAGTGGCAAGATTAGCGCTGGCGGTGGTGAATACAGTTAAATCAATACGACTTCAATCGCTAAGATTCAGAGAGTCAGTGAGCCGAGTGAAAAATTCCTAGTTGCGGGCGGTAACTCTGCAAAACTCCCGTACAGTCCGTACGGGAGTTTTTGCAGAGTTATTGCCCGCAACTACAGAATTCCTTGCTCGGCAGTGAAAACCAGATACCAATTCTGATATATGTATCTACATTCATTAATGGCCATCTGGATACTTTTCTATGGAGCGTCACTCGGATAATGCTACACGACCGCCTGCGTTAATCTTGTATACTTGATTGCTGAGCTTGAAATCAAGCATCTTGATTGTCTGAGCCTGAGCTGTGCTACAGCTCAGGCTCAGACAATCAAATTGCTTGTTTGCGAGTTGGCATTGCTAACGTATGTTCAGAAAGGTTGATTATCTTGGCAAGATTAACGCAACCGGCTGTGCATAATACTCCATGCCAGGCTATATAATGGAATTAAACGCGGAATCATTTGGTAATTTAATAATCTAGCTAGCAATACATGCGAGCGTGTGAGAAGAAAATGTGGTTTAAGCCCTTTGATAACACAGCCAACTTCGATCAGCCTCAGCATCTGGCTAATACGATCTGGTTAGAATGCGATTGCGCTTTTTCGGCAGTACAACATACTCCCTGCCTTCAACAAACAGCGATTGGCAAGTGTTCGGCTATTTGTCATACTCAAGAATCGCATCGTGCCGTTTTCGTCTATATTTGAAGGGATCAGTGGAAGAAGGGGGCTAAGTCCCCCATCCTCCACTGCACATCCATATGCATATGTGGCTGTGACTGGAGAAATGGGGCTTATGCGTTTTCAGACCAGCGTAGATCAAGATCAGCCTGTGCATCCGCACAGTCTGATCAGGATCTGCACAGTTCGCCGTTCCGTCAATGAAACACCCGTTCTGCTTTCCCATGGCCAGCAATATAGATCGTTATCAGGCTACATGAGTGTGTTATATGAGCCGCGCCGCGAGAAAACCTGTCTTCGGGAAATTCTTGGTCAAATTAACATTTTGTTAATATGACAATGGTATTTGTATGATGAATTGAATGCTTTTTATTTGATCATGATATCTGCAATATTCATTAAGATATTATATGTTATACAACACCACTATTCAGGTTGTTTGATCAAATGAGACGTCACGTAAAAGCCACGTCAAACGACGTTACAGTATAATAGTAAATACATGGTTAGTGCCGTCGAATATAAAATATATTCGGTTGAGCCTTATACAGCTTTATTGGGGCGAGCTTTAGCGAGCCCCTATAAAGTTGTCGGGGCGAAACCGAATATATTTTATATTCTACGGCATTAATCATGTATTTAATTTATACCGCATACTAAACGTAATTGCATGAACGTGCGTGACGTCATGTTTTGACGTCATTCCCTCGCCATGCGTCACAAATCCAGTGACGTGATTCAAAGCAAAATGGCTGCGTCCACGCTATGTAGATTCGGTATTGTATCTGATTAAATCTCCGATTTATTTACGATGCACTTCAATATTGGCTCGAGTTAAACTACACAGTTGTCATAATAAGCATTGCAACCATAATGGACATGTCCATGTCGTTGGTTACGTCGCATATACTGTTACTGTACAAATGGACAAAATTCAGCTGCAACAACAGCGACTTCGATTTTAAAATTCGCCGCCATCTTGAATTTGCTGTTGAGACAGATATAAACAGCATTTATTCAACCCCCTTTATTATGCTTTTCAAATATGCTTTTCAAATTTTCATGTTAATTTCAACTAAAAATAGTTTCTTCCATTAATCATGTTGATATTCGATCAGACGTTTTGTTATCCATATACGGATCCGGATCCTGTAATGCTAGACGATATTATTCATACAAAAACGTGATCCAACTTATTTATCACATCCTCATGCACATACCTTGCACACGACCTGTGTTAATACAGAAACAACACCAGGAAGTGTGTCAAAGATGTGGTAACCCGCGTTAATTCGAAAGTTTCAACAAAACCGTGTAGACACAGGTGAGCCAACTCATAACGAGCCGTGTCATCAGAATCTGCTCTATTTGTAAATATGTTTTAGATTTTATAATAAATACTCGTAATTTTCTTTCTGTGTGTGGGTGGAGGGGGGTGGGGGGGGGGGGGGGCGGGGGGGGGGGGTTCCTGGTTACGGCCCTGATGATGTGTCAGGAAGTTTTATATATTTATTTTGCTTTCCATAATGCAAATGTTCTATTTATATTATCACAATACACACTATAATTGTATTTGATCAAAATCCGAGGACTTTGTATTTTATTTTACTCAATATGTATACTACAATGGACTGTGATAAACAGGGGAGATACTTCATAAATTAAATGAGTTAAATGCCAGTAATCACACGTTGTGCATGTGTGGATGCGTCAATCCATCCGTCCGTCTGTGCATGTCTATGACCAACTGCACAGTTAATCCACCAAGAATTTGACATTCCGAAGATTCCAGTGGATATGATATTAGTTTTGTAAATGTTTGTCCATACTGCTATTTTTTCATTGACAATGCTGCTACAACCTTGACGATTAACACGTAACCCCCTAAGTAACTGAAAGTAACTGTTTCATGTTAAGTTTGAGACTTCCATTTTGCAGAAAATAAAAAATATCCTCAAGTGGTGCAGATCACGGTCCATGATACTAATGTCTCCAACATATGTTGCCTTGAAATATCATCCCACCGTATCCATTTCTTATATTAACATGATACACACGTCAGTGTGCATTCAGATTTAAGCTTTTCATATTCAGACAACAGAAATGTCGAATGTTCACGACATCGTCCCGCTTACAGCTGTACTTGGACCACTTGCTGAAAAAACGAACCTTACAATATCTGCAATAAATGTAAGATCGGCGACCCATATCATGTCGGTAATCGAGAAAGGATTCCCTAGTGACTGAATGGCGGACATCCTATGTTCTGATCAGACGGCGCATATGCACAGATGAGACATCGTAACATGCATGGCTTTGTTGTTTTTGCAGGTAAAGGTTGCGCTTAATGTTAATTAAATAAATATACATTACATGTAATACATGATGTATATTAGAAAGAAAGAATTGAGCAATAAACTGAAAATTCGCGTCGAGTTAACAAGATCTGAAACATATAGTTGTGCGGGAAATCCGGGCCCAGGTTACAACGGTCTACAAATATGCAGCCGATCATCTGTACGTAGATAAAAAATGTAGCTTACAAAGAGTTTTCACCTGTAAATGGTGGTCGATAACAGTTAATGTGGACAGTTATCTGTAAACTGTGTCAAAGAAAATATTATATGTCAAAACAACTGAACATAAAAAACACATATCAATAACAGACAAACATTTTTATATGTGATATCAGCAGCAAAATAATAAAAGAAAATTACGCTTACGCCATTATTGTTAATAAAAACATAATATAAGATGTGCCTGTTTCGAATAAAAATGGTGGATTTCGATCGTACGACCGTTAGTACGGCAGTCTAACGTTCATCCAATACATTCTCAGACAGGATCCATGACAGATCGAAGACTGTTTCGTTTTTTTCACACACATACGCCCGATTAAAGATATATTCTGTTCGTTAGATAACTTTAACACAACGGAACAAACCTAACATGGCGGTCTGACAAACGTCGATAATTGGAAATCTCGGCTGAAATCTGAAATTACGTCAGCTAAGTTCACGACGTCATATCTTGTGACGTCGTCAGACTCCCGAAGACAGGTATTCTCGCGACGCGGCTCATATGATCAGAAGCTACACTGGTCAAAAATCCCATAAGATCCATTTATCCAGTCAGAGTCACATACATGGTCATTATGGAACAGTTGGAGCATATATGTATGCACAGTCGTATCGAGGCATAGGCTGATGCATTGTAGCCGATGGCATTCATTGAATGTGTCATTATAGGAATGAATGGCCTTTTTGTGGAATTTATCGGGGTATATAAACTTGGAAAAGTCGCGGGAATACTGGACGAAGGCCGGAAGGCCTCGTCCAGTATTCCCGCGACTTTTCCAAGTTTATATCCCCGATAAATTCCACAAAAAGGCCATTCATTCCTTATAATTCCAGCATTTGAAATAAATTCATCAAGAAAATGTGTTTATTTTGACAGACGGCAGCCATTTCTTTACATTGACAGCACTGACAGCGCACCTGTAGAAAGTAGTTCGGCGTGGGAGTTTACTGGGATATAAATTTTGGACAGAGACTTGCTACGGGCCAATCAAATGTTAGGGAATTGTGCAAATATTTTTGTGATTGAATTATATAAAGATGAACCTACACATGTATGTTATTGAAGCTGTATGCTCTAATCTGTATGGCACAATGCATCCCTCCGATTTGAATAATCTGTTCCGCAGCTTAAAAGGCACACGTGCACTTTTTTCTATCTCGTATAGGGTCTCGTTCCCACGAGTTAGCGATCTCGTTACCACGACATAGCATGTGGTTCACACGACATAGTATCCCGTTACCAACAGATAGCATCTCGTTCCCACTACCTCGTTCACACGAGTTATCTCGTTCCCACCACATATCGCTCGTGGGAACGAGATCCTTTCTTGCGGGAATCAGATGGTATGTCGTGGGAACGAGATAACTAACTCGTGGTAACGAGATAATATCTCGTGGGAACTAAATTCATTGCCATCGGAACGAGATCTTATGTCGTGGTAACTTGATCCTATCTCATGGGAACGAGATGTTATGTCGTGGGAACGTATCCTATCTCATGGGAACAAAATGCTATGTCGTGGTAACGCGATCTTATCTCGAGGGAACGAAATTCAATGTCGTCGGAACGAGATTCTATGTCGTGGTAACGCGATCCTATCTCGTGGGAACGAGATGCTATGTCGTGCTAACTAGAATATATCCGTGGATACGAGATAGCAAACAAGCGGATGTCCCTTTTAAGCTGCCGTAAATGTGTAACATGAACATCATTTATCCCGTCAACACAATGCGTATGTGCCGTGAAACACGGTGCCGTGAAACATTTTTGATATCCAGTCCATACTATTTTTTAATTTTACAGCCATTTGTAGGTCTTGACGGGATAAATAGAATAGTAGGTTAGTGCCGTGAATGGGAACAAATATCTGGCGCGGCACGGAAACGGGATGTGCTCGGCAGAGCCTCGCCCATCCCGTTTCCTGAGCCTTCCTGAGTTTTCCCATTCACGGCACTAACCTACTATTCTCTATATACATGTACAGTTGCTGTAAACGGGACATATATACAGAGTGGCCTGCGGTTCTCTTACCAGGCGAATTGCAATTCCTGGAGCGCAGGATTGCAATTCGCGTTCCCATTAATTGCAATTGGACCGCAATCGGACTGCAATCATGTGACTGCGGTCCAAAGAGTTGGTTGCGGAATTGCAATACTTATAGCGCAGTTAGCGCTACGCTCCGCTTTTAATTGCAGTTTACTCTCTTTTTTTCTTTAAACTGCGAAAGAATGACCGCTTTACGCTGCACTCTGCGGTCAAACCAGCGGACCGCTCTGGTTGACCAATGCGGCAATAGTTGATTTTTTCTGACGAAAAGATATATTTTCCTATCTGTATTTAGCCATTTAAAATCCAATAAAATATACATAAATAGTAGAATTAGGTGTATGTATACGCGTAACGATAAGTTTTTACCGCAAATAGCGAAAGAATGACCGCACAAACGGTATCGCGAAAGAATGACCGCACAAACTGGACCGCGAAAGAATGACCGCACAAACGGTATCGCGAAAGAATGACCGCAAAAACTGGACCGCGATTGGACCGCAATTAGACTGCAATTTCAGAGGGGACGAATTGCAATTCAAGGACCGCTGGATTGCAATTCTTGGTAAGAGAATCGCAAGCGGGAGTGTATGTTTTTATTAATTCGTTCCCACGAAATAACAATTCGTTCCCTCAATTTAACAATTCGTTCCCTCGAATTAACAATTCGTTCCCACGATATAACAATTTGTTCCTCGAATTAATAATTAGTTCCCACGAAATAACAATTCGTTCCCTCAATTTAGCAATTCGTTCCCAAGAATTAGCAATTCGTTCCCACGATATAACAATTTGTTCCTCGAATTAACAATTCGTTCCCACGAAATGACAATTCGTTCTCTCAAATTAACAATTCGTTCTCTCGAATTAACAATTCGTTCCCTCGATTTAACAATTCGTTCCCTGTATTGTTAATTCGTGGGAACGAATTGTTAAATTGAGGGAATGAATTGTTATTTATCCCGTCAACACAGTGTGTATGTGCCGTGAAACACAGTGCCGTGAAACATTTTTGATATCCAGTCAATACTATTTTTGCATTTTAAAGCTTTTTTAGGTGTTGACGGGAGAAATAGAGAATAGTAGGTTAGTGCCGTGAATGGGAAAAAATATCTGGCGCGGCACGGAAACGGGATGTGCCCATCCCGTTTCCTGAGCCTTGCCAGATATTTTTTCCCATTCACGGCACTAACCTACTATTCTCTATTTCGTCGGAACGAATTAATAAAAAAAAGAATTATACGTCCCCTGCGGGGCTCCGTACTCATCACCTGGAGGCACACATACATGTAACAACACCAGCAGCAGCAGTAACAACAGTAACAACAACAACAACAATGGTGTGATCACTGTACCTTAGTTACATATTGTATTAATCCGAAATCCTCACAATTGAATACACATACAGAATGAACAGCATACATTACGTGCAAACTCTCCCACACAATTCCAAGAGTCCGCGTACTCCGCAAGTATTCACTTTTAAAATACATTATTTATTTTGCAAAACAACAAAATATTCCAAACACTCTCAGAATTTATGACAGGAATTATATGGATCCAATATTACGAATTTGCATTAATTTCAGAGTATGGTAGAATTGAAACCAATGTCGATATCAGTAGGGATCAGCAAAGAGACAAGGAAATCAATAGCAATTGTAACTTATTATTTTTAATTATTATTAAATTTATTTCTCTTTCCGCATGGTGACTATTCAGTCTCCCTGTGCACACGGCAGAAAATTAGCTGAATAGAGGTGACTTGTCCGTCGCCTCATCAGAACGTGTTGAATGCACGCCCACTCGAAAGTAAGTATGATTTGATATTTTCCTTAATATGCAACAGATTTTGATGAAATATAGCGCAGCAAACGCGTCTTCATGAGCTGCATTTGGTGGTATTTGGGTGTTCGGCATATTCTTATTCGTTTTTGGGACGAATCGATTTGCGTGTTAGTAAGTTTACAAGGAAATCGATTCTACGCAAAAAACGACAAACGTTTGGGCCAGACCACCAAATGCAGCTTAACAAGATGCGTTTGATGCGCCATATTTTAAAACCGTTACATAAGATGGACAATATAAAAGATAAATCGGTTTTAATCGGTTCTGGAAGTTTCAGTAATTGTTGTTGTTGTTGTTGTTGTAACCACGTGATCATGCACCTTGTAACTGGTCAGCCGCACTGCTTAAATGGTACAGAACTCACAAATCGGGTTAACTAGTCAGTCGTCAGGGGCCCGTTTCACTAAACTGCGTACGACTAAAATGTTCGTAAGTGCAAATTTAGGATCGTCTGCAAATTTCAATTTATGGATTTACATTTATTGAGCATAGGCTGCATATGCAGCCTATGCTCAATAAATGTAAATCTAATAATTGTTTACAAGAAAATATTGTTAATGTGAAATCATAATTTTGCACTTACGAACATTTCAGACATATGAAGGCTAGTGAAACGGCCCCCAGGTGCACATGCGTGAAACTTCGAAAAGTCGGGTTACGTGTACGTTCGCGTTAATCTTGCCCAGATTGTCAATACAACGTTTCTGGCCATCTATTGTCAATGCCTACTTGCAATTAATTTTCTGAGCCTGAGCTGTAGCACAGCTCATGTCCAGACAATCAAGCTGCTTCGTTTCAAGCATAATAGTATTGTATTTTGAAATAAAGACATTGACAAATACTGGCAAGATTAACGCAGGCGGTATTGTAACTGGGTAAATATTATCGCCCATCGGCCAGAACATTCACCAAATTTAACGTAGTGGGCGAACCTGTGCAAACGACTATCGTTTACAGGCCGTTTTCTTCAAAATTATAAAAGATTTTTTCGTTGGTGTCACGTTTAAACCAAAGCATCGTTTTATAATTAAACAACAAACGAGACAAAGTCACGAAGGCCGGGTTTTTTAACGGCATAGATACAAATATTGTTTTCTGCATCTGATGCTTTAATTTGCACGTTGGGTTTGGGCAACTTCTTGAAGAAACTAGATGGCCGCGGCCTGCATGTCGCGCCTTGTGGCGAGGCATGGACACTAAAAAAAGAGATATAGTATAACGAAAAACTTTAACCAAAAAACTTAACCAAAAAACTTAACCAAAAACTTTAACCGGACACACGTACGTACGTACGTACGTACGTACGTACGCCAAAGTGGCGACTATATCGCGTTTTCAGCAAGCGGGAGCGACAATAAAATAGACGCGAACATTTAACCCAGTAGTTATGAAGCAGTCAAGTATGGTGGTTCCAGGTTGTACATAAACAGAAATGGACTTAAACACGAACACCATTGTAAACAGGAAAACATAAGTCGTTCACGCGGAAAAAATAGGTCAAAGTCAAATAAAGTTCACATGTTGGATAGTGGAATGTGGTGGGCACCCCTTGCTTATGAAGCTGTCAAAGTTTGGTGGTCCTAGGTTGTACAGTAACAGAGAAATGGACATTTAACAGAAAACTTAACATTGATTGTGGACGCCGCCCATAGCCCGCCCGCCCGGCTTTCGCCAATCCGATAGCCGGGATTATTTTTTGATTGGTTAAAGTTTGCAACGTCGCTGTTCCGGTAATTGCGACAAAATGACGTAAAACAACATGATTGTTAATTTTAACGCCATATTTGGTTATTTACAGTTTTGCTTCGGACTCCACGCACTTTAACCATAGCAAATATATTTTTCACCCCAGTAAACGCAACAGCCCATGCTTGTATTCCATAATTAAATCATGGGATATTGCGTTTACTGTCGTCGAAAAACATTTGGTCCCTTTTAAGTCCTTAGTTTGTGAGGAATATTTCGCCCATGGTTTTATTCCTCAACCACATGTATTAAAATATAAGACAATTACAAATTACATTTAAAACAGCAAAATATTTAAAAAAAAATAAAATAAAAATTAAAAAAAATAGCGACATAATTAGCTTAATTCCAGAGCACGGCTCAACGACAAACAACCATATCGTCTTATTGGCCGAATAGTCTGCTTAACTATTCATTGCATATAATCAGTAAACAAAATGAAGATGGTGTATCTGCGAATGCATAATTACATGTGTTTATCCTTTATACGATCATTCCAATGATCTCATATTTCGCTTTTGCAATGTATTGCGGTATGATCAAACACACGTCTTTATATTTGATTGAACACTGAGAGCATAGGGTCAATGTCAAGCAAACATCAAACGAATAACATGAGTGCTGTCCTGCTGAAACAAAACGGGTCTATGAGATATAATAATATCTCACTTACACGACAGCATGTGCTAATATTGTCCATATTGTCGATTTCTTTATTTCAATATACTTACAGTGGGGTCAGCGTGTAAGTGCACACACGAACGAACACGACAGGTTGGAACCAACCTGTCGTGTTCGTTCGTGTGTGCACTTACACGCCGATCCCACTGTACACACCATGTGGAGCAGCGCGGGCAATACTTCACAGTGTTTTGAAATGGAAATATTGACTTTAGCTCTGCTCTTGCACTAGTGTTCGGATATACGTACACTACTGTCTGAACTACAATGCAACCTCTCTACAACAGCCACTCAAGGTAAGACGCACAACTGGCTGTTGTAGATAGGCGGCTGTTGTAGGGAGCTTAACGCTGAATTAAATTCTGTCGTCTGCTGTTTATTTATTTTCTTCGATAATTCTCATCAAATACATCCTTTGACAGCATTTTAGAATCATTTCCAAAGGAAATGATTCTCAAGTGCTGTCAAAACATGTTTGTATCGAGAAAGAAGGCAAAATCAACAGCAGACGACAATTTTCGTGCTCTGCCGTCTAAGGGTTAGGTTAGATACAGAGGAAATCATCCATTTGGGATATCAAATAGCGGCTGTTACAGAGAGGGTGTTGTTGTTGAGAGGTGGCCATTCGGGGAGGTTCGACTGTAATATTGTCAATTGCTTTATTTATAAATACTTGAATATTGTTCTTGCAAGCAGCTAGATTGTCTGGGCAGAAAATCAAATTACTTGATTTCGAGTTGGAATTGCCAATGAATGCTCAGAAACAGTGATAATCTGATCAAGATTAACGCAGGCAGTAGTGTAATTATAAGACAGTTAAAGTGATAGTTAAAAACAGAAAGAAACATATAATTTTTGATGCGGATGTACGGTTACAGAGGAATGTCTCTGAATCGGACAACCTGGGAGGTCTCTACAGTGGAATATCTGTAAATCGGACAACCTGGGAGGTCTCTACAGTGGAATATCTGTAAATCGGACAACCTGGGAGGTCTCTACAGTGGAATATCTGTAAATCGGACAACCTGGGAGGTCTCTACAGTGGAATATCTGTAAATCGGACAACCTGGGAGGTCTCTACAGTGGAATATCTGTAAATCGGACAACCTGGGAGGTTTCTACAGTGGAATATCTGTAAATCGGACACCCTGGGGGGTCCCCAGGGTGTCCGGTTTAGAGATGTTACACTGTAGATCTAATTTCTGACTACATTAAGACATGCATGTGCACTTTGAGATCATGGGCAAATACTATCAGTGGTGATATATGACACTGAATCGAATAGAACAAAAAACAACCCGTCTTTGATTGAACATCATATGACGTTACCGAATGGTATAAGCCTCGGAATTTCCACGCGATTCCAAGCCTGGTGTGATAACTAGGGAATATCAGGCTGGTATATTTTGATGTCAAGTCAATCAATAAAGGCTAGGAAACGCGTAGGAATTCCGAGGCTTGCCGAATTCCTACCGTTTCCGAGCCGAGTCTGATATACTTGATATCAAAAGAAAGTAGCCTGGTATTCTATTTATAAGGTAACGTTTTATGCTCGAAAATCGCTACATATGACGTAGTTATCTATGGACACGGCACATCGCGGAATTGTTTACGTTGCATCACTACACTGACGTCATTCGATAACGTCATGTGACGGCATCAGACCAATGGAACGTCAGTTGTCACTTCGTTGTAACCCGGATTTTTGTATCAGGTCAATGCCTGATACAACAATATGTTATCAGTCAGTACGTATTCGGTCAATGCAAGGCAGGTTACCTGGTAAACTTGATGTGCACTACACTGTACTCCGATATTTTCCACATACACTATTGCGTATACTACTGTCTGTAATATTTAAAAGTAAGTACTTTGTCATCAATAACAAAAAAGTAACCCTCCCCAAAAAAATTATTTGATGAAATTCCATCAAATATTGATCTTATTGCGAAACAAGAATTCCGCCACGGAAGCGGTGTCGCGCCTATCGAGGCATTTGACCGTGAACATTACAAGTAAATAAATGACCTTGATCTTGAGAATTTGGATGTGGGGGTGTGCGTAATGAAGCATCATCTGTAGACAAACATTGATGATAATATTATCAAAGTCTGGAATGGGGTTTTGAGTAGATTAAAGAGTATTGAAAAAACAATAACTTTAAGGCATTCTTGTTACAAAACCGGTGAACATTACAAGTAAATAAATGACCTTGACCTTCAGAATTCGGATGTGGGGGTGTGTGTAATGAAGCATCATCCCTAGACGAACATTGATGTGAAATATTATCAAAGTCTGGCAAGGGGTTAAAGAGATATTGTGAAAAAACAATAACTTTAACGCATTCCTGTTACAAAACCGGTGAACATTACAAGTAAATAAATGACCTTGACCTTGAGAATTTGGATGTGGGGGTGTGCGTAATGAAGCATCATCCCTAGACAAACATTGATGTGAAATATTATGAAAGTCTGGCAAGGGATTAAAGAGATATTGTGAAAAAATAATAACTTTAACGCATTTGCCTTACAAAAAAAGCAGACGACGCGGACGACGCGGACGACGCGGACGACGACGGAAAAAGCGCCGACTATATTCGCGCCTCTGCTAAAGCAGGCGCGACAAAAACAATAACTTTAACGCATTTCTGTTACAAAACCGGTGAACATTACAAGGAAATAAATGACCTTGACCTTCAAAATTTGGATGTGGGGGTGTGCGTAATGAAGCATCATCCCTAGACAAACATTGATATGAAATATTATCAAAGTCTGGCAAGGGGTTAAAGAGATATTGTGAAAAAACAATAACTTTAACGCATTTCTGTTACAAAACCGGTGAACATTACAAGTAAATAAATGGCATTGACCTTCAAAATTTGGATGTGGGGGTGTGTGTAATGAAGCATCATCCCTAGACAAACATTGATATGAAATATTATCAAAGGCTGGCAAGGGGTTAAAGAGATATTGTGAAAAAAACAATAACTTTAACGCATTTCTGTTACAAAACCGGTGAACATTACAAGTAAATAAATGACATTGACCTTCAGAATTTGGATGTGGGGGTGTGCGTAATGAAGCATCATCCCTAGACAAACATTGATATGAAATATTATCAAAGTCTGGCAAGGGGTTAAAGAGATATTGTGAAAAAACAATAACTTTAACGCATTTCTGTTACAAAACCGGTGAACATTACAAGTAAATAAATGACATTGACCTTCAGAATTTGGATGTGGGGGTGTGCGTAATGAAGCATCATCCGTAGACAAACATTGATGTGAAATATTATCAAAGTCTGGCAAGGGGTTAAAGAGATATTGTGAAAAAACAATAACTTTAACGTATTTCTGTTACAAAACCGGTGAACATTACAAGTAAATAAATGACCTTGACCTTGATAATTTGGATGTGGGGGTGTGCGTAATGAAGCATCATCCCTAGACAAACATTGATGTGAAATATTATCAATGTCTGGCAAGGGGTTAAAGAGATATTGTGAAAAAAAACAATAACTTTTAACGCATTTGCCACTTACAAAAAAAACCGGACGACGCGGACGACGCGGACGACGACGACGACATTTGACTTACGACGACGACGCGGACGACGACGACGACGACGACGCGACGACGACGACGACGACGACGACGACGACGACCGCGACGACGACGACGACGTCGACGACGACGACGACGCACGACGCGACGACGACGACGACGACCACGTGGACGACGACGCGCGAGACGACGACGACGGAAAATACGACGACTATAGTCGCGCCTCTGCTAAAGCAGGTGCGACAAAAACGATTTTCTTATGGTAATTTAACATGGGGAGTCAATTTCCAAAAAATTTGGAAATTGACTCCGAATAGCTTGAAAGCTAGATAGCTTGAAAATTATCTAAATTTAGATTTTGAAAATCAGTCAACAAATAAAAAAAATATTTTAAAAACATCTATTTTAGCCCCCATGTTAAATTCCCATAGGAAAACGTTTGTTCGCAATGAAATCAATATTTGATGGAATTTGATCAAATAATTTATTTTGGGGAGGGTGACCTTTTTGTTATTGATAAAAAAGTACTTAATTTTAAATATTTTTTAGATTTAATGTGTTTAATAGCCAAATGTTCGTCGGCAGCAAAACGTGGAATAGACAGTAGTGCAAAATCAGAGCTAAAGTCAACATTTCCATTTCAAAACATTGTGAAATAATACACATGCTAGTGAAATATATCATTGTTCATTTTCAATAGCAAACTCATTAGATATGTTGACGCATTATGCACAACAGATTACAATCTTCAGAAACACAGAAAATAAATCCGCAAAGAAATATCCAATACCTCTGAATGAACGACCACCACTGTGTGTAACCAGCTACATTTGTAACCTTGGACGAGACCTTCAGAAAACGTCCATACACCACCGGCTGCGTTAATCTTGCCAAGCTTATCATCAACGTTTCTGAACGTGTATTGGGAATGCCAACTCGCCGCCATCAAGCAGTTTGATTGTCCGAGCCTGAGCTGTATCACATGCGAAATAGAGAGTGTACAGACGTGACTGCGGAAATATTTAGACAAATATCCAATTGTGATACAACATAATCGCTACATGTACTCTACCGCCAATGCTAATCTCGCCGATAGTTGTCGATTTCTTTATTTCAAAATGCTGTGTTTTGCAGTCAAGCATTTTGATTGGCTGAGCCTGAGCTGTGATACAGCTCAGGCTCAGACAATCAAATTGCTTGATTGCGTGTCGGCATTGCCAATAGATGTTCAGAAACACGTTGATCAGCTTGACAAGATTAACGCAGGAGGCTGTGTAGCAAAACAAGTGGTTGCGTACTACCAAGAGTTACGTGGCTTGACGTACATTATAGAGGTGACATTTAGCAGACATTCGGACTGTATACGGTGAATTGAGTCAGTCCGCATCAGCCAGCGCGGATCTGCGCAGTCTGATTAGGACATACACTGTTTGTACATAGAGTAAAATCCAGTGTGGCTGTGACCCATGTGCAAATTAACATTGATCAGACAAAACGAGACGAGTGTAAGTATGGACACACTAAGCTGGTATTATTATTAAGTATGCGCCGGAATCGGCTAAATTGCGCATTAGTTCAATTGAGACTGTGACTGTGACTGGATAATTGTGGCTGTGACTGTGCGTATGGGGTTTGCGACCAGTGTAGATCCATATCAGACTGTGCATCCGCACAGTCTGATCAGGATCTGCACTGTTCGCCATTCCATCGACGACACACCCGCCATTCTTCTAACAAGCATTACACATGCATATCGTTATCAGGCTACGGGAATGTGCTATTTAATCAGGATTTGCGCTGGCCATAACCCCATAATCCCCATTTCTCCGGTCACAGCCACAATTGAATGCGATTTGCCGCTCAACAGCGTGAGACCACTTTAGAAGACAAACTTGGCTACAAATTACAAGACATCCTGTGTAGAAAACACCGTGAATATCAATGCGCATCATCAGTATACAGCTGATTTCACGCTGCGGCGATTTACCGCTTCGATCAAAGATGCACGCAAGGTATTTTCACCTATTTTACACAATTACTCTCCCGATTTATTTGATGTGAAGCGGAATGTTTTTTCTGTAGTTGAAGGACAATTGATCCACCTACTAAGAAAAGGGACCAGGTGGCAGCGAGTTCAACAACCAAACAAACATACACTGTAAATTCAGTAAAATCGAGTGTATCGTTCTGTGACCCATGTGCAAATTAACCCTTTCACCCCTAATTAACTGAATGGGCTGCGATACGTTAATTTTGCAGTAACCAATCCAATCATCGCAAAATGATGTTCAGACTATTCCATTTATAACAAGAAATGCGTTTGTCGAACGCGGATGCCACCTGCAGCATATTTGAGAAACTGTGACAAAGTGGTTAAGTCATTTAAGTAACCTGGTGAAGGTCAAAAGGCGAAGGTCATATAAATTATGAAAAGGCAGGTGTGGCACACATACCAATGAATGAAGTGTTGAAGTATTGAAGCGATTAAGCAACTTATGTAGATGATATGGCCAGTTTGAGAAACTGTGACGAACTGGTTAACCAAAAGTGTTAAGTCATTTAAGTAACCTGGTGAAGGTCAAAAGGCGAAGGTCATATAAATTATGAAAAGGCAGCTGTAGCACACATACCAATGAATGAAGTGTTGAAATATTGAAGCAATTAAGCAACTTATGTAGATGATATGGGCAGTTTGAGAAACTGTGACGAAAGCTGGTTAACCAAAATTGTTAAGTCATTTAAGTAACCTGGTGAAGGTCAAAAGGCGAAGGTCATATCAATTATGAAAAGGCAGGTTGTGGCACACATACCAATGAATGAAGTGGTTTGAATATTATTTTGAAGCGAATTAAGCAAACTTATGTAGATGATATGGGCAGTTTGAGAAACTGTGACGAACTGGTTAACCAAAATTGTTAAGTCATTTAAGTAACCTGAATAAGGTCAAAACGGCGAAGGTCATATAAAATATTAAAAGGCAGGTGTGGCACACATACCAATGAATGAAGTGTTGAAGTATTGAAGCGATTAAGCAACTTTATGTAGATGATATGGCCTGTTTGAGAAACTGTGACGAACTGGTTAACCAAAATTGTTAAGTCCATTTAAGTAACCTGGTGAAGGTCAAAAGGCAAAGGTCATATAAATTATGAAAAGGCAGGTGTGGCACACATAACCAATGAATGAAGTGTTGAAGTATTGAAAGCAATTAAGCAACTTATGTAGATGATATGGTCAGTTTGAGAAACTGTGACGAACTGGTTAAACCAAAATTGTTAAGTCATTTAAGTAACCTGAATAAGGTCAAAAGGCGAAGGTCATATAAATTATGAAAAGGCAGGTGTGGCACACATACCAATGAATGAAGTGTTGGAAAGTATTGAAGCGATTAAGCAACTTATGTAGATGATATGGGCAGTTTGAGAAACTGTGACGAACTGGTTAACCAAAATTGTTAAGTCATTTTAAGGTAACCTGAATAAGGTCAAAAGGCGAAGGTCATAAATTAAATAAGAAAAGGCAGGTGTGGCACACATACCAATGAATGAAGTGTTGAAGTATTGAAGCGATTAAGCAACTTATGTAGATGCTATGGCCAGTTTGAGAAACTGTGACAAAGTGGTTAACCGAAAAGTGTGTCCAAACACTATATGCCACCCGTTTCTTCGAAACACGGTGGCATAAAAAGGGGGTATTTGTTGTTCTCAAAAATTGAAAATTACTTTCAAACAGTGCAGATCCTGATGAGACGGCTCGTTACGAGCCGGCTCATCTGGATCTGCACTGTTTGCATAAACCGATATAGCGGGCTTTCGGGTTCAAAGGGTTAACTTTGATCAGACAAAACTAGATAGGTGTAAGTACGGACACGTCTAAGCATCGAATTTCTCAGTCGCGCTTTAAACAGACCAACTGTTTTTTTCGTACCACAGTAAACGCAACAGCCGACATGTAGTTCCAGATCTGAAGTGACGTTTCTCGCAATTCCGTCACCTCTTGCATTACCTGCTTTACCGCATAACTGTTTATTGTTTGCCGATTTTTATTTTTTATTTTAGAGAGAGATAATATTGAAAGCTCGTCCAGGATTGATTTCCGCGTGAGTTGCGATGTTTGTTTCGTGGCATGTGTAGCTGTACATACAATGCTGTGTTTATGTAAAGAATACAATCTGACAGTTATGTTGTTTTATTACAATATAGCCTAATGTTTTATGTACCGGCCCCGCAGGGGACGTATAATTCCTTTTTTTTTTATTAGTTCGTTCCCACGAATTAGCAATGTATCGTGGGAACGAATTGTTAATTCGAGGGAACGAATTGTCATTTCGTGGGAACGAATTGTTAATTCGAGGCAACGAATTGTTATATCGTGGGAACGAATTGTTAATTCGAGGGAACGAATTGTTAAATTGAGGGAACGAATTGTTATTTCGTGGGTACGAATTAATAAAATAAATCCATGTCCCCTGCGGCGCTCCGTACTTATGAAATTAGTCAACGCGTTTAATAAACACCATACTGCATGTAAAAAAGTAATATCGTCTATGTCGTATAACGAGTTAATTACAACACAGTATGTGAACACTTGTACAGCTTAACCACATGCGAAATTTCATATCTCTTTTATTCCCGCTTGTATTAAATTGAATCACTCCAATGATTGCATATTAGCTGAATAATAACTTAGAATTAGAGTCTGCAAGGCTAATTTTATTGACAATATCCATAATAGCTTTCCAGCGTCACGTGGTGCATATTTGAAGAGCAGATCGCGTTTGGACATCTTTCTATTGACATAAAGGACTTTAGTTAGTACAGCGGAGCCTCTCTTAGCCGGACAAGAAGAAACACATGTGATCATAACTTTGCAGCTTTTCTTGGTCATTTGTCTCAAGTGATAATACCTGTTCGTGATCGCAGAGCACACATACATGTATATGGCTCTGAATAATCAAATGCCTGATTTACACTGATGTTCACTGTATTGCGAACAGCGCCCATAACAGATGCAACGTACAGGCAGTACCAGGCTATGTGCTGTTCGCAATGATGGATCGAACTTAGTTATTTCCCTTTGCAAATCTATTTATAGATATATGTATCCGGTCCTATGTTGTATTTCACCGTTCATTTCTTACTGAAAAGCACAAAAAAATAGTTTTGCGAGCAGAGTAGACCCCGATCAGACTGCACTCAGAGTCTATACTGATTGCAATAACGTTAAGAAGTGTGGACATTTGAATCTGGCAAATAATGCAGTCCTGGATCAGATTACGTAGATACATGTATATATAATGATCTGGATCAACACTCGTCAGAAACGCTACAATACATTCCTTTTCACAACGATTCGTGCTACATTCACCCTCGTTACAAGCATTCAGGCACTAAATTATACAATTTGGACCGGATTTCTATAAATATATTCAAAGGGAGATAACTAGCTACGATCCACCATTTGCACGAGGGCTGCACTCCGCGCCGGAGTAAAAATGTTTCACGTCGAAATAACCGCCGGATTCCTGACGTAGTCCCATTTATTATATACCTACCCATGAAATACATAGTTATACGATGTAAATAAAATTCATATGTTCTCATCCATGAAATAAACAACTTCCGGTGAAAATACGACTACTTCCGCTATCTATATTCATAACGCGCATCTGCAGTGCCGGACAGCGCAAATAGGCTGCAAATACACATTTATTACCGTATACAGTCTAAAAACTGCTAAATTCCATGGAGCGGTATATAATAAATAGAAAATTCCTATTTTGCAACGAATATGACATATATGTTCATCGAGTGGTGTGAAATGTCCATATGTATATGGACATTTCACACCACTCGATGAACATATATGTCATATTCGTTGCAAAAATATGAGTATCCTGTATTCAGTGACATTCAGAAGATACTGAATAAACACATGTTCGTCTAGTAACCGGCGCAAGAAATGTAATCGTGCCGTACTATATTAAGTTAAACATGTATTTTTAATGAATTTTAGTCAAGCGATTTTCTTTCTTTAGAATAGGATGCGAATAAACGTTATATGTTTTAACTACACTTAAGAATTGACATGTACATGTACATGCTTGTACAGCCCGGATTTGTTTCTGGTTCCACAAATGAACGATTGCCGATCGCTTACACCTCGTTTTGACATCGTTTTCCTTTTTTAGTTAGAAAAACGATGTTTTCGATGGTTGACAACCGTTTGCGCATGATTTTCGTGTTTTTTTTAATATATAAAAACGAAAATCATGCGCAAACGGCGTAACATGCTTTGGAGAAAACGGCACATCATACATGTACATGTACTGTGCCCGAAATGACAAGCGTTTAAATAGTCGGGACCCGGTTATTTAAACGAAAATAGTGTGATCGCGTACAGACATAACCAAACGATAATCGTTTCAATGCAACTCATTGTCCAAAACGATCGTTGTGACTTCATTTTTCAGTCGTTCTATTTTGTTTTCTTCAACACATACATGTATTCTCTGTACGTACGTTAACCAAAGACATTATCACCCGAGATAAATGACAAAAACCACAACAAGAATTTCGCCTTCTGTTAAAGTAGGCGCGACAAAAACTGTGGGGTTTTTTTTGCAAACGTTGCACAAACATGAGCCAAACGCGAATCCACCCAAAACAGCACGTATAAACACGGAACAAACACGCAGATACTACTGTACATGCCAAAGGATGAAGCTTAGATACAAGGAATACGTACAGTTATTTATCATTACAGCATGGTGTGTAAAACAATTCTATCTAAAAATGTGACTATCACTGGAGAAATGATGCTTATGGCATTTGTGGCTAATGTAGCTCCTGATTTATAAGCCACACCCGGGGCCCGTTTCACTAAACTTCCTACGACTAAAATGTGCGTAAGTGCAAATTTAAGATCGTCTGTAAATTTCAATTTATGGATTTACATTTATTGAGCATAGGCTGCATATGCAGCCTATGCTCAATAAATGTAAATCCAATAATTATTTACAAGAAAACATTGTTAATGTGAAATTTACAGACTATCATAATTTTGCACTTACGAACATTTTAGTCGTAGGAAGTTTAGTGAAACGGCCCCCTGGGCCATATGAATGTGACCCTGGTGAAACGGGCCCCAGAATATCGCACTACTGTCTGTTTCACGAAAGCTGCCCAAATTTTACGGCTATGTAAACAATGTAAAAACAATATTTTTTGTGATAATATTAACTTAAAGCAAAATTTAAGAACGAGACTTCTTTTTGTTTCGTGAAATTTGGTCAAATATTGATTTTATTGCGAAAAACAATTTCCCCATGTTAAATCCCCATAGACATATTCACAAATTTTTTCGTTTTTTGACTGTTCCCACAACTCCTCTATATAATCTCTTTTTCCCCCATGTTAAATTCCCATAGAGAAATCAATTTTTCGTAATAAAATCAATATTTAACCAAAATTCACGAAATAAAAAGAAGGCTCATTCTTAAATTTTGATAACATTTAACATTATCAAAAAAAAATTGTATTTGCATTGTCTATAGCCGTAAAATTTGGGCAGGTTTCGTGAAACAGACAGCAGGGTGGATGAAAAAAACTACAGTGGAATCTCTCTAAACAGGACACCCATGGAGGTCCCCAGGGTGTCCGGTTTAGAAAGGTTCCACTGTAAAAC
Organism: Conchocele bisecta; assembly: GCA_029237695.1. NCBI lineage: Eukaryota > Metazoa > Mollusca > Bivalvia > Lucinida > Thyasiridae > Conchocele > Conchocele bisecta. Next base: position 44,180,615 of record CM055266.1, read on the forward strand.
ATACTATACAGATGACTATTTCATGACACGCGTGTGTGCTTTGCGATCACGAACATGCATTATCATCGGAGACAAATGGCAATGAACACGATCAGTATTGTAGCATATATGTGCGTCCGGTTTAGAGAGGTTTGACTGTCGTTAGTGCGTTGCAAAGGCACTTTCATCCACAAGCATTCGGCGTGTTTCGGCTTTCATCGGTATAACTATATATATATATATATGAACCGGGCTTCTAACTTTGGTCGGACACGACCTCGTATCATAACACATTCCGTGATTTTATTAACGCTAATGTGACTATTTTGGCGGAAATATGTTCATTTTAGAATTATTCTTATCTTGCTAAAATAACACAGTTAGAACATATTGATGAAAATAATATCTAATTACAGCTCCTTTTCCTAGGGGGGACACAACCTCGTATCATAACAAATGAAATAATGTGTTTAATGCTCTAACGTCAATATTGTAGTGGCAAGTTCATATGATCATTTAAGAATTATCAATTTCCTGCAGAAATACATAGCATGCATAGAACATTTTAAACATCTTATTTTGTTATGATACGAGGTCGTGTCCGATCAAAGTCAGAAGCAAAGTTCATATATCGATGGTCTAGTAACATAAGGTCGTAACTGCTATGCCATATATTACTAGACCATCGATATATAGAGTTATACTGAAGAAACACGCCGAATGCCTGTGCTTTCATCCAGTTTCATCGGCAGTTTGTCTTGTCGACGGGAGTTAATCAAGTCAGTAATGCCGAAAGCGGCAATCCTTCCATGCATACTAAAGCGCGGAAATATGCCTTTGAGGTAATAAAACGTGCATAAATAGTAAGTAATTAGTTTTTACGTTGCACTACTGACATTGGAATTTATCAAACGAATACATGTCTGCGATTATTTCCTGACAATTCCGGTTGATACCTCGTTCGCTACACAACCGCCTGCGTTAGTCATGCCATTTTATTTCAAAACATTTTTAACATTGTGCTTGAACGCAAGCAGCTTGATTGGCTCAGCCTCCACTGTGCTACAGCTCAGGCTTATAAATCAAACAGCTTGATTGCGGGTTGGCATTGGCAATAGATGATGAAGAAGAAGCTTATTGCAGCCAGCCAACTGGAGGCCGTTACACTAAACTTCGTACGATTAAAATGTTCTTAAGTGCAAATTTAGGATCGTCTGGAAAGTTCAATTGATGGATTTACATGTATTGAGCATAGGCTGCATAGGCTGCATATGCAGCCTATGCTCAATACATGTAAATCCAATAATTGTTTACAAGAAAACATTGTTAATGTCAAATTTACAGACTCATAATTTTCGACTTACGAACATTTTAGTGAAGTTTAGTGAAACGCCCCCTGGTGTCTAAGCACACATACATATACAATACTATGGTACTATACAAACTATTGTAAGATGGCGTAAATGTACATGTATATAAATAGTATCTCATATTAATTCACATAAACATTTCTTCACGCAAACGTTGTTAAAGGCATATGCCCACTCAGCAGGCACAAGCTGTTCTTTATATGAGAGACATCATCCGAGACGTTTTCTGGGGAAATAAACATTCATTCACCATTACCCCACGTTTTGATTGACTTTATTATACATTTGATGTCAGGCCTAAGTTTCCACACTGATATCAGGAGCGATAACCGTGTTTGCTTAACATGTTAACTGACATTACTATTTATTCTATGTATTCATTTGTCGATGTGCAATGATCATACTTTATAATCTGTCGAAAATATTATTTAATTAGTATAAATAAATAAAAAATATCGTGCCTCATTTGCATATGAAAATAGACTTTACCACCACGCGTCACTATCAGTAGAATGCATATTACTAAAAAATTATATATGTATAGCGGGCACTTGTAATTTTTAGAACTGGTTGAATAGTGACACAATTATACACTTATTTACGGGCCGTTTCACTAAAATGTTCGTAAGTACAACATTATGATAGTCTGTAAATTGCACATTAACAATGTTTTATTGTAAACAATTATTGAATTTATATTTATTGAGCATAGGCTGCATATGCAGCCTATGCTCAATAAATGTAAATACATCAATTGAAATTTACAGACGATCCTGAATTTGCACTTACAACATTTTAGTCTTACGAAGTTTAGTGAAACGGGCCCCAGTTTGTGCCTACTGAGTGGGCATGTGGGTTTAATCTTGGCAAGAATAACATCGGCGGTTATGCACTATCACCCACGCATTATTTCCCCCACAGACACACAACCACCCAGTGTGTCATATAGATATACCTCCGATAATGCTAACACCGGTTACTCAATAACCCTTTCATCCCTAAGTGTCTGACATGAACGTAATTCGTGTTACACTACCGGCTGCGCTAATCTTGCCAATATGAGCAGACCGTGGCCACCCGCGTTCGATTATCGGCCAACGCGTCAGCATTTCGAGATACTTTGTATTTCCTGCTCTACTAGTCCTTTCGGATGGGGACGTTAACAAAGGAGAGTCTGGTCACGTTAAAGAACCAGAGGAGAGCTAGGCCCCCAGCGGCCGTCTCCCTCTGTAGACACCTCCTTCCTTTCTCCCATTCTTGTGAGACGACATGCAAGGTCATCGAGCCAGTGCCACCGTTAAATCCAAGCATTTGCATTTTATCTTGTCAATAATCATGATTGTCGTTATTTCAAAGTACTTGAATATTACGCTTAAAATCAAGCAGCTTGATTCACAGTTTGACTGTTTGTAGCACAGCTCAGGTTCACACAATCAAATTGCTTGATTGCGAGTTGGCTTTGCCACTATACAGTGGGGTCAGCGTGTAAGTGCACACACGAACGAACACGACAGGTTGGAACAATGGAAAAATGTTGATATTCGACACAGGATTAACGCAGACGGTTATTTAATTCCCTTAGCTGTAGATTGTAATGCCGTAGCTAGAAACCTGGGGCCCGTTTCGCTAAACGTCGTACAATGAAACATTTTCGTACGAAGATTTTTATATCTATATTTGTATAATTTTACTTTACACAATAATGCGGTTCACTAATGATACGTGTTCCTACTCTACTATGCAGGGGCAATTAAATCTGAACAAATCCACCATACATTTCGAGTTGTTAATGCGAACTTAGTTGTACATTTTAGTTTTGAACTTACGAATTCGAACTTCTTAGTCGTCGTACGAAGTTTAGTGAAACGGGCACCTGGGGACCGTTTCACAAAACTTCGTACAACTAAAGTATTCATAAGCACAAACTTATGATAGCCTGTAAATTTCACATTAACAATGTTTTCTTGTAAACAACTATTGGATTTACATTTATTGAGCATAAATGTAAATCCATCATTTGAAATTTCTAGACGATCCTAAATTTGCACCTACGAACATTTTAGTCGTACGAAGTTTAGTGAAACGGGCTCCTGGTCAAGACGATCGTCGGTGAGTGTCTCAGCCACGAAGGTCAATGTCACCCAATATGCATAGTGGTTAGGCATCGAATTGGGGCAGCTGTTGATGAAGTTTGATAAATATCCGATCAACATATTAGGAGATATTCAATATTTTGACGTACACTTCAAAACTGTTGAAGCCTACGACGACAACGTAATAGCGAGTGCTATGTGTGCTATGTGACCCTTCACACTAACATGGGTGAGACAAACAGTGAATGATGCACGGGTTTAAAGTCTCAGCAACAACTTATGCCATATACGGACGGGGCCTCAGTGGGATGGAAATACAGTGAAACATCTCTAAACCGGACACCCTGGGAGGTCCCCAGAGTGTCCGGCTTAGAGAGGTTTCACTGTGAATCAGGCATTTGATCATTCGTAGCCATAGTTGTTTGCTATGAGATCACGTTCAGACATTATCACCCGAGATAAATGACAAAGAAACTCATCCAAATAAGGTGTTTTCTTGGTGTCTGGTTTAGAGAGGTTCCACTGTACAATGAAAGTGTTTGTTTATGCCTAGGGAGGGGATTGAACATACAACCTACTATCTCACGAAACCTGCCCACATTTTACGGCCATATAAATAATGCAAACATGATATTTGTTTCGATAATATTAAATTGTATTAAAATTTAAGAATGAGCCTTCTTTTTATTTCGTGAAATTTGGTCAAATATTGATTGTATTACGAATAATAGACTTGTCTATGGACATTTAACATGGGGGTAAAGGAGGTACAGGAGCTGTGGGAGGAGTCAACAAACGAAAAATATTAGAATCTGGCTCCGAAATCTGGCTACATAGCTTGGAAATGATCTAAGAACACAAAAGTTAAATTTTGAAATTCGGTTCACTATTTCTGAAATACTAAAAGGTTACCCATGTTAAAACCCCATAGACATCGTCACTCTGTGACGATGTCTGTGGGGATTTAACATGCGGAAATAGTATTTTCATAATGACATCAATATTGGACCAAATTTCATGAAAGAAAAAGAAGGCCCACACTTAAATTTTTATAAAATTTAATATTATCGAAATCAATATTGTTTTTTTGCATCGTTTATATAGCCATAGTATTGCGGCAGGTTTCGTGAAACAGACAGTAGAGAACGTATTGAACGAATGACACAAAGCGACATGCGGGTCGCGGCCATCTAATATGTAGTTGTTGCCTTCGTGTATTTGGCTGTTTGCTACCGTCTACTTTGTGTCATTCGTTCTATACGTTCTGTACTGTCTGCCGAGGTTTTGATAGGATACCGAAAACCTTTAACCAAAAACTCTAACCCGGACGCACATACGTACGGATGTACGCCAATGTGCCGACTCTATCGCGCTGTCCGCAAGCGGGCGCGACAAAAAATGTCAAAGAATTTCTGTGGCTGTGACTGTAGAAGTGGAGCTTATGGGTTCTGCGACCAATGTAGATACAGAACAGTCTGTGCATCCGCACATTCTGCCCAGGATATACATGTACACTGTTCGCCATTCCATCAATGAAACACCCGTCATGCTTCTAAGACCAATATCAGGCAACGTGAGTGCACTATCTGATCAGGAACTACACTGGTCACAATTCCCATCAGTCCCATTTCTCCAGCCATAGCCATATATTCATGTACAGTAGAACCTTTTTAAACCGGACACGCTGTCAGGCTATGCATCCTTGATCTTATGGGCTTAATTGCCATCTATATCTGATGATAATGCCTGTTTATGTTCTCAACGCACAGCCGCATGCATTCACATATCCATAATGTCTAATTTACAGTGGAACCTCTCTAAACCGGACACCCTGGGGACCCCCAGGGTGTCCGGTTTAGAGAGGTTCCACTGAAGATGTAAATAGTGATATTGTCTAACCCCCCGATGCATCGGTGCTACTCTATCTGGCTAAGACACTGATTCCATTACTTCATTAATCTCACGTATTTTAATATCAACAAATCTGGCCCGTAGCGGAGCCGGAATTAATGCAATGATTGATTTTCCACATGATTCGTGAATCCACTCTTTAAACAGATAAAAAAAAACACACAAAAAAACGATTTGCAGCGTCAAAATGGAGTGTTGTCACTTCATCAATGGGACAACATCCAATACATATTGGTGATATTTATCTAAATAAATGTGGTTAAACTATCAAGGCTTCTGGTGCACTGATCCAGCGTGAACTGTTTCACGTCGAAATGGGCGCCGGATTCCTGACGAATTATCATCCATCTACATGCAATCGAGACTGCATAAACACATTATCGTTTAGTAACCGGCCCGAGACATTATGGATGGTGATAAGTAAGTATATATATGCAATTTCAAATCAATCCAATTATGGTTGCAGTGTACTTAAAAAACATTAAAGCAAATTTCAAAGTCAGTTGACCTTGAACTTGGAAATGAAAGTCGCATGGGTGGGCTATGGAATGAAAACATGGATGATAATAAAAACGTATATGACGTTTCAAGTCAATCCGACTTATGGTTGCAGAGATAATGGGTACTGTAATGTTATGTATTTGGTATGTACATGTATGTAATGAAGAACGACTTATGGACGAACGAACGAACGAACAGACGAATGAACGGACGGACGGAAATACTAAAACTATATACCCATTGACATACTCCGTATTCTGGCGTATACCGCCGGAATACGGAGTATGTCAATGGGTATATAGTTTTAGTATTTCCGTCCGTCCGTTTTACCGCCGGAATACGGAGTATGTCAATGGGTATATAGTTTTAGTATTTCCGTCCGTCCGTTCATACCGTTTTATTACACTACCAGTCCTCAAGAAGGCCGTGGTACAAATGTAAACCACCAGGGGCCCGTTTCACTAAACTTCGTACGACTAAAATGTTCGTAAGCGCAAATTTAGGATCTTCTAGACATTTAAATTGATGGATTTACATATTTTGAACATAGCCTATGCTCAATAAATGTAGATCCAATAATTGTTTACAAGAACACAGTGTTGATGTGCAATTTACAGACTATCATAATGTTGCACTTACGAACATTTTAGTCTTACGAAGTTTAGTGAAAAGGCGCCCAAGAAACAGCACTACAGTGCTTTGCTTAGTGTGAGTTCACCACACAGTCTATCTACAGTATCATGCTATGGTATTTTGATATCAAGTTTATCAACAGAGACTAGAAATTCCAAAACCTACAGATGTTAGTTCATTCCGTATTCTTGCCAAAAGACACGGGTAGTGTGGTATATTTATCATGTATCGGCAGGCGGCGGTAATAACCATCATTGTTGCACTCGTCGGTGTTTGGCACTGCGCTACATACATGTACTAGCCTGATATTACCACTCTTATTGCATCCCCGTTTTCCGCCGATACTGATTTCTAAACTCATTAGTAGTCACCGCCGATGACGTCGAAACTTGACGCAAGAGACAGAGCCCATGCGGAGTAGAATTCCTCATGAGCTCTGATTTTTTGGTCAACTTTCATCAACATTTACGGAAAATATTGTCTTTCCTAGAAATCAATATTGGCGAAAAACGGCGATGTGATAAGGTGCGTATATTAACACCAGCGCCGAGCTCTTTAGTTATGACTGTATGTTAATAACTGAAGAAAATGAAGATTATCAAATGACTTTTCATTTGATATGACAAAATGCGTCTTCATGCAGTGAGCCTTTATGCTGCATACACTGGCTGATGCGTTGCATAAATAGAGAATAGTAGGTTAGTGCCGTGAATGGAAAAAAACATCTGGCAAGGCTTAGGAAACGGGATTGGCGAGGCTCTGCAGTCGTTGAAGTAATCGAGAACCGGGTATTTAAATGTAAATATCATTTTCTTGTATAGAAACATCCAAACGATATTCGTTTCTGTGCATATCGTTGTACAGAACGATCGTTTTTCATTCATCTTCGTTAGTTTTGTTTGGGAACCTTCAACAGATCTTCACTGTACAAAACCATCATGCATGTATGTTCCATAGCCATCCGTATATAAACATAATGCATGGAACGACGTTATCCCGTCAACACAGTGCGTATGTGCAGTGAAACACGGTGCCGTGAAACATTTTTGATATCCTGTCAATACGACCTAATCACTGTGTATGAATATGTGTGCTGACTTGGATTATTTTGTTTTGCATTTTAATGCCTTTGTAGTGTTGACGGGATAAATAGAATAGTACGTTAGTGCCGTGAATGGAAAAAAATATCTGGCGTGGCACGGAAACGGGATGTGCTCGGCAGAGCCTCGCCCATCCCGTTTCCTAAGCCTTTCCAGATATGTTTTCCCATTCACGGCACTAACCTACTATTCTCTATTTATGTTGCAGGTCAACACGACGATTGACTGGACTTACATGTATGTATGATTTAAGAAATAAAACAGTTAACATCCCTTGTCAACGACATACACATGTACACATACAGTGGGGTCAGCGTGTAAGTGCACACACGAACGAACACGACAGGTTGGTTCCAACCCACACAAAGTGTATGTTGTTACCACTCAGTTGAACCGTCTCGCCGAGACGGTTCAACTGAGTGGTAACAACATACACTTTTGATGCGAAATGAGAAAAAATGCAGAAAAATATTTACTTTTTTTTATACATGAAATACAGTGGGGTCAGCGTTCCAACCTGTAGTGTTCGTTCGTGTGTGCACTTACACGCTGTCCGCACTGTACGCCGTACAACCGACATGTGGCCGCCAAACCAACACATGATGTGCCGCCAGCTATTAATGTTTCAAACATATCAAATATATCTTCAACTTGCCATGACAATCAGAAACATTAGATACATCCCCACATTTTGTATTCATCAATTGGATTCGGTTTGATAACGGAATCAATCTCGCGGGAGAAAAGATAAACTGTTGTAATACTAGATAGATGTGGTACGCCGAAACAAGACAGCCTTGTCGTTAATTCTGATTTGACACAGATTCTTCTCGCGGCCACTGTGGTGGTTCACTACACTGAAAAGCGGGGGCGCCGGACGCATCATAAAATTGGTCCGGCGAATTCACTGGGTGCCCCCGGTATCCACCCAAAGTGTATGTTGTTACCACTCAGGTGAACCGTCTCGCAGAGACGGTTCAACTGAGTGGTAACAACATACACTTTTGATGAGAAATGAGAAAAATTGCAGAAAAATATTTACATTCCGTTTTTTTTATACATGAATTACAAATATATTAAAAGTATTGATCCGGCAGTCGCCGGACCCGCCGGACCTGTTCCGATGCCCCTGAAAAGGGCCACTGTGATAACTTTGCTCACAGCCACCATTGCTAACATAACCATGTCTCAGGTAATGTCTCAGATAAACAAGATGTGTTGTCTCGCATCATGCACAGTAAATGACATACATACATTGTATATATAAATCAGTCACGGTATTTTATTTGATCACATTCCCAAAATCATGCGTTATATTCCAGTATATATATAAATCAGTCATAGTATTTTATTTGATCACATTCCCAAAAACATGCGTTATATTCCAGTATATGCTATCGGAAACTTTGACAAATAAGGGAGATAAGTTGGTTTGCATAATATCGATGGACACAGATGTGTATACGACTGAAAAATAACTATCCGTGCAAATGCTAGTTATTTTTCAGTATTATAAACGTTTTTTTACAAATCCATGTTTTACAGTCGCCTGACATGTATATGTACAGGTACAATGGGGTCAGCGTGTAAGTGCACACACGAACGAACACGACAGGTTGGAACGCTGACCCCACTGTATTTCATGTATAAAAAAAAAATGTAAATATTTTTCTTCATTTTTTCTCTTTTCGCATCAAAAGTGTATGTTGTTACCACTCAGTTGAACCGTCTCGGCGAGACGGTTCAACTGAGTGGTAACAACATACACTTTGGGTGGGTTGGAACCAACCTGTCGTGTTCGTTCGTGTGTGCACTTACACGCTGACCCCACTGTAGGTTCAGACATCCGATATACATCTACACTTATTGTTGTTTATAGTTTCATCACGTTGTAGGCATATCTGAGACTTTAACAAACCTGTATGCAAATGTAGTCCTGGGCCACATTGACAGACGTTTGTAAAACTAGAAAATGTGTTCACAGACCACGAATGCCCCCATCTACCGTTTTAACCCTTTCACCCCTAAGTAACTGGAATGGATTTTGATATGTTCATTTTGCAACCAACCCAACCGTCACAAAATGATTTTCAGACTAGTCCATTTATGAAAAGGGGATATTTTTTGTTCTCAAAAATATTAAAATTACTTTCAAAAAGTGCAGATCCTGATGAGACGGCTCGTTCCGAGCCGGCTCATCTGGATCTGCATTTTTTGCATAAACCGCTATAGCGGGATTTCGGGTTATAAGGGTTAATAGTAAAAGTAGGCCAAATTGCGAAATTCTAATTTTAAAAGGAGATAATCGGATAATCCATGAACCCGGGTAGAAAAACGACGGCGAGATGGCGGCGGCCCGCATTTCGCACCCGCCAAGACTTTGATAGTACACAACGCACATACGGACGTACGGATATCGCGCTGTCCACAGTCGGGCGCGACAAAAACTAGATGACCGCATGTCGCACCCGCTGAGGCTTCGATAGTATACCGACAAACTTCAACCAAATAACTTTAACCAAAGACTTTAACCGAACGCACGTACGGACGTACGCCAATTTACCGACTATATCGCGCTCACAGCAAGCGGACGCTACAATTAGCAATTCAATTTGTGCATGTCCACACAATACGCAAGCTACACGCCACGGTTCCAGCACTTGCGTATTACATGCCGTGTACGGTTTACAAATGTTATGAATTACGAGGATTGTGACGAGGATTGTGACGGGATGGGACGGACAGACAAGGGTAACACTCAATGCCCTCCCAACTATCGTGGTCAAACACAAAACACTAGCCGTGTATCGTTTATGTACACACCGGATTTGTTCCCGTTTCCACAGACGAACGACTGTCTATCGTATCTTTTTGACATCGTTATCGTTTTTATAATTATACCAGATGGCCGCGGCCTGCATGTCGAGCCCGCCGACGCATTTGATGGTCTAAGAGTGTATTTATCTGTAGTTTGAATTAAGGGTTGTGGAGATATAAGGTATGTAAAAGCTTTAATGCAAATTTTAAAGTAATTTGATCTTGAGCTTGGGCATGTGGGCTGCATGAATGGGCTATAGAATGAAAATATGGATGATAATAAAGAAATATTTGAAGTTTCAAGTAAATCGGAGTAAGTGTTGTGGAGATATAAGGTATGTAACAACATTAACACAAATGTCAAAGTCATTTGACCTTGCCCTTGGGCATGTGGACCACATGGGAAAGCTGGTCTGGGTATACACTGGTTGTAAATACTAATGGATATAGTTATCTCCCGGAAAAGAAGGCTGCTATTGATCCATGCATTTGTTCATAGGCTCTAAGATAATGAAAAACGCCGCTTGATGTCTGCAAGCGCAAATATGTTTGTTTGTAAACGTACATTAACAATTTTATATATTTAGAAACAAATTGCGTCGTTATCTGAAAACAAATGTGCGACATAAACAGTAAGTGTATTTTAGAAATACTTATCAGGTTAGAACACACCAACTAGTACATATTACTATATAATTTAACCGAATACAATTCAATAAGACCAGTCTCTCCTACGTTCAATATTCGTATGGGGTGCTGTGGGACCTTCTTGTACATGACTTGTAGCCGTTCTGTACTGGTTCTGCATGAATTACACAATAGGTTCACTTACTTCTAAGAAAGAAAAATCCAACCTTGTCATGTCCCCCAATATTGTTTACATTGTTTCGCCACGTTTGTATCACGTGACCAAGAGGTTCAGTGTTTTAATTAACACCCCAAAAGTGTTCCTCAAATGCAATTGTATTGGATCCTCAAATGCAAATGTATTGGATCCGGATTTGCAAGCAAACTCTGTCTGTGACCTCAAAACAGACCAACTATTTTTTTCATACCAGAAAACACATCTTGGTATTTCATTAGAATTGTCTCCAAGGAGACAATTCTAATGAAATGCCAAGATATGTTTTCATGGACTACATTTGTTTTCAGAGTTACTTCCCCTGATACATGTACAGTTGCAGATGTAGGTTACGTGCTAGTACTTGCGAACGGATATTATAGGACATGATTTAATTTACTGGTCTAATAGGTTAGAGGATACCAAATGGTGCGAAATCGCCCAGGGTGCAAAAATAGTGCGGTATAAAAAATTAGTGCGGGTGTTTTGAGGTCACAGACACCGTTTGCTTGCAAATCTTGATCCATTAATACCCAGTTTCACTGGATGAACATTTTGAGGTGCTTTTAACACCAGTTTTCAGCATATTTGTAGAATTTAAAAGAAAACACTGAACCTGTTGGTCACGTGATGTAAACAGAGTTTCCGTGGCGAAAAAATGTAAACAATATTGGGGGATATGACAAGGTTGGATTTTTCTTTCTTAGGAGTAAGTGAACCTATTGTTTAGTTCATGCAGAACCAGTACAGACTGGCTGCAGGTCATGTACAAGTGGGTCCCACAGCAACCATACGAATAGTTAAAGTAGGAGAGACTGGTCTTTTTGGATGGCATTCGGTTAAATTATATAGTAAAACTATTTGGTGGTGTCTAACCAATATTGCAATGAGAGATAGTTCAAATTGTCCAGTTCTGCACGTTCTGCATGAACGTGCCCATTAGCTGTATTTGAATGTTAGTGCACTTTGTGCTGACGCGTTGTTATTGTAAATAGTGTTGTAAACATAGGCTATTTTGAAAGAGCAACTGATATAAATGAGAGAACGTGCTGACGAGTGTATAAAAGTAATACCAACGCTATGTACATGTAAACAGATGATCCACTTACATACTGGGTACCCATGCCGCCTATGCAATGGTTGGTTCCGAGTTATATGTATATTCCTAATTAGGCAGATTGCGTTCCTACGGAGCCCCGCAGGGGACGTAGTGTTCTTTTATTTTATAAATTCGTTCCCTCAATTTAACAATTCGTTCCCACGAACTAACAATTCGTTCCCACGAATTAAAAATTCGTTCATTTATTCCCACGGGAACGAATTGTTAATTCGTGGGAACGAATTATTAAATCGAGGGAACGAATTATTAAATCGAGGGAACGAATTGTTAATTCGAGGGAACGAATTGTTATATCGTGGGAACGAATTGTTAATTCGAAGGAACGAATAATTAAATTTAGGAAACGAATTGTTATTTCGTGGGAACGAATTAATAAAATAGAATCCATGTCCCCCTGCAGGGCTCCGGAGTATACAAATATATACGTCAGTTGTGGGATTCGAGCCGGAGAAGAGACATTACTGTGGAGTCATCAGCGTGTAAGTGCACACACGAACGAACACGACAGGTTGGTTCCAACCTGTCGTGTTCGTTCGTGTGTGCACTTACACGCTGACCCCACAGTACATGTATTAATTTACAGAAGATGTTCAAGTCCTTAACAATATTGCACTATGGAAAGATCTGACAACTTGTATCGATAATAAACATGCGAATAACACTTTCAACACTACACACCTGTTTAGTGGTATTGGCAAACTGTGTAGATCCAGATGAGCCGACTCGTGACGAAATGTGCGCAAAGTCGTTCCGGTCACGAATCGGCAAACCAACTTGCTAAAGTTATATGTAACGAACTACGATGTTTGCCACATGTGTTGCACCTTGAGCTTCTGTTGCGGATTCACAACATAATAATGAACAAACAAAGAGCGAGTTTCACTAAACTTCGTACGACTAAGTGTAAAATAAAACATTTACGCAAAAAAAAACATTAGCACCGACAACCGATCTTAATATATTCATATTTAGGGACTTCAAAATGGTGGAAAACTTTAGAATTTGTGAACTCCGTCAATGTGACAACAGCTAAAAATCTTCGTACGGAGCTTTTATTCGTACGAACTTTAATGAAACAGCTCACAGGTTAGAAGTGAATTAATGGCGAACAGTGTAGGTATTGATCAGACTGCGCTGATCCGCGCAGTCTGATCAGGACCGACGCTGATCGCAGACACCAGCATATCTGTGACTGAAAGGCATGTTCGTCAGATTTCAAAACAAGTATTACCGAGTGCATAATACTATACTCAACAAAACTAGAAACGTCCCTGTTTTATAGCCGGTGTAGCTCTGTCTATGTATGTACCACATGTTCAAAGTACATGTATTTTCAAACTGTGGTGATGTTCAGAATACGATAGTGTAGAGTTTAGCCGATACACACGGTTTACATAGCGGCCAGTGACCGGAACGTTGATTTCCACTTTTTGCACGTGCACGCTATACTTGTCATCGATAAGGTGATTCAGTTCATGTCGTACCATTCATGCGATAGGGGCTATTCGGAAAATTAAAAAACTTTTTTAATTTTTAATTCACTGTTTTCGATATGCCACGGCTTCCGAAAACGAGCGAAATCAGGCAATTGGGATGCTTGCGGTGGGTATGGCCGCCAGGGCGGCGTCGCGCCTCGGTTTGGTTGTTGTCGGAAGACGATTGATCGTCTTGCAGCCCGGTACCAGCAGACTGGGGCTGTTCACGACCGGCAGCGACCTGGTAGGCCTCGTGTAACGACGGCTAGAGCCGATCGTTACATTACGTTGACGCACTTACGTCAACGTCGATTGGCAGCCACAGTCACTGCTAGGCGATACGGTGTCTCAGGGCAGACCATTCGCAACCGTTACGTCGTAACGCCCAACCAATCCGGGCACGCCGCCCGTACACTGGTCAGATAATGACCCAACGTCACCGTGCTGCCAGACTGTTATGGGCGCGACGTCATCTGAACTGGAGAAGGGCTGACTGGAACCGAGTTTTGTTCACCGATGAATCTCCGTTCACAGTTAGTCATGCTGACAGAAGATTACGGGTATACAGGCGTAAAAAATGAAAGATTCACCGATTGTTGCATTGTTGAGAAGAACAGGTTTGGGGGAGGGAGCGTAATGGTCTGGGGTGGGATCATGGGAAACCGGAAGACAGATTTGGTTGTTGTACAGGGCAACATCAATGCACAACGTTATGTTGCAGATGTGCTAAATGCACATGCCTTACCATTTATCCGTCAGCATGGTCCTGGTGTGACATTGATGCACGACAATGCCCGCCCATCACGTAGCCAGGGTCACCACTCAATACTTACAGCAAAACAACGTCGACGTCATGCCATGGCCCGCGGTCTCCCCGGATCTCAATCCCATTGAACACATATGGGATGAGCTGGGCCGCAAAGCACGAGCTAACCATCAGATTGACAATGTTCGCGATCTTACACGGGCGTTACAACGGGAATGGAGCAATTTGCCCAACGCACTGGTATTGCGTTACGTCACGTCGATGCGGCGTAGATCATTGCATGCATTCATGCAAATGGTGGCCACACTCGGTACTAACGAGATTTACTGAATTTGCCACATTACTTATTGAAATTCCATCTCTAAACATTAAGTAACACATTTCTGAGATTTTGTGATTTTTGATTTTGACCCCTACCGCCCTTGGCCGGTTATCTCTCGAATATTTAACAAGATATCCAAATGCAATTTATTGGCTTTGATACAGAAATGAATGAACTTGTTTTTCCATTTTGATTTTTAAAAGTAACCCTTTTGGTTTTTGATGAATCTTTCCTTAAACATGGAGGGACGTTTCTAGTTTTGCTCAGTATATTTAGACAGCTGACATCAGCACAGGCAAATTTAAACCGGACAAACCGGATAAATGTCTACCAAGGAATATATAAGGCCGTCTGTAGGGGATGGCTGGGTCGACAAGCCACGAAACGACCGTATCTGGGCCGCAAAACATAGCATATCATAGTTTGCACCTTGTTACAGTGTAACCTCTCTACAACAGCCACCCATGGGAAGACGCAAAACTGGCTGTTGTAGAGAGGTAGGCTGTTGTAGGGTGGTTAATGCTGAATTAAATTTTTTCGTCCGCTGGAAATGATTCTAAAATGCTGTCAAAACATGTTTTTATTGAGAAAGACAGCAAAAGCAGACGACAATTTTCGTGCTCAGCTCAGGTTAGATACAGAGGAAATCATCCATTTGGGATATAAAATAGCGGCTGTTATAGAGAGGGTGTTGTTGTACAGAGGTGGCCGTTCGGGGAGGTCAGATTGTGTTATATATGTAAAATATATTATCACGTGAATATGCATGCCGCAATTAAGGTTAAATCGTTACTCTCAACTTTCGCTGTCGTAACTATGAGAGCAACGACTAGACACATACATTATGCCTGACAAAATAAACGCTGTCCCGTCGGCGGAATTCACGTCTGGTATAGAAGTTACTCAAAAGCTTATACAGGCACATATTTACAACCGACAAAGTTGAATTTATGAGACAAAGTCACGTAAACAAATTACAATCAGTTTTGAGACTGACTACGCTGAATGAAATGTTGTCGTCTGCTGTTTATGTTTTATTTTCGATTTTTCTCATCAAAAACATGCTTTGACAGCACTTTAGAATCATTTCCATTGGAAATGATTCTAAAGTGCTGTCAAACCATGTTTTTATTGAGAAACACGGCAAAAAATAAAGCAACAGCAGACGACAGTTTTCGCGATCAGCAGGCTAAGGGTTAAAAGTATGTATAGGCCATAAATACTGGGCCCACCCATGATGTCCGGTTTATAGGGGTTTCATTGAATGTTTGACGCTAAGCCATTCACATACAATGTACTTGTATCATTTAATAATGGATTTCTCACTATCTCAAAAATCCCCCACCCAAAAAAAAAAAAAAGAAAAAAAAAAAAGTAATAACTTATCTGTTCGTTCCAAGCCACTTGACCAAACTGGAGTAACATGTTTGAACATGTCGATATAACTATAGCATTTATTTAGCATATTACTTGTTACATGCAATCCATTGTGTCATAGATATGTTCGTGTTATATATACATCATGTTGCCATATGTATATGACCTGAGCGAATAAACGAATTTGAAGAAAAAACACTCAACTCTATATGGATCCTTCCCTGCTTCATCTGCTTTGCCCTGGCCAACCCTCAAATAGAATCATTATATAGGATAACACCGTTACTGTTGAGTCTCCAAATATCATATGCACTTATACTCAGCCCTTAACACGGTCTGACATACCGGCACAGTGCGGTAGGAGAATGAACTAGCTACGGACGGTAGGGGAGTAATTTCAAGAGTTACAGTTCGCAACTAGAGGGTTGTCCTATTGTTGAGCTCTTCGAAATGCATTTTCCTGTGTCTTACGGCATTTAAATTCAGACTCCAACTGGTGGTAAACTGTGATCTATGTAAACTCCGTGGCTGAATGGGGGGGGGGTGGGTGGTTTCAACCCGGACCCCCCACCCCACCCTCTAGATCCGCCCCTGCTCAGTGTGGCTGGTTGCAAGGTCGGACGCTCGCTGGGTCGACTTGGGAGGGGGCGTTTGGTACATGTAGTATGTGCACGGGTACCAACCCGGGACTCCGCGATGTAGGCAAATACCAATACACGATCGACTGCTTGTCAATAAAGTATGATTGCAAAACTACTACGTTCTTCGAGTTAGAGAGGTTCCAGACAAGGTGAAACTCGGATGGTTATTACAAGAACTTCTACAGTGGAACCTCTCTAAACCGGAGACCCTGCGTAGTCTCATAGTCCAGTTTGGCGGGGCTCCACTGTTAATCAGGGGGGCCGTTTCACTAAACTTCGTACGACTAAAATTTTCGTAAGTGCAAATTTAGAATCGTCTGGAAATTTCAATTGATGGATTTACATGTATTGAGCATAGGCTGCATATGCAGCCTATGCTCAATAAATGTAAATCCAATAATTGTTTACAAGAAAACAATGTTAATGTGAAATTTACAGACTATTATAATTATGCACTTACGAATATTTTAGTCGTACGAAGTTTAGTGAAACGGGCCTCTGGTATTTGACAGTTTTCTATGGCTTGTGGTCATGAGCAGACATTATCAAAGGAAGTAAATGGCAATACACACATGAAACTCAGCAGAGAGAGATGTTATAGGTGTCCGGTTTAGAGAGGTTCTACTCTATATCCCAGGGATGGATTGTGGCCAATGGGTTAGAACACCTGACTTCCAATCCGGAGGTTGTGGGTTCAAACCTCACCTTAGACATCAAAAATACTTTCATAGTATTTCCATCCCACTTGTCTGTCGGATGAGACTTTACAACTGTGGACCCGTCTCTATATGACCCTAGCTGTTGGTGGGACGTTAAACCCTTTCACTTTCTTTTCTACTGTATATTCCATGTCTCAGGTGGTGACTCATTTAAAACGGCAATATTCATAACAACAACTTGCCTTTGCTACATTAACATGCAAGTTGGCAATAATCAGACACTCACAGGGTATGCGATAATAGACAGTGACAAACAGGCAAATATTATCAACATACGGGCAGGTCGCCGCGAAAAGGCACACGTTTATGTTCAGCCATTCTTACTTCAGCGCTCTAGATAAGCTGCGTATTTGCTTAAATACCCAATTAAAATTGCCAAAAACACAATTGAAATCAGAAGTAGCGAGTATCAAAAAGTGATACCTTTATCATGGCTGCATGAAACAATAAACAGACCACAAATATAGCATATTTATCTTATGTTCCATGAAAACACATCTTGGTATTTCATTAAAATTGTCTCCAAGGAGACAATTCTAATGAAATGCCAAGACATGTTTTCATTTCGAAGCAAACTATTCAATAATGTGTAAAGTAGTGTGATTTTATTTTACCCAATTAAGATTTTGAAATACCCAATTGCTTCAGAAATGATGGAGTGACAATACTCAATTACTAATTCCTTATCTGGAGCCCTGTAATACTTGGATTTAGTTTTATCATACTGTATTGCTTCTTGTTACGTGCATGCTAATTACAATTATAGACATAAAATAATACAGAAAACATGTCATCACAATGTAACTACAAAATGTATCATTAGAAAAAATGAAATCAATTTGTTTAAGTTATTGTGGGGGTTTTCTTGCACAGAGTGAATATGTCTATGGGGATTTAGCATGGGGGGGATTGTTTTTTCGCAATAAAGTCAATATTGGATCAATGTTCAAGAAATAAAAAGAAAGCTCATTCTTAAATATGACTAAAATTTAATATTGGTTCTCACAACATTAGTTACAGCCCTTACATCTACCTGTGTATTACTGTAACAGAAATACAGCAATTTAACAGCAATGGCGATACGTCTGTGCATTGTTTATATAGCTGTAACATTTGGACAGGTTTCGTAAAACAGACAGTAAGTTGCATCACTTGTTGATACATTTCGTGGCATGGGTAACATATCCGCGATTTTATGTCAGGCTCGGCTGCTAAACAGTCACTTCCCAATGCCACGTTGTGCCTGTTGTTTATATGACCCCTTGGTAACAGACAGCCGTCAATACTGAGTTTATTACTACATTACACCACCGCCTGCGTTAATCTTGCCCAGGTGTTATCCTTTCTGAACATCTATTTTGCAACCTCAACTCGCAATCAAGCGGTTTGATTGGCTGTGCCTGAGCTGTAGCACAACATATACGTTCATTGATGAATAACACACATAACAACAAAATCTTTAATAACTAGAAATGTGGCCTGTCGGCACACGAATGCCCCCGCTGGCAGCCAAAGAAAACGAGGCATATTTGATTATAAGCCATTTACCCGAGCGTTAAGGTTTTGAACGCACCTTGACGCTGGGCTTAGTGGGGGCGGGACGAATGTGGATTTGTCACAGGGCGGTAGAGGACCATTGTAGCAATGCGTGTGTGAAATGTGAAGCAGATCCGAGCAAGGAAACACAAATTATAAGCCATTTAACTGAATGTTAAGGTTTCAAACGCACCAAGTCTGTGACCTTGACCCTGTGCTTAGCGGGGGCAGGACGAATGTGGATTTGTCACAGGGCGGTAGAGGACCATTGGAGCAATGCGTGTGTGAAATGTGAAGCAGATCCGAGCAAGGAAACACAAATTATAAGCCATTAACTGAATGTTAAGGTTTCACAAACGCACCAAGTCTGTGACCTTGACCCTGTGCTTAGCGGGGGGGGCAGGAGGAATGTGGATTTGTCACAGGGCGGTAGAGGACCATTGGAACAATGCGTGTGTGAAATGTGAAGCAGATCCGAGCAAGGAAACAGAAAGTATAAGCCATTTAACTGAATGTTAACGGTTTCAAACGCACCAAGTCTGTGACCTTGACCCTGTGCTTAGCGGGGGCAGGAGGAATGTGGATTTGTCACAGGGCGGTAGAGGACCATTGGAACAATGCGTGTGTGAAAGTTAGTGTATGATTGAGAAACGCGCAAGTAGATTTGTCCCAAAGTGGCAAGTAAACAATTAAAGTGGAAAAGGTGAAGGTCAAAGGTGAAGGTCGAAGTAATGGGTGGTGGAGTGTGTAAGGCATGTTCATATGTATCATGTGTATAAATATTTAAGCGATTGGCAAAAGTATTGAGAAGTTAGTGTAGGATTGAGAAACGTGCACGTAGATTTGTCCCAAAGTGCTAAGTAAACATTTAAAGTAGAAAAGGTGAAGGTCAAAGGTCAAGGTCGAAGTACTGGGTGGTGGAGTGTGTAGGGCATGTTCATATGTATCATGTGTATAAAATATTTAAGAGATTGGCAAAAGTAATGAGAAGTTATTGTAGGATTGAGAAACGTGCACGTAGATTTGTCCCAAAGTGCTAAGTAAACATTAAAAGTAGAAAAGGTGAAGGTCAAAGGTCAAGGTCGAAGTACTGGGTGGTGGAGTGTGTAGGGCATGTTCATATGTATCATGTGTATAAATATTTAAGCGATTGGCAAAAGTATTGAGAAGTTAGTGTAGGATTGAGAAACGTGCACGTAGATTTGTCCCAAAGTGCCAAGCAAACATTTAAAGTGGAAAAGGTTAAGGCCAAAGGTCAAGGTCGAAGTACTGGGGTGGGGGTGGAGTGTGTAAGGCATGTTCATATGTATCACGTGTATACATATTGACATAATATGTGAAGCCATGTAGAAGTTACTAAATAATATGGTAATATCGGGACGTACGGACGGACGGACGGGACGGGACGGACGTACGGACGGACGCCGGTAACACTATATGCCCAGTACCTTTCGGTAGCGGGGGCATAAAAATAGCATATCCTTCAATGTGAGAGAAAACCGTTATTCAAATTATACGCTCAGTGAATATTACAGCTAAGCACCTATTCACTAAACTTCGTATGATAAACAGGTTCATAGGAAGAGTTTTTAGTAATTTGCTTTTCACATTAACGTGTAATACTACCATTTCTCGCCTACATTTACACATCATTACATACGAACACATCCACTAAAAAATACCAACATCGCCTTCAGCATGATCAGTATAAATGTTATTCTAATTGCGCATTTACGAACTTCTAAGTCGTACGAAGCTTAGTGAAACGGACCCCAGGTGGTTATAACCTACATTGCGCGCCGTTGCTAAAATGTTCGTAAGTGCAAATTTAGAATCGTCTGGAAAATTCAATTGATGGATTTACATTTATTGAGCATAGGCTGCGTAAATCCAATAATTGTTTACAAGAAAACATAGTTAATGTGAAATTTACAGACTATCATAATTTTGCACTTACGAACATTTTAGTCGGACGAAGTTTAGTGAAACGGACCCCAGGTGATTATAACCTACATTGCCTACCGTTGCTTACACAATGATAAATGACCGATCCCATTGTTTTAATCGTGAACTGGCAGTAGGACAATGGCTGAAACAAAACACAATTGCCGCATCTATCAATGACTACGAAATTAATAGAACAGCTACTCGGCGACCTTGAAAAGATCCGCGATTACGCCACGAAATAATGTGGTATCCTGTTCTGTAAAATGGAGATTTGGATAGCAAAATGTGACTCGCAATGGAAATTAGAGGACCGTTACATGTACATTGTTGAATCGTGCACATGAGGCTCCATGTAATTTAGCAAATTGCACGCAGCACTCTGGCTCAACCGAACAATATGTTGGTATCGTTATCTGATGTCTGGAGATTGGATGACAAAGTGCGACTAGTGACTCGCATGCTTGGTAAATGTAGCTCCGTATCATAAGTATTAGTTAAAGTACATTGGTTTCGAGTTATGGTATTTAAAGACGCCGAGGGCTACGGTTCTAGTTATGATATTTAAAGACGCCGAGGGCGTCGCCCTCGGCGTCTTTAAATATCATAACTAGAACCGTTGTCCTGGCTCGTCTATGTCTGGTTAGCTATATTATATCATACTTTCTCCTTCGCATAGTCAGTTTCTTGTCAAACGCCAGAAGAGGCGAAACTGTCTGATGGCTGGAACACACACAGATGACCAAGTTGACCACTACATGTGCCTTAATAGGATACAGTAACGAGGCAGTGTTCATATACTATTCTTTATTACAAAATACATGACTAATGTGCTTGGAATCAAGCAGCTCGATTGGCTGTGCCAGTGCCGTGCTACAGCTCACGTTGATATTGCCAATATAGATCAGAAGCATTGATAATGTCGGCAAGATCAACGCAGGTGATTGTGTAGTATTACGGAAGCAAGTCACACGTGGTCTTGTTCCATCTACAAATCTAGTTCGCGGCCTTGTGCAGGGATTCCACGCCGCCAAGTGCCAATTGGTGATTAGGTTGTATCGATGTCTGACAAATTACGGCGAAATGGCCGATTACGTAAAAAAATGCACTCTCATCGGGGGATTTTCATCGCAATATTACACAGCAATAGACTCTGTTTGGGGTATTGGTCTAACCTATGAATCTCCTCGTGCAGGTGGACGAACGATGTTCATGACCCGCAGTGCATGACCCGCGTATTCAAGCTAAACATACATGTATTGATGTGTAGATTTCAGATGATATTTGAACAATGTTTTAAATGTGCAACTTCATCCATTAGATTTCAATTTACCTCTCGTGGATCGTGACATGATAATCATACCATCTTTACAAATGACACAATTTCAAGTTTAACCCATTACCGGCTGTGTCGATATTCGTATGGTTTAAAGGCACTGTTTCCCTGAGTATTTATCAGATGGGAAATGTGTGTATTTTCACCCAAACTTCTGTCGTTTTTGCGATTTCCGTGTCTCCGACACGGAAATCGATTCTTCGCAAAACGACACAAGTCTGTGCCAAACTGCATAGACAACGAAATGCAGCTCATGAAGACGCGTTTGCTGCGCCATATTTCATCAAAATCCGTTTCATATTAAGGAAAATATCAAATAATACTTTCAAGATTTCAACACTTTCAGCCACTGTTGTTGTTGTTATGACCACGTGATCATGCACCTTGTATATTATAGTAATACATTAGCGAATGCGGTTTTGCTCTACTTGAAACCACAGGTGTTTGAATAGATTGTCAGTATGTTGGTGTCATATGGTGGGGTCACCGAAATCCACCGAGATCTACCCAAATCCACCAAAATACCCATATAGTGGGGTCAGCGTGTAAGTGCACACACGAACGAACACGACAGGTTGGTTCCAACTTGTCGTGTTCGTTCGAGTGTGCACTTACACGCTGACCCCACTATATGGGTATTTTGGTGGATTTGGGTAGATCTCGGTGGATTTCGTTGGTTTTGTTTAATTTACATAGTTTTGAGCAACTACTCATGCTCAAACATTACACACGACAAAACTCTCCAATTATCTACACATTCACCGTTCCGAACTTTCCGGCCCCTTGTACTTCGCGGGAAGTGACGTAAATTGTATGTTGATAACAATGCACCCGAACCACCGGATATACCAAAATAACCCATGAAACACCGAAATATGAACCATTGTTCAAGAACCTGTGCTTGATACCAGAAGTGAACGCGGTCCAAACGCGAGTTTCCTGTATGTGTATTCTTTATATTAGCCAATAAAATCCTTATTTGTGTTTAATCAATATCTGAGAAAATCGAAAATGCGATAAAGGTGGTACATGTAACATCCGATATCTATATTGATCACATTGATGTCCATTTTGAGAAAGTTTCACTGTAACTATCTAGTATGATTTCACGCACTGCGAACCAGTAATTTCGTCCATTTTACTTTGACAGGCGGAACAAATTGTAGCGAATAAAATAATACACTTATCATTAAGTGTATAAAATATATTTCTGTGACAGGTCGTACTAACAATTACGTTTCAATGGTTTATAGATTGCTATAAAACGTGATTTACAACGCAATAATAAACAATTAAAGTACATCTGTATATATTTACATACGAGCACGTGACTGTGAATGTGACTTGAGTAAATGTGGTTTGTGGTATTTGCAACCAGCGTAGACCCAGATCAGCCTGCGCATCCGCGCAGGCTGATCTGGGTCTACACTGTTCGCCATTCTGAAAGTGAAACAGCATGTACATGTAGATAAACGAATATGATATATCAGGTTGCAAGCATGGATGTGCTATCTGGAGCCCGTTTCACTAAACTTCGTACGACAAAAATGTTCCAACGAAGATTTTTATAAAGAAACTTTACATGTTAAAGTGGGTCATTGATCCTAGAATTCTCCACCTACCTGTAGGGCCATTACACCTGAACAATTCCGCCAAATATTTCCTAAAGTCGGCCGCTAATGTAATGGGGACCTTGTTGCACATTTTATTTTCGCACTCACGAATTTGTGAGTCGTACGAAGTTTAGTGAAACTGACCCCTGGTCATGATCTATGCTTACCAAAAATATCATAAATATCCACTGATACAGACGACGTTATCCGCATCCTCGAGTCAAAATGAAGGAAGAGTAGCGTGAGGTTACGACACGTGACGTTATTCGACCAAGTTGCGAACAGTAACTCTTGCAATCTACTCCGCAACTATGTCAATTAGTATTCGAAGATAGTGTAGCCACGGACGGTACGGGAGTAGATTGCAAGAGTTACTGTTCGCAACTATAATTGATCGCGACACATTGTATCAGTGGCATTGCCTGGTACACAGACGGCTGCGTTAATCTTGCCACCAACTGGTACCGGTCACTTACAGAATTGGGTCATGTCTCCATGCATATAACAAAACATATAATTGAATGAAGCACATTCAATTTATCAGCTGTCTCATTTTTCTAGCTGGTCATTTATAAGAGCACTTGTCAAACTCGGTGTCCAGCCATCAGGGATGTTCGGATGTAATTCTTACTACTGTTAGTTTCACGAAACCTGCCCGAATTAAATAATGCGAAAATATTATATCTTTCGATAATATTACATTATAACAAATTTAAGAATGAGTCTTCTTTTTATTTCGTGATATTTGATCCAATATTGATTATATTGCGAACAAATATTTCCCCATGTCAGTAACATTTATTTTAACATAGGGACTTTGTTTACACAGTGAACTGATTTTCAAAATTTAACTTCTTTTTTCTTAGTTGGATCATTTCCAAGCTACCTAGTTAGATTTCCAAGTCAATTTCCATTATTTTTGTTTGTTTACTTATCCTCCAGCTCCTCCACCTCCTTTTCCCCCATTGCATGTACATGTTAACTTTCCATAGACGAATCAGTTTTTCGCAAGAAAATCAATATTTGACCAAATTTCACGAAATAAAAATAAGCGTTACTGGGAGCCGTTTCACTAAATTTCGTGCGACTAAAATGTTCGTAAGTGCCAATTTAGGATCGTCTGAAAATTGTAATTGATGGATGGATTTACATAGGCTGCATATGCTCAATAGATGTAAATCCAATAATTGTTTACAAAGAAATAATTGTTAATGTGAACTTTACAGACTATCATAATTTTGCACTTACGAACATTTTAGTCGTACGAACTTTAGTGAAACGGCTCCCGGATTCTTAAATTATGATAAATTGTAATAGTATCGAGTACTGTTAACGAAAGTAAAGAGAAATAAGTAACAGTGATGGATATACACCTCAACAACTTTAACCCAAAACACGTGAACGTAATTTGACCTTGAACAAAAGGGCGGCATGGTTGGGCTATATAATGAAAATGTGGATGATGACAAATATACAGATGTAGTTTCAAGTCAATCCGACTTATGTAAACGTAGATAGTTGGTGCCGAAAGCTTTCACGTAAATCTCGTACAGACAGGTGGACAGACGGACAGTGTGACGACTATATGCACTCCGAACATTTTTTCGGGGCACAAAAAACGTGCAAATGTTAAGATCGGTCCATATTGCTGACATAGGTCCTTTGCAGTCCATATACCTATTTAAAATCAAAGGACTGAAAGTCCTGAAATCCTTCGCAGTTGCGACAAAAAGTATTCTCTCAAAGAGTCGTCACAGACTGTAATGCACTCCCTAGTGATTGTGTAAATTCGAACACACTAAATAGTTTCAAAAGTTCACTCAACTCCGCCTGGAAGAGAGACCCAGCAAATTCAACACGTGAAAATATTGTACAGACATTTTAACCATGATTTAGTTGTGCTCTCCCCCCAGTTTCAAAGACAATTATCCAATTTGACGTCGCTAAAATAGGCCAGTACAAGCCTAGCTTACAAGAAACGGCCTTCAACCAAGGTTGAACCAACGTAGGTAGAAAATAAAAATAAAGTACTTGCCCAGGTCAAAAAAGTTACTCGCCCAGTTTTTTTTAAAAATAAATTGCTATTTCCAGTTTTTGTAATGTTGCATCTTATTTATAAAAAAAAAGCTTTTACATATGATCATTACCAAAACGTATGAGACATATTCACTATTATTGTTATTTATATTTTAAGTATTAAATGAACATAAACAAACAAATAGCAGCGAATTTGCTCAGAGGCTTGCACACTTCTTATTTTCTATAAGCGTTGAGTGACATAGATTTAGTTTAATTTATAGTGGCTATGTTTGCATGCGCTGCGTGCTGCCTTAATTACTAAATTCAATGGTTTCGGACCCGGCGCCGACCGTTTCGTCCCAAGCCGTTATGTTCGGTGTCTGAAATGCGCGTTAACCCAACTGTATACGAGACGATATATGTGGCCGCGTATACACTAGTCTATACTCGCAGTCCTGTTATTTGTTAGACCGGCCGCGTAAAGCCGACAAATAATCCGTGAATTAAACTTGCCCGATATGGACCGTGTTCAAAATCGCTAGAGATTCTAACCGTAACCGTGTACATGGACACTGCTTGAATCTTACTTCCCGCAAATTGACGTAAACTGTAAACAACAAATGGTCGCTGAATTAATACCATTTGTTGGCCGTTATCGATGGAATTAATTGGCAATTTCTTCCAAAAAAAAAAATCCTGACCTAATCTTTCACTCGCCAAACTGGGCGAGTGCCTGTAGAAAGTACTCGACCGCCACAAAAAGCACTCGCCATGGCGAGCTGGGCGAGTGAAATTTCAACCCCTGATTATTGTATCGATTCAGGTGCGCGAAATGACCTTGTCAATTTGCATAAACTGAAGCCATCACAGGCGCTCGGATTGTTCAACAAAAATAATAGAGAGTCGCATTTCATCACACTATCGGATTATTTAATGATTAGGATGCATGTTTTGTTGAACGGGTATATAATAAATAGGTTTTTGGATTTGTACGGAAATATATTTCGGCGTACTCGTTCGTTCGGCGGAACCTAAAATTATTCAAACTCTAAGACAATGTTTCCTTTGTGAAGTGTATCGTACTGCATTTTCTGTGTAACGTCATTATAGATTAGTTGATGTTTTAAGTAAAATTGACACTGATTAATAATATCGATGGCTCAAGATGATTATTTAAAGCATGCGGTATGTAACTGTCAAAAAACAATGTTTTTGTTTTAAATCATC
Organism: Conchocele bisecta; assembly: GCA_029237695.1. Taxonomy (NCBI): domain Eukaryota; kingdom Metazoa; phylum Mollusca; class Bivalvia; order Lucinida; family Thyasiridae; genus Conchocele; species Conchocele bisecta. The sequence continues at coordinate 44,207,955 of CM055266.1, forward strand.
ACCATTTCGCTGTCCAATGTTGGATTTTATCGAGCCATTGACCTATGACTATGTAAACGATTCTGTAATTTGTCGGCATAAAATGGCGGAAACTACTTTTCATGAGAAACGTGGTTAATTGTATCAGTGCGCGTGAAAAATAATATACTCAAATTAATACATGTCAGTTTATATTATATTAAATCAGATAAACATTTTGTAATATAAATGTCGTACAGAAAAATTAACAACACATGTATTACACTACACAATATAATGTTAGCTCACTATCAGAACTATTTTTCATGGCGTATAACTACGTATAAATTACATGTGGAGCGGTCGATCGTTGCGCTAAAAATATAACCTTCCTAACAAAATATTTATTATGAAACACGACAGTTAATATTTTATAAAATCACAAATTGTTTTTAAAAATATAACTGTAGCTGAAAAAAAAATGTAGCTGGCCAAAAATGTGAGTGGCACGTTCATAATGCACCGCTCGCTTTGGAACTCTCTCACGTGGCGTAGCTAGAATCATGAAGCATGAAGTACGTTCGTTGGTCGACAATTACTCATTTGCATAAATCATGTGAGGTCTCAAAAACCGTATAAGGACTATATCCAAGCAAATATGCTAGGATAAAAAAACAATTGCATATGCATACAATTTGAGACACCATATTTTTACACGGGGCCTTGAACTCTTTGCAGGATGGCAGAGAAAATAACATCCAACGAAGTACAAGTATATTTCTTATCCCGTCAACACAGTTCGTATCTGCCGTGAAACATTGTCAATACGACCTACTCACTGCGTATGAATATGTGCGGTGGCGGGAGTTATTTTTTTGTATTTTAAAGCCATTTGTAGGTGTTGACGGGATAAATAGAACAGTAGGTTAGTGCCGTGAATGGGAAAAATATCTGGCGCGGCACGGAAACGGGATGTGCTCGGCAGAGCCTCGCCCATCCCGTTTCCTAAGCCTTGCCAGATATTTTTCCCATTCATGGCACTAACCTACTGTTCTCTATTTATTTCCTCCGTAAATATATGTATGTCTGTGAATCCTCCAGACTCAATTCTAATGAAATCCGACACATATTCCTGATATGTATATGGAGAAATAAAAGAAAATACAACAAGAACTGGCATCGTAAAACGAAGGTAATCCCCTCGCTGACAACCTCATTCCTCAGTGACCTTGACATTGGGCGGTCGGACGCGGGTTGTATGCAAATGAAACCACTGTTCCTAGACATACATTGTGGCCAAATAGTATCAAAATTGGTGAAGCGGTTCATCAGTTATTGAATTAATAAAACAAACAAACAAACAAACAAACCAACCAAACCAAACTTTAACATGTTTGCGAAGTGAACATAAGTCCTCAGCGACCTTGACCTTGGGCGGTCGGACGTGGGTCGTAGCTAAACACATTGTGGCCAAATATTATCGCAATCGGTGAAGCGGTTCATGAGTTATTGAAACAATGAAAGGTGTTGCTAATGTACGCACGTACGCACATGCATGTACATGGACTAAGTTAAACATCGCATTAAACATTAAAGTAAATCGCCATAAATACAACGAAAACAGGATGGTCCATAATTCCTTACACAGCAACATGTTACATGATATACATTGTGCCAGCACTGTTGTCCAATAATGACGCATAAATATAGGGTTCACATGACAAACGCAGATGATGAGAAACCAGTAATGGAAAACATGGTCAATTTAGGTATACCAATACAGTAGAACGTCTCTGAACCGGACACCCAGAAAGATTTGTATTCTTTTTATGGTGTGTTTAGTTGAGTTATCTGTTATGCCAATGTGTGTTCCTGTTCTCAAAGCACACAGTCATTTCTTGGAGAGCTTTGCCTGTTTTACAGTGGAACATCTCTAAAGCGGACACACTGGGGACCTCCCAGGGTGTCCGGTTTAGAGAGGTTTCACTGTATACAAATGGGGTCAGTGTAAGATGGCCCATTCACACGTGTCCCAGCTCCATGTTGGTTTATAACCATCATGACGGTAGCTGGTTTGTACGTGTAGTTTGTTTGCTTATGTTTGTTTGATTGTTTTTTGCTTGGCTGGTTGGCTTGCTTGCTCTTGCTTTGGACATAAAACCACATTGAATCAAGCAATATCGTTATCTATATGCTGTACATGTTCATACAGTGGGGTCAGCGTGTAAGTGCACACACGAACGAACACGACAGGTTGTTTCCAACCTGTCGTGTTCGTTCGTGTTTGCACTTACACGCTGACCCCACTGTACACTCCAAGAACTTTAGCGAATATCGAATGTATAATCAGAGAGAATCAGAGGGCGATATTGCTTCCTAGGGGAGATAATCCACAATAGTCCCCTCAACCAATGGCGGCATTTAATTCATATACCGAATATTGAATATGAACATGATTAAAGTCGCTGTTTCAGAAACAGAAGCAAAATGCTTGCTGGCTGAAGAATCGTGTGTTGCCATTTCATTTGTATGCCTCGCACTTTCTGTTTCTATTTCGGTTAAACGCCCGGGCAGTCCAATCAGACTCCGGCTGTTTCCGTGATTACGCTTCGGGTATTTTCAGGACGGGAGGGTAATATTGTAATACTCCCCTCTAATATCGTCCGCTGCGTTGTGAAGCACCGTAGACTATTCTCATCACGTGATATGAAATTGACCAATTTGCAACTCCTAGAAATTGTAATGAGGTATAATTATATGTTATCTCCCTTGAGATAGCATATTGTGTCACACAAATGTCTGTGGGGGCAGCCATTGATCGTGCTACGCCTAAACGACGAGTACGACCAAGGAACTAGTGCCATGTGCCAACATATAAATCCTATGGCGTTTTGGTCTGTACTGCTGCTTTTTATCTAAAATAAAACTCTACATATACTATTCTCTATAATTTTCACAGTTTTGTGCTCAGTTCATCAGTTAAATTCTGGAAGATACTAATCGAGACATTTCGTGCGTATGAATACAGCAGCTATTATATTTAGGTCTCATGGAACAGTACGTATGTAGCTACATGTAGTAGTAAGGGTGGACGATTTACTATATATTTCAGTACTGACCCTGCAAGTTACACCATTGTGTTTTAGAAAATTAACTCACCTCACACACCGATCAGTTTTTGTGGAGATAACATATTTCAGTACTTTCAGTACTTTGATAATATATAGTTAGTTCATGGTCATTCGGGGAACGGTCAAAACAATTGTCCTGAGATGCTGTGGATTACCCGAGGCACTATTGCCTTAACCATCTGAACCCGAAAGCCCGCTATAGCGGTTTATGCAAACAGTGCAGATCCAGATGAGCCGGCTCGTAACGAGCCGTCTCATCAGGATCTGCACTTTCTGAAAGTAAATTTCATATTTTTCATAACAGAAAATACCCCCTTTTCATAAATGGATTAGTCTGAAAACCGTTGTGTGACGGTTATATTACTTTCAAAATTAACATTTCAAAATCCATTTCAGTTACTTAGGGGTGAAAGAGTTAAGGCAGAAGGCCGGGGGAAATAGTGCTTCGGATCGTCCATAGCAACGCGGGACAATATGTTTTGACTGTTCCTAAATGACCATGAAATAACTGTTTTATTACTCAATTTGTAAACACTGTGCACGTAAGTTGTCGTGGGTCGCATCGACTGACCAATATACATTACGTTGAATTTTATGACGTACTCTTCGACAAAAAACATGACGTCGTGATTTTCAGAGGCGAACACAATCTTATATATATATCATCATATACTCAACATACTATTGTTCGTGAAATAATAAAGTAAAAAGTACAATAAATGAGAATTCAGAAGAATCGCATCAGTCTGTTGTTAACCCTTAAAATACTTAATTAAATGTTGCCGTCTGCTGCTTATGTTGTATGTTAGTCATCAAATACATGTTTGAACAGTACTTTAGGATCATTTCCAATGGAAATGATCCTAAAGTGTTGTCAAACCATGTTTTTATTGAGAAAGAAGACAAAATATGAACCAACAGCAGACGACAATTTCGGTTCCTGCCTTTAAACGGTTAACATGCAAATATGACTTACAGTTTCTACTAGTTTCTTTAATGCGGAGGATATCTATTTTCCGTAATACAATATTCCATTTTATTACAGGACAACTCATAATGTATATATCACGATGATCTGTTAATTCTATTTAACTAACCATATAAATAATGAACACATAACTTTAATAAAGTAGGCCGAACATGTTTGCTTAATTTTCAAGGCTTTGTAAACACGGATCTCTATAGGTAATACGTCAGTATTTGCGAAACAAATATAGGCCGAATAGATACATATGTGGTCATGAATATTCGTGCTTTCTATCAAATATGTGTTTTGCTACTTATTCAGCATGCTGTCACCCAGAAACAACACTGATCAAATTGCGCCAATATGAATACAATGTACTACAGTGGGGTCAGCGTGTAAGTGCACACACGAACGAACACGACAGGTCGGTTCCAACCCACCCAAAGTGTATGTTGTTACCACTCAGTTGAACCGTCTCGCCGAGACGGTTCAACTGAGTGGTAACAACATACACTTTTGATGCGAAATGAGAAAAAATGCAGAAAAATATTTACATTTTTTTTTATACATGAAATACAGTGGGGTCAGCGTTCCAACCTGTCGTGTTCGTTCGTGTGTGCACTTACACGCTGACCCCACTGTAGCAAGGGCATTGTTATCACTAAGCTAATCCCCTCGCTGGCAGCCTTGATAATAAAAATATCATGTGTTTAACATTAAAAACAAGGCAAACATAAGTCCTCAGTGACCTTGATCTCTGGCAGTCGGACGTGGGTCGTATGCAAAACACAGCATCATCCCTAGACACACATTGTGGCCAAATATTATCAAAATCGGTGAAGTTGTTCATAAGTTATTGAAACATGAAAAGTGTTCTAACGCACGTACATGTATGCACGCACGTACGGACATGGTCTAATGCTTGCCTATCAGCGAGGGGATAGTAAGGCATTGCATTGTTGTAAATAATTGTTGCAAACCGACATTAACCAATATTATTATCCTATACATAATGCGAATTCAATTGACTTTGAGTTTGTTTAAATACCAAAATAATTGATATTAATAGAAATCGAATCGCATTACACACACACTTATAATATCATGATAATATTAATATTATAATAGAATGATACACCGGCTGACAAAATGGGCCGTACAACGTTTGCAACCAGCCCCAGTTCACACTGTGCATTTGCGCTTCCTGAGTTTGGAGAGGTTCTACTGTATGTGCAACTAAAATAGTAATTGGATTTTGGAATCGTGGTCCGTTATAGGGCGTGTCAAGTTCCAATGCCGCAGAATGTAGCTGTGACCGGAGCAATGGGGCTAGTGTGTGTTTGCGACCATTGTAGATCCAGACCAGACTGTGCATCCGCACAGTCTGGTCAGGATCTGCATTGTTCGCCATTCCATCAATGAAACATGGTTCATGCTTCTAATAAGCAACATAGATCGCTATCAGGCTGCACGAGTGTGTTCTTTAATCAGGAGCTACGCTGTCTCTAACGGCGACTGGAGACCCTTTTGAAATTCAGAAGACGTCACATGAATTGGTTTATGGATTACGTACTTGTCCTTGGTATTTTGAATGAGGGATACATGTACTTAGAAACGTTTAGAAATTGTTTAGCGGTAACATTTACATACGTATACAATTACTTTTTGTGAGAAATCAGGCAAACGGAAGAACAGCTATCACGTTTTCCAGAAATAAGATGATGTACATTCACCATTAGTAAAGGTCATACTGTTTTCAAATGACTTGTATTTCCCTTTTGTTGTGCAATGTTACGGAGCCCCATAGGAGACGTATAGAATTATATTTTATTAATTCGTTCCCACGAAATAAACAACTGGTTCCCACGAAATAAACAACTGGTTCCCACGAAATAACACGGGAACGAATTGTTAATTCACCTGCGGGGCTCCATACAATGTTAACATACACACATTTTTGAGACAAACTCGAGTACAGTATATGTATATGCGCAATGATATGTCGCGTGTCCTATATAGCGTTGACCGATGAACTTGATATCAACAGACATTTGCCGGGTTTTCTCAATGACTTTTTCGGTAGACGCAATAGTAGGAATATTTTGGCAATTCGGAAGTATATAAACAGTTTATATTCTGGCTTACCACAATGATTTATATTTTCCGTGGTTGTGCAATGTTAACTAATCAACAGTTTGAGACACACTTGAGTACAGCATATGTGCCTGTATATGTGCAATATTATTACGCGTGCTTGGTAGTCTCAATGATCTTTTCGGTAGACGCAATAGTAGGAATGTTTCGACAATTCCGAAGCAAACAGTATTCTGGCTTACCACAATATTAAATGAGCTTAAGGAATTGGCGACAACCGGTGTCGCAAACTCAATGAGCTCGTAATCATCATTGCGTGGCACATATTATTATATGATTCAGAAGTCCAGACAATGATATTGCCCAAAAGAGGGTCACATGATTGCGGACATATATGACATTCAACCTAAATATCAATCTCGGACTCGTCTCGCTTGCGAGACGAGTCCGAGAGCGATATTCTAAAAGTTATATTGACCTGGATGCGTGAGTCACTGATCACGCAACGGAAACATGACACGGTACAACGACGAGCCAACTGAATAGAACTACGCAAATAGTATCATCCAATCAGCAATAAGCTTACAAATGTACTTCGCACCTGGCAGCAAAACAACACCAATGGATGCAAACTGAAGCAAAAGTGTACATAAATGTCAATCGGGTTTCAGTAAATCCATACAAGTAAGTCATATAATAAAATAATTATGGTCTTTTGAGTCGGTGCACACGAGATTTACGGACCTTCGAAAAGACATATTCACCTCGGCCGTCGGCCTCGATGAATATGACTTTTCTCGGGTCCGTAAATCTCGTGTACACCGACTCAAACGTCAATAATTGTATATTGTATACTGATCAGAAGAGGGTATCGTCTATTTCATTAACAATAACCAAATTGTGCCACGCATATATATATTGTTGCATGCTTGTCCAGCTTTGTCACGCGGACTAGGGGCCACATTGGTGTAAGACAATATAGAGAATAGTAGGTTAGTGCCGTGAATGGGAAAAAATATCCGGCAAGGCTGAATAATTTCTTTATTTCTCATCAGAAGTATATGTTGTGACCACTCATTTGAACCGTCTGGCCGAGACGGTTCAAATGAGTGGTCACAACATATACTTTGGTTCAGAAATAAGGAAAATAGTTAGAGGAATAGTAGGGTTAGTGCCGTGAATGGGAAAAAATATCTGGCAAGGCTCAGGAAACGGGATGGGCGAGGCTCTGCCGAGCACATCCCGTTTCCGTGCCGCGCCAGATATATTTTCCCATTCACGGCACTAACCTACTATTCTATTTATCCTGTCAACACCTACAAATGGCTGTAAAATGCAAAAATAGTATTGACTGGATATCAAAAAAGTTTCACGGCACCGTGTTTCACGGCACATACGCACTGTGTTGACGGGATAAATCCTTTTTGTTATGGCAATTCGAATTTATTTCTCGCTTCCGCCCTTCACTGGCAGAGACAACGTACCACACGACGTGTGCGGCCACGGAACAACAATATCTGACTGCACGAATACGGAGCCCCGCAGCGGACATGGATTTTTTTTACTAATTAGGACCCACAAAATAACAATTCGTTCCCTCAATTAACAATTCGTTCCCTCGAATTAACAATTCGTTCCCCCGAATTCCCCACGAAATGACAATTCGTTTCCTATATTTAACAATTCGTTCCCTCGAATTAACAGTTCGTTCCCACGATATAACAATTCGTTCCCATGAATTAACAATTCGTTCCAGTGGGAACGAATTGTTATTTCCTGGGAACGATTTGTTAAATTGAGGGAACAAATTGTTAATTCGTGGGAACGAATTGTTTAAAAAATATATATACGTCCCCTGCTGGGCTCCGTACATGAACACATACGGTAGTCACTATATATGACTGACTGGAGAAAAGGGGATTATGGGATTTGTGACCAGTGTAGCTCCAGATCAAATAGCACCCTCTTGTAGCCTGATAACGGTCTGTATTTTATTGATAGAATGTCAAACTGTGCGGATCCTGATCAGACTGTGCGGATGCACAGGCTGATCTGGATCTACACTGGTTGCAAAACACATAAGCCCCATTTATCCTGTCACAGCCACATATATACATGTACACCGGACGCATACGCCATAAGGTACTTTTTCTCAGGCAGTTGCCCATGTATAGGTCACTGGCATTTCAGAAATATTTAATCCACAAGGGCTGTTATATGACAGCATCACGTACTGCTAAAACTAAGTAACATAAGTATGCTTAACTATAAATACAATTACATGTGGATACAGGTTTAATTGACACGTGTTACGTAAGAGACTATGCTCAATACATGAAAATCCATCAATTGATATGTCGAGACGATCCTAATATTTGCACTTACGAACATTTTAGTCGTACGAAGTTTAGAACATAGAGCCGTTTTCCCGCAAATTGTTCGCTTAGAAAAAAAGCCACTACAATAGAGTTGAGTGACTGCTCCATCGGCGTGGGTGTCCATACAGCGGCTATTTACATGTACATTACCGCCTGCGCTAATCTTGTCAATATCTGTCAATTTCTCTATCTCAATATACTCGAATATTGTGCTTGAAGTCAAGCAGCTTGATTGTCTGTGCCTGAGCTGTGCAACAGCTCAGGCTCAGACAATCAAATGGCTTGTTTTGGCATTGTCGATATATGGTTAGAAAGGTTCATAATTTTGGCAACATTAACACAGGCGGTTGTGTACATGTACGTTCATCATATTGTAATGTCGTCGAGATTAACACAATTCTATGGATGTATCCAATTATCTCACGCTTTAAAGGTTAGACCACACCAAATAGTTTTACTATGTAAGGTAACCGACTCCTATCGAATAAGGCCAGTCTCTCCTACTTTCACTATTCGTATGGATGCTGTGGGACGCACTTGTACATGACCTGCAGCCAGTCTGTACTGGTTCTGCATGAATTAAACTGTAATTTCATTTACTCCTAAGAAATAAAACTCCAACCTCATATCCCCCAATAATGTTTACATTTTTTGGCCACGGGAACTCTGTTTACATCACGTGACCAACAGGTTCAGGGATTTCTGTTAGATGCTACAAATATGCTGAAACTGGTTTTAAAAGCACCCCAAAATGTTTCTCAAGTGAAACAGGGTAGTAATAGATCCAGATTTGCAAGCAAATTATGTCTGTGACCTCAAAACGCTCGCACGCACTATTTTGTTTATACCGGACTACTTCTGCACACCACTGGGCGATTTCGCGCCATTTGGTATTCTCTAACCTATATGGTGGTGTATATTAACACAATTCTATGGCAGTATCGAATTATCTAACGCTTTGTGAGGTCGTGGAGATTAACACAATTCTACGGCAGTATCCAATTATCTAACGCTAAAGACAGTTCGGTACATTTCGTTCAACTGGGATTATTTCTCGAAATAGGATAATCTGACTTTGCTGGAATTTATTTTGGAACATACAGTGGGGTGAGCGTGTAAGTACACACACGAACGAACACGACAGGTTGGAACCAACCTGTCGTGTTCGTTCGTGTGTGCACTTACACGCTGACCCAACTGTACTTGCACGTGTTTATGTACAAATTACGTTCCCTTTTCTTTATATTCTCCTCATGTAATACGGATATATGACAACACCGTGCTAACGTATGTTGATATCAGGTTTATCAGACACGGTTAGGAAACGCGTAGGAATTCCGAGGCTCGCCTCGGAATTCATACCGTTTCAGAACCACGACTTGATATAGCAACACATCTGTACAACGTTAACTGGAATTTCCAAGTCATTTGACCTTGACCTTGAGCACAGGCGCCTCATGTGTGGGCTGTATAATGAAGATACGCTTATGCAATGTCAAGCCAATCCGACTTACATGTACATTTGTACCTGACTCCATAGAGGGTCATTTTGTGCTGGCCTTATGGCCAGCACAAAATGACCCTCTATGGAGTCAGGCCAAATGTACGGTAACATAGTTTAGTTGCAACATATTTAATTGTTTTCCATGTACGATATGTTTGGGCCCCACACGTTCCACCAACTTATTTGGCTCTAACCATAGTATACAACAGATTAATATGTACATGTATTCCAGTCAAACAAGAGACGGCAATTGAAAGGAAAATGACATGCACAATATCGTATTTATGTTCACAATGAATAAGCTTGAACGGTTGTGTTTTGTGTTGTTTTTGTAACCAGGTTATACACACAGTGACAAATCTAGTGTACAGTACCAACCGTATATGTAGTTTTACTGTAAGCCTTAAGGTAATATGTATGTAGCTCATTATATTTAATTAAGATGTGTTTCACTGTAATTTATATAATTGTCGTGTCTATTCGATGTTGCAAACGACAACAAATTGTTCATATGGTGCTAAATTACAGTGGAACCTCTCTAAACCGGACACCCATGGGGACCTCCCAGGGTGTCCGGCTTAGAGAGGTTTCACAGTAGTAGATAACATATTTATTCCGTTAACACAGTGCGTATGTGCTGTGAAACACGGTGCCGTGAAACAATTTGTGATATCCTGTCAATACGACCTATTCACTGCGTATGAATATGTGCGGTGGCTGGGATTATTTCGTTTGCATTTTGAAGCCACTTGTAGGTGTTGACTGGATAAATAGAATAGTAGGTTAGTGCCGTGAATGGGAAAAATATCTGGCGCGGCACGGAAACGGGATGTGCTCGGCAGAGTCTCGCCCATCTCGTTTCCTAAGCCTTGCCAGATATTTTTCCCATTCACGGCACTAACCTACTATTCTCTATATACATGTAGTAGGTAGCCGAAAACATTAACGCAAACATCGGACAAACAGATATGATGACGCACAACGAGCAAACGACTGGTTAGCTTGCTGTGACATGTATAGATACTTAGAAATGAATGAAATATTTGAGTTTTGTTCAATGACTCCCAAATACATATGTGGATGTGACTTGGGAAATTGGGTTTCTGTAATAAGCGACCAGTGTACATGTAGCTCCTGATCGAATAACACACTCCTGTAGCCTGATAACGATCTATACTGTTTGTTAGAAGCATGGTGATGTGGATCTACACTGGTCGCAAAACCAATAAGCGGCATTTCTTCAGTCACAGCCATTTATGGCTTAATTGGCGAAAAGTAACTCTCACAGAAGTCTGGTTTGATTTGCGAAACAGGACGAGAGTGTCTCTTTTTTCACCCATACTTTTGAATAGTTCATGAATATTGTGTACCAATCATGATAATTTCATCAACTGTTGTTTCATATCTTCTGGGAATCCAATCGAAGAATGACCTATATGTCCATGTCCAGCTGTAGATTAACTATGGTTGCGACAGGAGAAATGGGGCGAATGTGATATATGACAACTGTCACTCCTGGGGCCCATTTCACTAAATTTCGTATGACTAAAATGTTCATACGATCGTCTGGAAATTTCAATTGATGGATTTACATTGATTGAGCATAGGCTGCATATGCAGCCTATGCTCAATAAATGTAAATTCAATACTTATTTACAAGAAAACCGTGTTAATGTGAAATTTACAGACGATCATGATTTTGCACTTACGAACATTTTTGTCGTACGAAGTTAAGTGAAACGGGCCACAGCTGTGATAGGAGAAATGGGGCGTATGTGATATGTGACCAGTGTCGCACCTGATCAATAACACCTCATGTATATGTAGCCTGATTGACACATTTCGCTCCTGATCAAATACAGGTAGCACCTCGTGTAGCCTGATAGCGATCTATATTGCTTGCTAGAAGAATGAAGGGCGTTTCATTGATGAACAGTGCAGATCCTGATGTGACTGTGCGGATGCATATGTTGCTTTGAATGTATATTGGTCGCAAAGGCGATAATCCCCTGTCTTTTACACAGCTTGTAAAACTAATTACAGTGGAACCTCTTCAAACCGGACACCCTGTGATGTACCCAGGGTGTCCAGTTTGGAGATGTTTCACTGTAAATCAGACATGTGAGCACTTCTGGCGCATTCTAGTGTTTTGCAATCATGAAAAGTCATTGTAATCGGAGACACATAACAGTGAAACACATCTAAGGTAAACATCAATATCTTCCCGACTGTCTGGTTCCAATGTAATTCATTATTGTCTGTTCCACGTTTTGCTGCCGACGAACATTTGGCTATTAAACAAATTAAATCTAAAAAATATTTAAAAGCAAGTACTTTTTCATCAATAACAAAAATGTCACCCTCTCCAAAAGAAATTTATTTGATGAAATTCCATCAAATATTAATTTTATTGCGAAAAAAACGTGTTTCCTATGGGAATTTAACATGGGGGAAAGGAAGAGGAGGCGGACCAGGAGGATAACAACAAACGAAAACAATTGGAAAGTGACTACGAAACCTGGTTAGATAACTTGGAAACAAGTTAGATTTTGAAAATCGGTCCATAAATAAAAACATATTTAAAATTTATTTTTTTCGCAATAAAATCAATATTGGATGGAATTTCATGAAATAATTTTTTTGGGGAGGGTGACTTTTTTGGTATTGATGAAAAAGTACTGACTTTTAAATATTTTTTAGATTACATGTACATTGTAATATAGCCAAATGTACGTCAGCAGAAAAACGTGGAACAGACAGTAGTTCGTTATAACCTTCAGAGATACATGGATTTGGTGTCTTTTCTTAACGACTCACCAAATTAACTTGATTGGCGAAACGTCTCTTTTCTCCTGATTCTTTTGAATATTCATTTAGATTGTGGAATAATCCTGATAATATCATCAACTGCTGTTTCATTTCTTCTGGGAAATCAATGAAGGAATGACCCATTTGTACGGGTCGAGAATATACATGTGCATGTTTATAACCATGATTGACGAAATGGTCACATGCAATTTGCGGTCGGTCTGGCTTTTGATCTGCTAGCGCACTCAATAGGTCGCATGGTGGGTGTATGTTACGGAGCCCCGCAGGGGTCGTAGACTTCTTTTTGTATTAATTCGTTCCCACGAAATAACAATTCGTTCCCTGAATTTGACAATTCGTCCCCACGAATTAACAATTCGTTCCAACGAATTAATAATTCGTTCACTCAATTTAACAATTCGTTCCCACGAAATAACAATTCGTTCCCACGGGAACGAATTGTTATATTGTGGAAACGAATTGTTAATTCGAGGGAACGAATTGTTATATCGTGGGAACGAATTGTTAGTTCGAGGGAACGAATTGATATCGTGGGAACGAATTGTTAATTCGAGGGAACGAATTGTTATATCGTGCGAACGAATTGTTAATTCGACGGAACGAATTGTTCTATCGCGGGAACGAATTATTAATTCGAGAGAACGAATTGTTAAATTGAAGGAACGAATTGTTAAATTGAAGGAACGAATTTGTATTTCGTGGGACCGAAGTAATAAAATACATCCATGTCCCCTGCGGTGCTCCGTAGTACGTAGCGTTTAAGCCATGACCATTGTTTTCCAGACGGAATGGCGAACGGTGTAGACCCAGACCAGACTGCGCGGATGCGCAGGCTGGTCTGGGTCTATACCGGTCGCAAACGTCAAGGGCCCCATTTGTCTAGTCACGATGAATCCAGAACATGCTTCGTGGTCAATGAACAGCTCTTGCATTTCGTATTCATTTTTCGCTGACAACCCACGGAATTTCTTTAAAGATGGAGTCCCACCTCACAGTTTGTAATATGAGAAGACATAACTTTTACGTCCATTCTTTAGATATGAGATTTTTTCGGACAAAATAAACATGTATTTACCATTAACGGACATTCTGCAATGCAATTTGAATCGGACCAAGTTTAAACAACGTTCCATTCCTTCTCTGCAGACTGTTAAGACCAACTATATAAGTAATGGTGTTAAATTCAGTATTGGCGGACTCGTAGCGTTAACGGCTGGAGCATGGTGATCGTTAAAAGGAAGAGACCGCAGTAGTATTGATGAAAACTAAGATTTACCGGATACCTCATGGGCGCCGCCATTACACTAGACGCATTAACAACAAAACAGTAGACCACGTGATCCCATACCCTGATGTATGAGATCATTGCAAATGATGTCACATTGCAAATGATGTCACACATGTACATGCAACGAAACGTAGAGGCTCTTACACAACCATCTGCGTTAATCCTGCCCAGATTATCAACACGTTTCTCACAACATGTATTGAAATGCCAACACGCAATCAAACAATTGGTATGTCAGAGCCTGAGCTGTAGCTCAGCAGAGGCACAGTCAATCCAGCTGATTTATTTCAGTACAGTGGAACCTCTCTAAACCGGACACCAATATGAGTTTCTTGGTCATTTATCTCAGGTGATAATGTATGTTCGTGATCGCATACCACACAACTTTGCTATAAATATTGTAACTCGCATTTCGGTGCAGCACTGCATAATTTAGATGTGCATGTATACTGTTGCAAATGCTATGAATATCTGAATATACAGTATACTATGGAGCCCCGCAGGGGTCATAGAATTATTTGTTTTATTAATTCGTTCCCACGAAATAACAATTCGTTCCCTAAATTTAACAATTTGTTGCCACGAATTAACAATTCGTTGCCACGAATTAACAATTCGTTCCTCAATTTAACAATTCGTTCCCACGAAATAACAATTCGTTCCCACGGGAACGAATTGTTAATTAGTGGGAACGAATTGTTATATCGTGGGAACGAATTATTAATTCGCCTGTGTTTTTAAGAACATGAATCACAACCTGACAAACCACACAACACATACCATATATACCCACTGCTGTACTCTGTTATTTGTTATAAAATCCAGTGACATGTAAGCAGTTACACTCGAGTGTATTGTCAATGGTGTCTACTTGCGAGTAGTATGGCTTTACCTATGGGTAACGTGTACACTAACAATAGGTTGTGCATCAGATTGAAAAGTTTACAGATTGAAATTTATTTTGTGATTGAAGAGAGAAATGCTCAGATATCCCGTATTGTGTATAGCTTGCTGACATAATATTTATAGTACGCTGTTATCATATCTGTCTATGATGCATTGAACCAAAATTTATTAGGTTTACTGTCATAGTATTTGCTGTATGTGGCAAATGCTCGAAGTGGTGAAACTGTACGATGGCTTGTACACACGAAGATGGCGGAGATGGCGACTCACTGTACCATATAGTATACAGAAAAAAGTCAATATTCACATATATTTTATTCCCATATAACCTCACCCTTATGAAGCAATTGTCATTGAGGATAAGCGTACTTTTCTATGACATATTTCCTTAAATTGTCATTAGCCTATTCATGAGGGTGTAGGCGCAGAATGTTATGACGGCACGAGAAGAACAATCGAGACAATATATGCATACAGTGAGGGATGAATAGAACCCTGATTCTATCTCTGAATATTCAACACAAATAATGTGTCTTTTTCTGGTACCTTGCACAAGACAGGGACTGCTCTGTGACCATCAGACGGCCCTGTAGGACCCCCTATTGTTCACCCTCCCCTATTGGGGAGGGTGAACAATAGGGGGTTCTATAGTCCTCCCCTATTGTTACCTTCCCCTATTGTTGCCAGTCACAAAATTCATGTTGCATTGCCGACTAGAATGGTGATATCGGAATATGCATGGTGATATCGGAATGCGCATGGTGATATCAGTATGTGAATATGTCATATATCGAACTCTTAAAGGTACATGCCAACTCAGTAGGCATATGTTGTTTATAGGAATTAAATAAGCGTATAAATGTGTCACTATTCCACCAGTTAAAATTACAAGTGCCCGCTATACAGATATAATCATATGGTAATATTCATTTTATAGAGAGTGACTCGCGGTTGTATCAGGCTATTACATATGCGAACGAGGCATGATATTTATTAATTATTTATAAAAAGTAAATGCGTCACCTGAACAAATAATATTTTCAACAGAGTATACAGCTATAAAGTATGATCATTGTACATCAAAAAATAAATACTGAGAATAAATAGTAATGTCCGTTAACATTTTAAGGAAACACGATTATCGCCCCTGATATCAGTGAGGCACTTTCGTCTGATATAAAATGTATAATAATGCCAACCAATACGTGTGATAATGGTGAATTAATGTTTATTTTGCCAGAAAATGTCATATCTACAGAATATACAAAACTATCTGTCTCCCTATATACATGTAACCTGGCAGTTTGTGCCTATTGAGTGGGCATGTACCTTTAACCTGGGATATAATATCCCGGCATCTGTTTTGGTCGGCAGCTTTTGTTTTTGAATACCGACAAGAACTGAATTGTGAACATGCAGAGGGGTAACAGTAGGGGAGGGTGAACAATATGGGGTTTTACATGACACAAGCGAATTAAATAGACTTTTGAAGCATACATCTACAGACCAATATAGTATTTAACATGATTAATAGGGCGCATTAATACATGCATTAATGTCTTACCCGTCACGGAGAAAGCGGGCAAACACCCGGCAATTAGACGCAGTCAGAAATGGACAGTCTAATTCCCGACTGGGCTAATTAAATATAGGTATCAGGAGTTGGGACATAAGTACATGCAGATGTGTGGGCATCTGATACACCACCACTGGATTGTGTTTACTAAATGTAAGTCCCGAAACATGGATCGCGTTGTCATTCGAACTCACCGATTATGACAGCCGCAATGATACCCACCGGATCCGGTGGGTATCATTGCGGCTGTCATAACCGCCCCGCCCCCCCACCCCCGCCCTCCCAGGCCAATCCACCGCCCCAGCCATCCCACACACAATCCCCATAGGCAGAGAGGAAAAATGATACATTACCGCCTGCGCTAATTTTGCCAGTATATGATAAATTTCCTTATTTCAAAACTAGATTTGTCAGTAAGCGAGGTTTATGGAATACCCCCGCGTGGGCCCAGGTACCCCTAAATATGTAAAATAATTTCCAAGTATGTGGGCTTGTGACCTTGACTCTGAGCTTAGCGTGGGGGGGGGGAGGGGGGTTGCACGAACGTGAATTTGTCACAGGGTGGTAGAGGTCCATTGGAGCAATGCGTTTGTGAAATGTGAAGCAGATCCGAGCAAGGAAATAGAAATTATAACCGATTTCTCTGATGTTAAGTTTTGTAAATAGACCAAGTATGTGACCTTGACCTCGATATCAGCGGGTATTTGTCACAGCATGATAGTAGAGCCTCAGAGGAATGCATGCATGAAATATTAAGAATTTTCGATGAAAGAAATAGAAGTGTATAACATATTTCTCTGATGTTAAGTTTTGTAAAGAGACTAAGTATGTGACATTGACCTTGGGATCAGCGGGGGTTGGACGGTCATGGATTTGTCACAGCATGGTAGTAGAGCCTTACATAAATGCATGTGTGAAATATTAAGCATTTTAGATGAAGGAAATAGAAGTTATAACATATTTCTGTGATGTCAAGTTTTGTAAAGAGACTAAGTATTTGACATTGACCTTGGGATCAGCTGGGGTTGAACGGAACGACCGTGGATTTTGCACAGCATGGTAGTAGAGCCTTACAGGAATGCATGTGTGAAATATTAAGCATTTTAGATGAAGGAAATAGAAGTTATAACAATATGTCTCTGATGTTAAGTTTAGTGATGGACGGACGCACGGACGCACGGACGCACGGACTCCAGTATACCACCCACAACTCGTTGCGGGTGTATAATAAGAGAAGATAGTGCTTGAAATTCGATTCATCAAGCAAATTGATTGGCTGTGCCCGAGCTGTGCAAGCTGTGCAACAGCTCAGCCACAGCCAATCAAACTGCTTGATTGCGCGCGTTGCAATTGCCAACCGATGCTCAGAAACATTGACAATATACGCAAGATTAACGGAGGCATTTGTGTAGATGTATTACTACTCACCGAAAGTAAAGTCGCCATACTCCTTGTCCGACACTTGGCCCATTCTCCAGGCAATGACGACGGGAATGATATTTCCTTTCAATTATAGTACACGTACGACAATACCATTTATGTCTCATCGGCAAACTGTGAACCTACATTTTCACTCTCCAATCAAAGAACTACTGTCTGTTTCACGAAAGCTGCCCAAATTGTACGGCCATATAAACCAAGGTGTATGATCACGTGGTTTCGAAACCCAATTTTCCGACGTGACGTAATCTGTGACGTCATTTTTACAGTAGATTTTCCTTAAAATCTTCCTAACAAACTGACGGATTTTGATATGTAGCGCACCAAATACGATGGCATATGTGTGTTTATGGGTGCTCTGAAAGTTCTTTACAATAACTTGTAAATTTCACAAAGAATCGAGTACTGTTTATTTCGTACATTCACGTGCTCTAATTTTTATTTACATTTACGGTAACCGATTATTCGTCAAAACGACATAATTATGAGATTAAAACCGCCTATACAATAAAGGGCAACGTGTATCGCATTTGCTGCGGTATGTTTCATAAAAATATGTCATTTCATTAGACAGTAAAGGAAATCTACTGTAAACACATCTAAAAAAACATGACGTCATGCCGTTCGGAAACCACGTGATCCCCCACCTTGTAAACAATTCAAAAACAATATTTGTTTCGATAATATTAAATTAAAGGAAAATTTAAGAATGAGCCTTCTTTTTAATTCGATGGAACGAATTGTTATATCGTGGGAACGAATTCTTAATTCGAGGGAACGAATTGTTAATTCGAGGGTACGAATTGTTAAATTCAGGGAACGAATTGTTATTTCGTGGGAACGAATTAATAAAATAAAATGCATGTCCCCTGTGGGGCTCCGTATGCACTTGAGCAATGCACTTCTACTGCGTTCGTACTGAGCTACAATAATTCGCCTCCTATATGTTATCTACATCGCGAGTGGTACGAAGCGGAGTAGCAATTTTGTTTCTGCTGCTTTCGTTGCTAGCATTGACCAGGTGCATGATCACGTGGTTATAAGAACAACAACAGTGGCTGAAAGTGTTGAAATCTTGAAAGTATTATTTGATATTTTCCTTAATATGCAACGGATCTTGATGAAATATGGCGCAGCAAACGCGTCTTAATGAGCTGCATTTGGTGGTCTATAGGGAGTTTGGCACAGACTTATGTCGATTTTGCGAAGAATCGATTTCAGAGACACGGTTCTTCGCAAAAAAGACATAAGTTTGGGCGAAAATATAGAGACCACCAAATGCAGCTGAACAAGACGCGTTTGATGCGCCATACTTCATCAAAATCCGTTACGTAATAAGGACACTATAAAAGAATACGTACTTTGAGTCAGATGGATTCTGGAAATTTCAGTACTTGTTATTGTTGTTAGTACCACGTGATCATACACCTTGATTGAGCTACACATATGTACGCCAATGCAACTGTTTTTCAGTCATGCTTCGTTCTACATTTTCTGCTTAACTCATGTTACAATGTAACTGCTGGAGACATTTTGCTCAGATGACCGGTACAAATATCCGTGGTGTCACCTGCTAGTGACACCGTCTTCATAAATTGTATCGTGTGGTGTTTCTGTAGCCTATTTCACCAACATTGCAAAGTATACTTTTCTAGCAAAATGAATGTGAATGTATTACATTATCACAGGTGATATAGAGAATAGTAGGTTCGTGCCGTGAATGGGAAAAAATATCTGGCAAGGCTCAGGAAACGGGATGGGCGAGGCTCTGCCGAGCACATCCCGTTTCCGTGCCGCGCCAGATATTTTTTCCCTTTCACGGCACTAACCTACTATTCTATTCATCCCGTCAACACCTACAAATGGCTGTAAAATGCAAAAATTGTATTGATTGGATATCAAAAATGTTTCACGGCACCGTGTTTCACGGCACATATGCACTGTGTTGACGGGATAAAATGTAATACATTCAGTATAATAATAGCATCTGTGATATTGAAGAAAAAGTATGTCGAAACGGGTTCGTGGAAGTAACTTGAACGACATGTAGTGATGCACATTACACAGTTTCAAAATGGTAGTGGAATAATCTCTATTTACATGCATCTGGAGCTCGGATCTATATATGGTGGCTCATTTGTGTCATTTCACCTGGTAGTTTCTACACCACAGAGACGGAATTAAAGGTGCATGCCCACTCAGTAGGCACATGTTATTTATAGGAATTAAATAAGTGTATAAATGTGTAACTATTCCACCAGTTCTAAAAATTACAAGTGCCCGCTATACAGATATACACATTTAGTAATATTTTTTTACTGATAGTGACGCGCGGTGGTATCAGACTATTTTCCAATGCAAATGAGGGATGATATTTTTTAATTATTTATACTAATTAAATGCGTCACCTGAAAAAAATTATATTTTCGACAGATTATAAAGTATGATCATTGCATTGAACTAAATACAGAGAATAAATAGTCATATCCATAAACATTTTAAGGAAATACGGTTATCGCCCATGATATCAGTGTGGAAATTTACATCTGATATAGAATGTATAATAATGCCAAGCAATGCGTTGGGTAATGGTGAATGAATGTTTATTTTGCCATTAAATGTATCAGATGGTGTCTCTGATATACAGAACACTTTGTGCCTACTGGGTGGGCATGTACCTTTAAGAATCATAAATTCCGTTTCTTTGTTTCTACGACGTTAACAGATGAAAATTAAGATTCTTAATGTTCGTCTATACTCGACATAGAAAAGAAGGAAACGACATTTGTGGCTGTGATTGGAGAAATGTGGCTTATGGATGTTGCGACCAGTGTAGATCCAGATCAGCCTGTGCATCCGCACAGTCTGATCAGGATCTGCACTGGTCGACATTCCATCAATGAAACACCCGTCATGCTTCTACATGTAACAGGAAATGTAATACATCGTTATTAGGCTTCAGGATTGTGCCATTCGATCAGGAGCTACTCTGGTCACACATCCCTTACGCCCCATTTCTCCAGTCACAGTCACACTTAAGGTTTTTAACTTTCGTCTCTTCGCGGCGGAGAAACGACATAAGAAAACAGTCGTCTAAACGCGACGTGGAAACAATGTTATGAAATGTGTAGTTCGTCCTACTTTCTAAACCAATCGCTGGACAGCATTGTGCTCCGCTTATTTCACATATTGCAACTGTTAACCCCAATAAGTTGCATATTGCCAGATTTAATGATTAACTGGAAATGGAAATTCAATACTCGTATAGGATATTGCGTTGTACACTTGGCTGCGCTATAAGTATGTTATTGTTCACATATTAATTGTGCTTCAAGAAATAAATGGTGTCGTTGTTTAGTGCTCGTATCTACATTGTACATGTACACGACTTAGAAAGGAACAACGGTGTAAGG
Organism: Conchocele bisecta; assembly: GCA_029237695.1. Lineage (NCBI taxonomy): Eukaryota > Metazoa > Mollusca > Bivalvia > Lucinida > Thyasiridae > Conchocele > Conchocele bisecta. The sequence goes on from CM055266.1 coordinate 44,229,439, forward strand.
GTCTTAATGTTCGTCTCTAAACGGTGTGCAGTCGAACTTAACCCTTTGAACCCGAAATCCCGCTATAGCGGTTTATGCAAAAAGTGCAGATCCAGATGAGCCGGCTCGTAACGAGCCGTCTCATCAGGATCTGCATTTTTTGCAAGTAATTTTCACACTTCTTAGAACAAAAACACCTCCTTTTCACAAATGGACGAACCTGAAAATCATTTGGTGACCATTGGATTGGTCGGAACATTAGCATATCACTGTCCATTCCAGTTCCTTAGGGTTGAAAGGGTTAAATCAGGTTCTTAATCTTAATCACTTATGGATTTTGCGACCAGTGTACATGTAGATCCAGATCAGCCTGTGCTTCCGCACAGTCTGATCAGGATCTGCGCTGGTCGCCATTCCATCAATGAAACACCCGTCATGCTTCTAACAAGAAATGTAATACATATTTGTATATCGTTATCAGGCTTCAGGAGTGTGCTATTTGATCAGGAGCTACTCTGGTCACACATCCCCTAAACCACATTTCTCAAGTCATAGTCACACTTGAGGTTTTTAAAATCAGGTTCTTAATCTCAATTTCTCTATGGAAGGAGCCACCGTATGTAAAAAATTGTCCCGATGCAAAAGTGAATTGTACATGTAATGTAAACGAGAATAAACTTTTTAAACCAATTCGCCACCCATTGCATGTATCCCATCGTTGTGGTGTTTGAATAATAACAAGGTGCATGATCACGTGGTTACAACAACAACAACGTCGCCCACTCCAAAGAAAGTATTATTTGATATTTTCCTTAATATGCAACGGATTTTGATGAAATATGGCGCCGCAAACGCGTCTTCATGAGCTGCATTTGGTGGTCTATGGAGTTTGTCACAGACTTATGTGGTTTTTGCGAGGAGACACGGAAATCGATTCTTCGCAAAAACGACAGAAGTTTGGGTGAAAATACAGAGACCACCAAATGCAGCTTAACAAGACGCGTTTGATGTGCCATATTTCATCAAAATCCGTTACGTAATACGGACACTATAAAAGAATACGTACTTTGAATCGGTACTTGTTGTTGTTGTTAGTACCACGTGATCATACACCTTGAATAAGCATACACATCAATTGTTAAGCCAATTGTTGATACAGTAAAGCAATTATAGGAAAAGGGAAACACGCGCACGCAAGTGCTGAATGGAAAATTCAAAGTTATTTGACACTTTTCTTTATATACTGCAACACGCCTTGTCCACAGGTGGAAAACTCGGACCTATGACACCAAAAAAATGCCTATTAAAAGAAAAACCATTACCCCACCCACTTGGTCTCGTACATTACCATCTTCTGTTTATAGAAAGGTGGGTATAAATATGGCTATTATAGAAAGAGCCCTCTCTTTTCCGATTCGCACAAACACAATAAACATCGATTAGGTGTATGAAATATGTCTCTGGCAATCGATAAAGGTATTAGGCGTGTGAATATACTCACTTCAAATCGCTGTTTCAAGTATTTATTGAGTTATTCGCGTTTTGATTACCCCCATCCAAAGCGAAAGTTGAGGTACGAAAGAATCTCACACAGAATCGGAGGCCGTCCGGCGTGGATTATCGGTCATACTTGGCCGATAGCTGATCGCCAGCTCAAACTAATGACGTGCACCATGACCATATACATTATAAACTCCAACCATACAAAGTTCGTCCAATTGTGATCGTTCACCGATCTAAAAAACACTTTTTTGTCTAATTTCGTTCATTATCTGGAACCGGGTCAATGCACTATCTTCCATAATACAACCGGAAGTGTCTATGTAAAGAACATCTCTGACTGGCTAAATCTAAACTGTAATGACGTCATTCAACCTATTTCGGGATTCCGGAAGACATAATCTGATAGTACGCGAATCATGAATGAAAGCAGAAAAAAGGTGTTTTTTAGATCGGTGAACGATCACAATTGGACGAACTTTGTATGGTTGGAGTTGCTAATGTACATGGTCATGGTGCACCACTTTAGTTTGAGATGGCGATCAGTTATTGGTCAAATATGACCGATAATCCACGCCGGACGGCCTCCGATTCTGTGTGAGATTCTTTCGTACACGCAAATTTCGCTTTGGATGGGGTATACAAAATGCGAATAACTGAATAAATGCTGGAAATAGCGATTTGAAGTGAATATATTCACACACCTAATACCTTTATCGATTGCCAGCGACAGAAATCATACATTTAATCGATGTGTATTGTGTTTGTGCGAGTCGGAAACGAGAGGGCTCTTTCTATAATGGCCTCAATATTATCCACCTTTCTTCAGAGAAGATGGTAATGTAATGTACGAGACCAAGTGGGTGGGGTAATGGGATATTTTTTAATAGGCATTTTTTTGGTGTCATAGGTCCGAGTCTTCCACCTGTGGCCTTGTCGGGGATTATGTGCAGGATCATATTGTATTTGTATATAAATGTACATGTACATACAAACGAGTTCAATCGAATTTTACCCGGTTTAACCGGTACCCATTTACAGCTGGGTGCACTGAAGCAGTGTGGATAAAGTGTCTTGCTCAAGAATACAACACATTGCCACTGGCGAGGCTCGAACCCACGACCGTATGATCAGCAGTCCGACGCTTTAGACCACGCGCTCCGACAGTGACCTTGGGCATAGGTGGAGCATGGGTGAGGCATAGAATGAATAATTATATTAATGACGAGAAATATACACATGCAGTTTCAAATCAATTGCTAGTATAGTATGTAAATGATATGAGAATGACTTTGACCTTTGACACGTGTGAAGCACGGGTGGTACAGCAAAGAAGTTACAGGAGAATGGGAAAATGCAGACGTATCTATACTTGGCGTGCGGGCGTGCGGATGGACGGATGGACGGACGACTTTTGCATCCCTATATCCAGTTTCGATACGTGATTGGGTAATATCAGCAAAACAGCACCCATTGTGTTATATATTGTTGTACATATGTCAAATTGACATGAACTGCCGGGTTCAATATTGTTGAACCCGGCAGTGCAAGTCAATTTGACATGTGTAAGGCATTGATTTGCATGTAGGTCGTCAATGGAACAAATGAATGTGCTGAGCACTGACTTAACTAGCAGATTAAGGACTATAAATATATTAAATGCTTATGCGCACCTAAATTCGGTCGTATACATTTTTTAAATACCCAATTGCTTCAGAAATGATAAGAGTGACAAAGCTCAATTATTAATTCCTTATCTGGAGCACTGGTATTTGTGCATGTAATTACGATGGTTTTGTTTCATAGGACATGGATTTTATTTATTAATTCGTTCGCACGAAATAACAATTCGTTCCTCAATTTAACAATTCGTTCCGTCTCGAATTAACAATTCATTACCACGAAATAACAATTCGTTCCCTTAATTTAACAATTCGTTCCCTCGAATTAACAATTCGTTCCCAAGAAATAACAATTCGTTCTCTCGAATTGACAATTCGGTCCCACGAAATAACAATTCGTTCCCTAGAATTGACAATTCGTTCCCACGAAATGACAATTCGTTCCTCAATTTAACAATTCGTTCCCTCGAATTAACAATTCGTTCTCACGATATAAAAATGTTAATTCGAGGGAACGAATTGTTATATCGTGAGAACGAATTGTTATATCGTAGGAACGAATTGCTATTTCGTGGGAACGCATCGTTAAATTGAGGGAACGAATTGTTAATTCGTGGGAACGAATTGTTAATTCGAGCGAACGAATTGTTAAATTGAGGGAACGAGTTGTTATTTCGTGGGAACGAATTAATAAAAAAATAATTCGACGTCCCCTGTGGGGCCCCGTAGTATGCGCACATGTATAGAGAATAGTAGGTTAGTGCCGTGAATGGGAAAAAATATCCGGCAAGGCTCAAGAATTTTTTTATTTCTCATCAGAAGTATATGTTGTGACCACTCATTTGAACCGTCTCGCCGAGACGGTTCAAATGAGTGGTCACAACATATATTTTTGTTCAGAAATAAGGAAAATAGATAGAGAATAGTAGGTTAGTGCCGTGAATGGGAAAAAATATCTGGCAAGGCTCAGGAAACGGGATGGGCGAGGCTCTGCCGAGCACATCCCGTTTCCGTGCCGCGCCAGATATTTTTTCCCCATTCACGGCACTAACATACTATTCTATTTATCCCGTCAACACCTACAAATGGCTGTAACATGCAAAAATAGTATTGACTGGATATCAAAAATGTTTCACGGCAACGTGTTTCACGGCACATACGCACTGTGTTGACGGGATAAAATCATATGTATGTAATGTCCAACAGAAAACTATCATCTCAAATACTGATACTTCTAGTAAGTCCATCAATGTAGAATTCCTCAGAATTAAGCACATGCAAATATCCGATTGCCACAACTATTAACTTAGCCTTCACTGTGCCCGCGTTAACTCGCTATATGTCTATAGAATAATAATCATGTTCGGCGTTTCACATACATGTACGTGTCTCCTGTAATTCAAAATTAATTATTCCGGCATGTATACTCAAAACATTGGCATGTCTTACACCGCTAGACATTTCCTTCCGCAGTATACACGATCTGACAATGGCATAATTCCACCACATCATGGGAATACCAGCAAGTAGTATTTCTCCTGAATGTGTATATATCGTTTTAACCCAGCCTTAGAATATTCCAGGGAATTGAGCAGTCCTTGCTCTATATGCTTACACCAGCAAACAGTGTATACCCTGATCAGATTGCACATCCGTGCAATCTGATCAGGGTATACACTGGTTGCGGTTTGAATCACCATCTAAACATCACGGGTGACCTATAATTATTTATATTGCCAACTGTTGATCATGGAAAGTGGACAGCCATGCATATTAATCGGATAAAACTGAACCATAAAATTAACAATTTGTTTACCTTGTGAATCTGAATGAGGACAAATACGCCGAGCCAGTACAAGATCACCTGTGTCAGTTGACGAGAAAATAAGTTGTAATACAATAAATCCCGTATTAAGTCACCACCCAAGCGGGCTCCATATCGACGTTATGAAATACAGTAGGCACAACATGTCCTTTATGTACCAGAGGCATCATTTGAGACATAAACATATATTCACCATTACCCCACGTATTGAATGGCATTATTATACATTTTATATCAGACGTAAATTTGCACATTGATATCAGGGGCGACAACCGTGTTTCCTTAAAATTTTAACGGACATTATTATTTATGTTCTGTATTTAATCTTTGATGTGCAATGATCAGATTTTATATTCTGTCGAAACTGTTATTTGTACAGGTGACACATTTAATTAGTATGAATAATTAAAAAATAGCATTCCTCATTTTCATATATGAAAATAGCCTGATACCACCGCGCGACACTATCAGTAAAATAAATATTACTAAATGAGTATATATGTATAGCGAGCACTCGTAATTTTTAGAACTGGTGGAATAGTGACACAATAATACACTTATTTAATTCCTATGAAGAACAGGTTGTGCCCAACTGAGTGGGTACAGTGGGGTCAGTGTGTAAGTGCACACACGAACGAACACGACAGGTTGGTTCCAACCTGTCGTGTTCGTTCGTGTGTGCACTTACACACTGACCCCACTGTATGTACCTTTAACCACATGTATTGCAGTAGAACCCCTCTAAACCGGACACCAACAAAACACATGTGATCTTATTTTGATGTGTTTCTTGGTCATTTATCTCAGGTGATAATGTATGTCCGTGATCGCATAGCACACAGCTATTGCTCAGAGTGATCAAATGCCTGATTTACAGTGAAACCTCTCTATATGCCGGACACCCTGGGGACCTCTCAGGGCCGGACACCCTGGGGACATCCCAGGGTGTCCGGCTTAGAGAGGTTTCACTGTATTAGCATTTTAGTCTGCACGTAGTTAGTGTCTGTTCCATGGTGGCTCATTTGCATGTTACCGGATAGCGGTCTCGTATCGGAGGTGGTCTTGGAGACATGAGTGGAAAGCAGCAGCAACAACAACAACAACGAGGTAAAAATATAGTTTTGGAAAATACAAAATGATAAATAGATTTCTATTCCGAGACCCATCCTGAACCGAAATCGAAGATTGTATTCGTGCACCGAATCATGGAGTTACGAATCACGAATACTCGAGTATGGCAGTTTATCGACGCACCAATAGACTACGGAAACATGTGCACAAAAAGCAAAAAAAACATTTACCACACTGAAAAGGCGATCAAGCTAAGTTGTTAGAACTATTTTTTATAGCGTAAGACCCGTGTTTTTTAAAAGTTCAACCCGCAAAACATGTGCTGCGACCGACATAATGATTATTTGCATAAAAGCTGTAAGACCTCAAATGTTGGTTGTATAATTATTCGCTAGAGCTCGAATAAAAAAAGGAAGCTGCAACCATTTGTCATAGCAGTCATTGTAGACATGCTACATGTACATACAAATCATAACAACAACCCAACACGGAGCTCCAGATAAGGTGCGTATTGGCGTATTGTACGCCATTATTTTAGCTGAATACGCATTGATTATCAAAACTGGGAGTACAAAATACGCACAGCAATGTGAAAATACGCATTGATTTTCAAGTATTGGATTTACATTTATTGAGCATAAATAAATGTAAATCTATCAATTGAAATTTACAGACGATCCAAAATTTGCACTTACGAACATTTTAGTCTTACGGAGTTTAGTGAAACGGGCCCCAGAACACCAATGCTAAAACCTAACATCTGAATCTGATAATTCTTTCCAGGATATTTAAATCGCTGATCATAATCGTATTTCTGTCACATACAGACATTCACAGTATTCTCCGACGTCGAGTGGTGTACCTTATGCCTAGTACACGCTGATGCATATAAACAGATTGAGAGCGGTATAGTAGTAATGTAGAAGGACCGGACCTGGAATCACCTCCCTTATCGCTTCGCCATTTTTCGCCGATATTGATTTCGATAAAAAAATAACTTTCTTCTGTAGACACGTCGAAAGTTCACAGGAATCACAGAGCACGTGCATGTGCTCTGGAATTTTAGTCATCTTTCATATACGGATTTTATAGGCGATTTTATTGCATGCACATATTGGCAAACTGCAGAAATGCAATAACGGAGACTATCCGATAGGCTCGCAATAATTATTACTGGAGTGATAATGGAGGGTGAATTATGGAATTGTGGTCAGCGGGTTGTATTACACACCGACCTGCGTTAATCCTATAAATGAATTGGCAATATTGGCAAGATTAGCGATGGCAAGAGTGTAGATAACTGGTTTAAAAATGACCAAATACGTGTACCTGCTGACCGATATATAAGTGTAACAAGCTATACTCCGACCGGTAGCCGGTCACAACTAGTCGTTAGTTTTTAGTTTTTATTTGCAAACACATTTACACAAACATACATGTATGAGACACGCCATGCGATTTTGTACCTACGTGCATCTGCGTAATTTCATTGTATACGTTTACAAAATAGACAATATGTTTTGATAAATAAAGTAAAAAGTTGACAAAACTTTCATTCCGCATGTACTCTGAGATTTTTGTTACCGTTTGACGCCATTTACGGAAAATATTGTACATGTTGTAAACGTGTTTCATGAAATTACGCATACAAAATCGCATGTCATGTCTCAATTATGCTCGCCTTAGAATTCACAATCATACACTTTCTGCAAAGTACAGCATTTAACAATACATTTACATGTACATGTAAACTACCAATATATAATTATGCTTATTTAAAGGTACAAGCCCACTCACACTCGCACAAATTGTTCTTTATAAATGAAAAATTGTGTCACTATTCAACCAGTTCTAAAAATTACGAGTGCCCGCTATACAGATATAATCAGTCAGTAATATTTAGTTTACTGATAGTGACGCGCGGTGGTATCATGTTATCTTCATATGCAAATGAGGCATGATATTTTTTAATTATTTATACTAATTAAATGCGTCACCTGAAAAAATAATATTTTCGACAAACTATAAAGTATGATCATTGCGAATCAAAAAAAATAAATACAGAGAATGAATAGTAATGTCCGTTAACATTTTAAGGAAACACAGTTATCACCCCTGATATCAATGTGGAAATTTAGGTCTGATATAAAATGTGTAATAATGCCAATCAATACGTGGGGTAATGGTGAATGAATGTTTATTTTGCCAGGAAATGAATCAGATGATGTGTCTGATATTAATAACATTTTTTGCCTACTGAGTGGGCATGTACCTTTCAGTATGTTTGAACATGTTAAAGAAATGTTTGGATAGAATGATAAAGATATAGAAATAGAGTGGTATGCATTTAGTAGTTCAATCATCAATAATTCCTGCATAAAAATATTTACACAATTCCCTAACATTTGATTGGCCCGTAGCAAGTCTCTGTCCAAAAGGTATGTCCCAGTAACTCCCACGCCGAACTACTTTCCGTAACCGTCAGGCGCAGTTAAAATAATTCTTAAGAAAACGGAAAATAAACACATGTTCTTGATGAATTTATTTCAAATGCTGGAATTATAAGGAATGAATGGCCTTTTTGTGGAATTTATCGGAGATATAAACTTGGAAAAGTCGCGGGAATACTGGACGAGGCCTTCCGGCCTTCGTCCAGTATTCCCGCGACTTTTCCAAGTTTATACCCCGATAAATTCCACAAAAAGGCCATTCATTCCTATATTGTCTTCACTGCGTTATGCTTATTGTGTAACTGTCGATAGTATACATAGAGAATAGTAGGTTAGTGCCGTGAATGGGAAAAAATATCTGGCAAGGACAAATAGCTTGAAAATGCAAAAAAAAATAATAACCCCAGCCGCATCTCCAAAACTGAGAATCGACTATTATGACAACCGCACATATTAATACACAGTGATTAGGTCGTATTGACAGGATATCAAAAATGCTTCACGGCACCTTGTTTCACGGCACATAGGCACTGTGCTGACGGGATAAAGTTTTATTACACATACATGGTTAGATTAACTGGATGACATTCCCTTTACGTTCGTGTACTTCACTTTCATTTTTCTTGATATTATTCATATTCATATCATGCCTCTGTATTCGCGAGTTTGCATTTATAAAATGAAGTATTTTCTCGATATAATGCATGCATTTGAACATGTACTATGTTTGTCATATTTTCCAAAACACGTAGTCGAATTTTGGCATTGTCGTTGGCGTGATGGATTTGAAATCGGTACAAGGTGTATGATCACGTGGTTACAATAACAACAACAAGTACTGAAACATCCAGAAGCCCTCCGATTCAAAGTACGTATTCTTTTATTTTGTCCTTATCAGCTTACTTGATTAAACATGGCGCATCAAACGCGTCTTTTTAAGCTGCATTTGGTGGTCTCGGTACTTTGGCCCAACATTCTGTCGTGTTTGCGAAGAATCGATTTCCGTGTCTACTGATACGGAAATCGATTATCAGCAAAAACGACATACGTATGTCCCGGGACCACCAAATGCAGCCCATGAAGACGCGTTTGCTGCGCCATATTTCATCAAAATCCGTTGCCTATTAAGGAAAATATCAAATAATACTTACTTTGGGGTGGGCGCGCTTTCAACACTTTCAGCCATTGTTGTTGTTGATGTAACCACGTGATCAAACACCTAGGGGTATATGGTAGCCTGAGTTCCAGGCTGACCAAGATGAATGCAATATTAGCAGTTGAATATTCCACTTACGGGAACAATTACAGATTTATTTATTTATTTAATTTAGTTTTTGACAAGTGGTGTAGCTCGTGATGAGCAGCACACTAATGCATAGTGGTACATATCTACATTTGTGTTGTATTATGTACATGTATGTGTTCATATCAGTTGCGAACAGTGAGGGCTCTTATCAGTCTACGCGGCAGGCTGGGGCCCGTTTCAATAAACTTCGTGCGACTAAAATGTTCGTAAGTGCAAATTTAAGATCGTCTGTAAATTTCAATTGATGGATTTACATTTATTGAGCATAGGCTGCATATGCAGCCTATGCTCAATAAATGTAAATCCAATAATTGTTTACAATAAAACATTGTTAATGTGAAATTTACAGACTATCATACTTTTGCACTTAGGAACATTTTAGTCGTAAGAAGTTTAGTGAAACGGGCCCCTGATCTGTACGGAGCCCCGCTGGGGACGTAGAATTCTTTTTTTATTTATTCGTTCCCACGAAATAACAATTCGTTCCCTCCATTTAACAATTAGTTCCCACGAAATGACAATTCGCGATTGTTCCCTCAATTTAACAATTCGTTCCGTCGAATTAACAATTCGTTCCCACGATATAGCAATTCGAGGGAACGAAACGAATTGTCAATTCGAGGGAACGAATTGTTAAATTGAGGGAACGAATTGTTATTTCGTGGGAACGAATTAATAAAAAACATCCATGTCCCCAGCGGTGCTCCGTAGATCTGATTCTACATTGGTCGCAAACTGAATAACCTCATATATTCATTCATTCGGCTTATATTTAAGGATGGGAATTGGCTCGAACACCTTCCATACCCGGACCTCATTTATTGCCATGGCGAATCATTTATAAGCCATTAGAACCATACACACAGTGATTAGTGTAACGATAAGACATAACAACACAGGCTGACCTCCAGTTGGTGGTCATCCGCGTGAGGTCAAGTGTAAATTACCACGCACAATGTAATTGCGACTGGGTCACGAGACATGGGGCTTGTGACATTTTCGACCCAGGGTATGTTCGTCATTCACTAATTCAAACAATCTACATTGTAGGCAGGCCGAAATACCGCCGAACCCGGAACTGAGGGCCGTTTCAACTAAACTTCGTACGACTAAAATGTTCGTAAGGGCAAATTTAGGATCGTCTGGAAATGTCAATTGATGGATTTACATTTATTGAGCACAGGCTGCATAAATGCTCAATAAATGTAAATCCATTAATTGTTTACAAGAAAACAGTGTTAATTAATGTGAAATTGCAAACTATCATCATTTTGTACTTACGAACATTTTAGTTGCACGAAGTTTAGGGAAACGGCCCCTAGGTGTGTATAAGATATATATGTACAGCATGGAGTTGTTCCTAGTTCCACAAACGAACGATTGATAATCGTTAACACATCATTTACACATCGTTTGTGTTATTTTTCTAATCATTAAAACGATGTTTTCGCTGGCTTAACTATGTCGGATTTTTTTCTGATGCGTGACATTGATTCAATATAGGTTTAATTTTGAAAAAAATATAACTTTTAAATTGCCTCGATTGATGTCTAATTTACATATTAAACTTCGTTTCCACGGGAAATGGTCCGGAAACGATAATTTGTCTGGCTTGATAAGCGTGGTATGTGTTCCAATGATTTTGTACTTTCGACATCTGCGTAATTTCATGAAATACGTTTACAAAATGTACAATAGTTTATGTACATGGCGTCAAAAGTTGACAACATTTTCAGAGTACATGCGGAATTATATTCCGCATGTTCTCTGAAAATCTTGTCAACATTTATTCGTGAAACATATTGTAAAGTTTGTAAACGCATTTAATGAAATTACGCAGATGTCCGAACTGTGGTCGGAGAATCGGGTCACTTGTGTGACCAGAGTAGACCACAGAGTCCACATCGTTCGCTATTTAGACTGTCTGAAACGTAATTCATACGTTCGAATAAAGAGCATTTATAGACCGTTATTTGGTTGCAAAGTTTCGCTAGCAAATACGTTGCTTGACTGACCACAAATTACATACATGTCACCGCCTAGTTATGGTAGACGTACATGTACCATGTAACTACGCATGAAGCAATAATTATATGATACTAATCTCAGACAACAGACAAGGGCGGATCCAGGATTTATGTATAGAGGGGGCGTGCATTTCAAATGAGACACATTATGATAGTCAACTTTCATAAAATTCAGATTATTTTCTGCATTTTTTTCTTATTTCTCATCAAAAATATATGTTGTTACCACTCAGTTGAACCGTCTCGACGAGACGGTTCAACTGAGTGGTAACAACATACACTTTGGGTGAGAAACAAGTAAATAATCAGATCTTTCCACGTACAAAATGGGTAAAAATCTAAACTCGGCCAAGTTTAGAGGGGGCGTTCCCATATCACGCCCCCGCCTGAATCCGCACCTGACAGGGGCCCGTTTCACTAAACTTCGTACGATTAAGATGTTCGTAAGTGCAACATTAAAATGTACAACAACGTTAGTAGTTTTAGCCGATTCTGGTAGATGTATTTCTTTGGTGGATTTGTTCCGATTTAATGACCCCTAAATGCAAGTGGATGATGGTAACATTAACAATCAACGTTAATGTGTGAAGATCTTTATAGAAAGACTTCGTACGAACATTTTTATCGTACGAAGTTTAGTGAAACGGGCCAGTTGAATGACATAGTTCCATGCAGTGACATTTGTCAAATACGCAACTTACTTTAATATTCACGTTCTTGCGAGAAAAACGACACTGATTTTCAAATTAAATGACCTGGAACACAGATATATACACTTGATGTTGTCGCACCTATGACATATGAGGTATTGTCACAGTACAAGGATGTACTGTACTAATGACATAATGTGTTTTCTGTATCACATTTACATAAAACACAAACACATTGTGTCACCAATACAGTACATCCACTGCATATTGTGACAATATCTACGTTGCAATTCGTGCTGGGCGTCAAATGTCATAGGGCCAGAAAATGTGCACCGGCCCGGGGCTCCAAACAGGGACCTCTGGTTAACCGAGCCATCGCTGTCACCGACTGAGGAGCTAACCGGGCACGAATACACACTTCCTCCCCGCAGTTATAGTCTGTTTCACGAAAGCTGCCCAAATTTTACGGCCATATAGACAATTCAAAAACCATATTTTGTTCGATAATATTAAATTAAAGGAAAATTTAAGAATGAGCCTTCTTTTTATTTCGTGAAATTTGGTCAAATATTGATTTTATTGCGAAAACAAAATTTCCCCATGTTAAATCCCCATAGACATCTTCACGGAGTGAAGATGTCTATGGGGATTTAACATGGGGAATTTTTTTAGAATTTCAGAAATACTGGACCGATTTTTATAATTTAACTTTTGTTTTCTTAGTTACATCATTTCCAAGCTATCTAGCTAGGTTTCGGAGTCAATTTCCAAAAAAAATAATTTTTTGACTCCTCCCACAAGTCCTCTACCTCTTTTTCCCCATGTTAAATTCCCATAGAGAAATCAATTTTTCGTAATAAAACCAATATTTGACCAAATTTCTCGAAATAAAAAGAAGGCTCATTCTTAAATTTTGCTTTAATTTAATACTATCGAAAAAAACATGGTTTTTTAATTGTTTATATGGACGTAAAATTTGGCCAGCTTTCGTGAAACAGACTATAGTTACATGTACGTACATGTACCGTGACATCTCAATTTCCAGCATGATACGTGTAAATCATATCTAACATCTGAGTTGATTACATGTAATTACATGCACAGTGAAACCTCTATAAACCGGACACCCTGGGTGTCCGGTTTAGAGATGTTCCACTGTAAATCAGACGTTTGATCATTCTGAGGGCAGGTCTGTGTGCTTTGAAATCGGGAACATACATTCTCAGCTGAGCTAACTGACCAAGAAACCCATCAAACTATAAGGTTTCAGATGTTTCCTCGGTGGGTGGTTCCACTGTATGTACATATAGTATACTTGTCCACGAACTTGATCAATGTGTATGATCACGTGGTACTACAACAACAACAAGTACCATTCAAAGTACGTATTCTTTTATTGTGTCCTTATTACGTAACGGATTTTGATGTAATATGGCGCATCAAACGCGTCTTGTAAAGCTGCATTTGGTGGTCTCTTTATTTTCGCCCAAACTTCTGTCGTTTTTGCGAAGAATCGATTTCCGTGTCTCCGACACGGAAATCGATTCGTCGCAAAAACGACATAAGTATGTGCCAAACCAGACTCCCTGGATCACCAAATGCAGCTCATGAAGACGCGTTCTTTGCGCCATATTTCATGAAAATCCGTGTGCATATTAAGGAAAATATCAAATAATACTTACTTTGGAGTGGGCGACGTTGTTGTTGTTGTAACCACGTGATCGTGCACCTTGTTGATAAATGTGACAAGGTTGAGAAACTAAATCAGTAACATCATATTCAATCATCACTAACGTAAGATTATCATGTGCAAGTTCGTGTACTTTACTAATGGTCAGAACGACTGATATCATGGTACAATTTTGTGTTATCGGTTCGCATCAGCGGCTGTTGCATTCCATCAGCATGCAGAACATTAATTATTAACATTAAACATTATAATGTAACCCACTTACAAAATGCATTAGCGTGATTACTGCAGTACGGTCTGTTTCACGAAACCTGTACACATTTACGGCTATATAAACAATGCAAAAACAATATTTGTTTCGATAATTTTAAAGTGTATCACACTTTAAGAGTGAGCCTTCTAAATGTATTTATTTCGTGCAAGTTCGTGTCAACTATTGATTATATTACGAAAAAATGATTTGTGTATGGGAATTTAACATGAGGAAAAATGAGGTGGAGGAGCTGTCGGGAGTCAAAAAATAAAATATTTTGGAAATGGACCCCGAAATCTGGCTAGATAGCTTGGAAATGATCTAAGAAAAACGAAACTTGTATATTGAAAATCGGTCCACTATTTTAAATTATATAGATGTTCCCCATGTTAAATCCCCATAGACATCTTCACTCTGTCAATATGTCTATGAGAATTTAACATGGGGGAATTGTTTTTCGTATATTGGACCAAACAATTTCACAAAATAAAAAGAAGGCTCATTCTTAAATGTTGATAATTATCGATTTTTTTTATATATATTTTTGCATTGTTTATATAGCCGTAAACTTTGGGCAGCGTCCGTGAAACAGATAGTAGACGCATCAATCATAACACCAAATTCTACGCGACTGTGCAGGAACGTTAGATTAAATTGTATTAATTCCAGAACAATTACAGATAAGCGCGAGAAGACTTATATGAATGCTTTCGTTGGCACAGACAGGTGTCTACGTGTAAGGGTGATCATTAATGTGAGAGGAACCCGGATCACCCGGATGAAACTGAATATCAACATCTTTTTTAATAAAGACACTTCCACATGTGCATGATTCATGATTTAGATGGCGTGTGCTAAACAAGTATAAGAAACAAGGCTACGCCGAGTTTCCTAAACGAGTTTAATAAATGACATATTAAAAGAACACAAATATCTGGGGGCCGTTTCACTGAACTTCGTAGGACTTAAAAGTTCGTACATGTAAGTGCAAAATTATGATAGTCTGTAAATTCCACATTTACACTGTTTTCTTGTAAACACTTATTGGATTTACATTTATTGAGCATAGGCTGTATTTGCAGCCTATGCTCAATAAATGTAAATCCATCAATTGAAAATTACAGACGATCCTAAATTTTCACTTACGAACATTTTAGTCGTACGAAGTTTAGTGAAACGGCCACCAGTTTCGCTATTACAAAGGAACTGCATCATGCATTGTTATTTTACTAATAAAATGACAAGATTTGAAGCGTCGCATTTATATTGTTATTACACTAGACTAAGTGTATAATGACATCAATACTCTGTGTTATTACATATACAGCGAAACCTCGCTAAACCGAACACCATGGGAGGGAGGTCCCCAGGGTGTCCGTCCGGCTTAGAGCGGTTTCACTGTAAATCAGGCATACGACCATTCTGAGCCATAGTTGTGTGCTATGCGATCACGAATAGAGATTGTCACCCGAGATAAATGACGAAGAAACTCATCAAAAATAAGATCACATGTGTTTTACTGGTGTACGGTTTAGAGGGGTTCTACTGTAATGTAATATGTGAGAACCCATGTTGGGCAATAATTCATTTTGTTGTATGCCACTTACAAACACATTAATATGATTGCTTCACTCGCAGCATCGTTACACCCGATACTGCTTAAATAACGTATTTACTGTAATATGTAATATGTGGCCGTGAGTGGAGAAATGTGGCTTATGGGAAGTGTGACCAGTGTAAATCCTGATCAAATAGCACACTCCTGTAATAATACCGATCTACATAACCCGAATTCTCTGTAACACAGGGCGACCCCGCGTTACAGACAGAACATTCGGGTTACGATCTACATTGCTTGTTAGAAGCATGACGGGTGTTTCATTGACGGAATGGTGAACAGCACAGACTGATCTGGATCTACACTGGTCGCAAAACCCATAAGCCCCCATTCCCCCTGTCACAGCCACATATGAGTGTGTCATAGTATGTATGTTGTCCTCTGAAACCAGTGTAGCCCCATATCGGCTTACACATCAGCATAAGTGACCATGTGTATTGTATTCCATCGACATACATACATGATCGTACATGAGTGATTCATTCGTTCATTCGGCTCATATTTAAGGGTGTGGGAATTGGCTCGGACACCTTCCATACCCGGTTTATGAGTGATGATGTAAAATGATATTTATACTTAACGAGTTTACTGATTTCCGACTTATAATATCAGTTAATGAGCTTACGAAATATCATAAAAAATCAACACAAATGTTAGATTTATGTATTGCATACGCATAAGTATCTTCATAGTTTGAAACTGTCAAGATGTATGATCACGTAGTACTAACAACAACAACAAGTACCGATTCAAAGTACGTATTCTTTTATAGTGTCCTTATTACGTAACGGATTTTGATGAAATATGGCGCAACAAACGTGTCTTGTTAAGCTGCATTTGGTGGTCTCTGTATTTTCGCCCAAACTTCTGTCGTTTTTGCGAAGAATCAATTTCCGTGTCTGCGACATGGAAATCGATTCTTCGCAAAAACGACAAAAGTCTGTGCCAAACTCCATAGACCACCAAATGCAGCTCATGAAGACGCGTTTGCTGCGCCATATTTCATCAAAATCCGTTGCATATTAAGGAAAATATCAAATAATACTTACTTTGGAGTGGGCGACGTTGTTGTTGTTGTAACCACGTGATCATGCACCTTGACTGTACTGATTGCCTAACATGATTTCTGTGGCGGGTTCATTTGCATATTTATTACGCTGTGTTAATACACTGCGAACGACCATTTCATGCAATAAACAATTTTACTGCATTACAGTGAATCTCACTTATAAACACATTACTATGATTACGTCACTCACCGCACCGTAAACCACCAAACGCACATTCAATAACATATCTTTGGTATGTGCAAGAGCGTAATATTATAACAATTGCCTGACAAGATGAATTGCCCACCCTCTGCGACCAGTGTAGTCCCAGATCAGCCCAACAAATCCTCACAGATGACTGCATGTACATGTATTGAATCACGTCGATATGCACAACAATAATTCATTGTAATATATCTCATATACAAGCGCATTGCTTTGATTACAATACTTCACTACCGCATCATAGCCCCGCAACACCGCATCATAACCCCGCAATGCCGCAGCATAACCCCGCAATACCGCAGCATAACCCCGCAACACCGCATCATAACCCCGCAACACCGCATCATAACACCGCAATGCCGCATCATAACCCCGCAATACCGCATCATAGCCCCGCAATACCGTATCATAAACCCGCAACACTGCACCATAGCCCCGCAACACCGCATCATAACCCCGCAATACCGCATCATAACCCCGTAATGCCGCATCATAACCCCGCAATGCCGCATCATAACCCCGCAATGCCGCAGCATAACGCCGCAATACCGCATCATAACCCCGCAATAACGCATCATAACCCCGCAATACCGCATCATAACCCCGCAACACCGCATCATAACCGCATCATAACCCCGCAACACCGCATCATAACCCCGCAACACCGCATAGTAACCCCGCAATACCGCCTTCATAACATACATGTATGTACAATTTGTTTGTTTGTTTGTTTGTTTGTTTGTTTGGTTGGTTATTGGTGCTTAATGGCCTATCAATAGTTCAGGTAATTTAAGGCCGGACCAACGGGGTCGATCCCGCATGTAACCTGCTGCAATGGGGGAGGCGGGATCCCAAAATCAGGAAACCCTGAAATTGGAATAACCCGATCTGGTGCCCGGTCCATACCACACCAAAGTCACTTGGCCCTCTCCCTAAAAGTAATTACTCTTATAAGGAGTATAACAAGATTCAACTCTCACATAAAAGAAAGCCAAATACAACATAATTATGTGCAGGAAGGTGATATTATGACTTTTCGCTGACAAAATCCTCTTCACAATATCTGCGACCAGTATAGCCCCGGAATAGGCTGCATATCAGCACGTGTCACGATTGCATTCCATTCCCATGTGTTGTAATACATTGTTAATATATCCCACTTATAAAACACATTACTATGACGTCATAACGCTCAATACTGCCATCAATGATTAATATTGTGCAGTAACGTGCTCTTGTGATTTTCGAATGTCAAATTAGACTTTCTTGCATCAGCGACCAGTGCATGCCCAGATCAGCCTGCGCATCCGCGCAGTCTGATCTGGGCATACACTGTTATCGCTCCATCGACAAGAAACGAGTACCCTTAGTTATCATTTATTTATTTATTAAAATTAACAATATGTGATCCATTTATGAATTCCCATATTGGTTCCTATTATCAGGTAATCAAGCCTGGCAATCTGCGGCGAAATTCCGGAGTCTCTGCGGAATATTGGCACACAATGCAACGCAGCGAGAACTCTTTCATAAATGTCGTGACAATATCTGAATATCAGGAAGCCGTTTCACTAAACTTCGTACGACTAAAATGTTCGTAAGTGCAAAATTATGATTGTCTGTAAATGTCACATTAGTAATGTTTTCTTGTAAACAACACAATACCGTATTCTATTTCACGACAGATTTGGACAGAAATGCTAATATGTAGCACGTCATGACAGGACCGTCCGAACTATCGAATGTCCATTTATTGAAAATAATGCTCCTGGTTAGACTGCGCTGTAGTATGTATGTAAAATTTAGATCCATCAGAGCTCCAGATAATGTGCGTATTGAAATCAGAAGTAGTGAGTATCAAAAAGCAATGAAACATTTGTGGTATCTTTATCATGCTACAGAAAACAATAAATTGACCACAAATATGGCATATTTTCTTATTTTCCCATGAAAACAAATCTTGATATTTCATTAGAATTGTCTCCAAGGAGACAATTCTAATGAAATGCCAAGACATGCTTTCATTCTGAAGCAAACTATTCAATAAGTGCGATCTGCTGATGTGTAAACAGTAGTGTGATTTTACCAATTAAAATTTTGAAATACCCAATTGCTTCAGAAATGATGGAGTGACAATACTCAATTACTAATTCCTTATCTGGAGCCATGGATCCATGGTTATTTCCCTTGCACTTACTTCGAGTTCACGACATGCGACAGGTACCGTGTACACCCCCCCCCCTTCACCACTCCCCCACCCCGCGTCTGCGGAGCCTCATTAGCAAGTATACCACCAGGGATTCCGCTGCCGATCGCCACTTTCGCAATTGGCGATAAAAATAAACAATTGGCGATTTGTTTTTTTGCTTTTTGTTTTTTTTCTGATTTCTGAACATGTTGGTCATACGAAGTGATGTCAAATCCAGCCACGCACTACATGTATTTGATCCAATACCACAGGAGCTACACAATCGCGTGCTTTAATCTTCCCCATAGTATCACCGTTTCTCAGCATCTATTGGCAATGCCAACTCGCAATGAAGCAAGTTGCTTGTCTGAGCCTGAGCTGTTGAATGCTGTAGCTGTTGATATTGTAGAATGTACAGTGGGTTCAGCGTGTAAGTACACACACGAACGAACACGACAGGTTGGTTCCAACCTGACGTGTTCGTTCGTGTGTGCACTTACACGCCGACCCCACTGTATCGCTCTAAACATTAACTAAACCATTATCTTAATTGCTGTAATTACATATACAGGGGCATTATGGCGCCGAATATGGAAAAAATAGTTTTGTCTGATAGCAGTCTACGTTGTTCGCCAGTCAATCATTGGAATATGTTTTCTGCAATAAACAACGCAATCACGTTCTAGTCATACACTACCGCCTGCGTTAATCTCGCCAATATTGTCAATGTCTTTATTTAAACATACTTGACTTTTGTGATTGGAGTCAAACAGCTTGATTATCCGAGCCCGACTTGTGCCACAGCTCAGGCTCAGAAATCAAATTGCTTGATTAAGTTGGCATTGCTAATATATTCTCACAATCGATGCTAATCCAGACAAGATTAACGCCGGCGGTTGTGTACTAAGTGATTGTGTAAGAGTCGAAGGTCGCGACCTACAATATAATCATACATGTACGTCATTTTCTCAGGTCGGGTCAGAGATTGTAACCGTATGTCTGCCACAGACGGGTACATGTATCACTGACCAGTACGATGAAGTTTGACCGTACGCCCACGTGTAACCTGTACATGGCCTGTACCACGTGGTCAGTACTGTGGCATGTCGGCGGCAAGTGTATATCGGTACACACAAGCGTGCGTTAATCTTGCCGAGCTATCAGCATTTCTGAACATCGATTGGAAATTTCGATTCGCAATCAACCAGTTTGATTGGCTGAGCATGAGCTGTAGCACAGCTCAGGCTCAGACAATCAACCTGCTTGATTTCCAGCACAATATTCAAGTATATGTAAATAATGAAATTGACAATATTGGCGAGATTGGCGCAGGCGGTGGTGTATTTATATACGTTTACGCAAGGGAAAACTATCGAATCACCTAACACGGAGTAAATATATACAGTAGAACCTCTGTATACCGAACATCGCTACGACATCGGTGTTTTAACGTATGACCGATTGCACTGTAAAATATCGCTGATGTTGATCAGTGTTCATTATTGCAATGCACACAAGCATGTGTTGCAGTGCAATCGTTGTACATAACTAAAAGTTTATCTTTACTTGCTTTAGATTTAAAGGGGTCTCACTGTAAGAGTATTACATCAGAATTACAGTGAAACATCCCTAAACCGGTAATAATTCCAGCACAGAAATATTTACACAATTCCCTAACATGTGATTGGTCCGTAGCAAGTCTCTGTCCAAAGTTTACATCCCAGTAAACTCCCATGCCGAACTACTTTCCGTAACCGTCAGGCGCAGTTAAAATAATTCTTAAGAAAACGGAAAATAAACACATTTTATTGATGAATTTATTTCAAATGCTGGAATTATAAGGAATGAATGGCATTTTTGTGGAATTTATCGGGGATATAAACTTGGAAAAGTCGCGGGAATACTGGACGAGGCCTTCCGGCCTTCGTCCAGTATTCCAGCGACTTTTCCAAGTTTATACCCCGATAAATTCCACAAAAAGGCCATTCATTCCTATAATAACGGTAAAACAAATTATGCGTCTCCTGCGGGGCTCCGTAACTTATTGCAAATGTGATGAATAAATTGTTTGCATGGCGTATCACGTTTGAAAGTGCAAACTACTGCTGTTTGATATCTTGTTTTATATGTGTAATCAATGGCTAATGTCTGTATTAATGAAACTCATTACCGCGCACTGTGATTTATGGTTGATGTAATAAACCGAGAAACTGTTTTTCATTGCATAAATTGGCTTGTGCAGTGAATTAACACAGTGTATTAAAATGATATCCTAGCGCAATAGATATGCACACCGATTGATTACCAATATACCTTCCATATATGATGATGTGCTTATGATATAAATATAATCTAAAATTTAAGTTGATTTAATATGATATTTATAAATTGCGTTGACTGATGTCATAAGAAACTCAGCATAGCCTCGTTTCCTATGAAATCAGTAATGTAATGTATATTCTGGAAATATAGATAATCCTCTCTAAATAGGACACCCGTAAACCTCAACATGTCGGGAGTTTCACTCGTATTTAACTAATGTGTGTTCATGATCGCAAAGCACATATTTCTGACGTGAGTCCATATGCCTGGATTACAGTGGAGTCTCGTTAAACCTGACACCCTGGGTACCACCCCACCCAGGGTGTCAGGTTTAGCGAGTCTCCGCCTTAGAATTAAATAATTATGTAATTTATCATAAGCCACAATAACATATACTATTAATAGGTACAATAGAATTTCTCTGAACAAAGGACAGTAAATATGAGTGGTTTGTATGGGTGTGTTGTTATTTATCTGCATAAATATTACCTGGCATTACATTGCATATTAAGTCGTTACCTGTATAACGGAGTAGTATTTCCAAATTTGCGTCCGTTCTTTGTTTACTTTCTATTCATGTAGAGTGACCTAAGATTTGTGATAATATACGCTTTATTAGGTATGTTATGATAACATTTATGTCGCATATATAGAGAATAGTAGGTGAGTGCCGTGAATAGGAACAAATATCTGGCAAGGCTTAGGAAACGGGATGGGCGAGGCTCTGCCGAGCACATCCCGTTTCCGTGCCGCGCCAGATATTTTTCCTATTCACGACACTAACCTACTATTCTATTTATCCCGTCAACACCTATAAATGGCTTTAAGATGCAACAAAAATAACCCCATTCACCGCACATATTCATACGCAGTGATTAGGTCGTATTGACAGGATATCAAAAATGTTTTACGGCACCGTGTTTCACGGCACATACGTACTGTGTTGACGGGATAATGTAGAATTGTCAGTATAGCTAAGTATGAACGTCAACGCCTTGCGGAGTATTGCTATATATATACATCTTCTATAACTTGCATCCCAATACATTAGGCACACGTTCCGTTACGCGATGATATTGATTGGTTAAAGTTCGCAACGTCTTCCAGTTGAGACAAAATGACGTAACACAATATTAATGTTAATTTTAAACAGTTTTGAAAATGATCTGAAATGCAGTGTAAATATAAGTAATACAACCATGGGCTACTACGTTTACTGTGGTTTATAATACATTTGGTCTGTTTAAAGTTTGCGAGGAGTCCTTCGTGTTTCTTTCACCACAGTAAACGCAGCAGACCAAGGTTTTATTCCTTAAGTAAATTTAAGTGGGCGAAATGTAAATGTTATTCCTTAATTTATACCGTTGACTGTGGTGTAGATATAGTGCAACCTACTGCATATAAAGCGGAAAACGGGCAGCTATAGAACAAATCGTGTGATGATCACATGTACCACCCATAGTCAATGTGTATGATCACGTGGTACTAACAACAACAACACGTACCGATTCAAAGTACTTATACTTTTATAGTGTCCTTATTACGTAACGGATTTTGATGAAATATGGCGCATCAAACGCGTCTTGTTAAGCTGCATTAAGCTGTATTTTCGCCCAAACTTCTGTCGTTTTTGCGAAGATTTTGCGAAGAATCGATTTCCGTGTCTCCGACACGGAAATCGATTCTTCGCAAACACGACATAAGTCTGTAACAAACTCCATAGACCACCAAATGCAGCTCATGAAGACGCGTTTGCTGCGCCATATTTCATCAAAATCAGTTGCATATTAAGGAAACTATCAAATAATACTTACTTTGGAGTGGGCGACGTTGTTGTTGTTGTAACCACGTGATCATGCACCTTGATATTATGGGTGGTACATGTGATCAGCTGTATGGGCCATACTTCTGAAATGTGTCGGTCACGATTGAGTACTATCCAAAGATGTCTCGAAGCACTCATAAGTTTCTATTTCTGTGATTTGCTGAAATGTATCTCTAACGATAGTGTTGGGTCACGATTGAATACCACGCAAACATGTCTTTAAGCGCTCATACATGTAAGTGTATGTTTATGAGGTTTTCTGTAATATATCTCCATCGATATGGTTGGGTCACGTTTACATGTATATACCGTCGAACCTCACAGAACGGCCACCTCTCTACAACAACACCATCTCTATAACAGCCGCTATGTTATATCCCAATGGATAATTTCCTCTGTATCTAACTCTTAGACTGCTAAGCGCGAAAATGGTCGTCTGCTGTTGCTTTGCCTTATTTGTCTTTGACCATTGGAAATGATTATAAAATGCAATACAATTTATGTATATATATATATACAGTGGAACCTCTCTAAACTGGACTACAAGAAACATGTGATCAATATTTTGATGACTTATTTGGTCGTTTATCTCAGGTGATAATGCCTGTTCATGATCGCATATCACACAACTATGACTCAGAATAATGGAATGCCTGATTTACAGTGAAACCTCTCTAAACTGGACACCCTGGGGACCTCCCAGGGTGTCCGGTTTAGGGAGGTTTCACTGTAGTATTCAAATTTCAACTATAGCACACAACTACGGCTTGAAATGATAGAATGCCTGATTTACAATGAAACCTCTCTAAACCGGACACCCTGGGAACCTCCCAGGGTGTCCGGTTTAGAGAGGTTTCGTTGTATACACGTATTATATTCTCCATTTCGATAGGCTTTGTTACCTCCTGTTAAGGTTGTTATACAGTAGTTTCCCTTGAAAATTCCCTCTCCAGTTTCACATCCGGCCAGTACAACCGTATCTAACCAATTGCTTAAAGCATATCTTGATATGAAGTTAACTGTTAGTGTTAAATGACGTTAATTTCCTGCTACTTTGTTGACAAATCGCGGAGTAATTTCAAATCACTTGCTCCTACTTCCTCCAATCATGTGAGAGTTCCACTTTGGGACGATTAAGGAAGGTCTCAGCCACATCAATTTTTATTTACTTTCAAAAAAATAATGTCAGGGGCCCATGTGCATGTACATGTACACATACAAAGACTGAATTGCATAGTCTTTGTAATTTTCAGGCTACACAAACATTGAACTATTTACACTGTCCTTAAATTCATTATGGAAACGCACATTCAATGTATTGCGTGTACTTGTATATCCCAGTACCACGTGACGTCGTCCGACGTTGCTGATTAATTAAAGTTTGGTTGATGTCATTAAAATACATAACGTTCAATTGACGTTGAATTGTGGACAAATATTGTCTCTGCAAACAGAACAAAAATGTTTCCCTGTAGAAATATGGGAGAAAATATATTTTTGGACAGGTGTAGGTGAAATAGACTGTATGTAGAAGGCAGGGGCCCGTTTCACTAAACTTTGTACTACTAAAATGTTCGCAAGTGCAAATTTAGAATCGTCTGGGAATTTCAATTGATGGATTTACATTTATTGAGCACAGGCTGCAAATGCAGCCTATGCTCAATAAATGTAAATCCAATCACTCATTACAAGAACACATTATCAATGTGAAATTTACAGACTATCATAATTGTGCACTTACGAACATTTTAGTCGCAGGAAGTTTAGTGAAACGGCCCCCTGGCGTACTGAACTCCATTGCACACGGAAGTAAGTAAGAAACTAACTAGAGTGCACGTGCAGACATCAGAAGCTTCCGCCATAACGATTTTACTTCACTGTGTATTCAGCAATCATCTGATTACGCGCTTTATCCGATAAAGGGATTATTATTGTTGACCTCTGGCCACTGGCTGATGTTGCTGTGACGGCTGTTTTATATTTGCCAATGCCATGTTCCATAATAGTACTCAAAGGACTGAACGTCCTGAAATTCTTCGCAGTATGTGTTTGAGGATGACACATAGACTGATCATTAATCTAGAGAGGAAATACTTAAAATACTTGCACAAGTATAACGAACAAGCAAGTACCAAATCCAATTCATTATCTGGAGCCCCGGAGCCTGTGATGTGTTTGTTGAAAGACCAAAAATCAATCCGAGTAAAATATTTGAAACCTACAGACACATAAGTAATACAATGAACATTTATCACATTGATAGGAATTTTTCAACATTTTCCCGTTGATAGGCAGTGCCTATTTTCATATTAATTAATCTAGAGTGGAAACCGTTTCGCGAAAAATAAGCGCGGGAATTTCACAGCAGCAATAACAATAACAATCGTTGCACCCTTAAGACTACAGAAATATTTGCAATAACATAAGTTTAGCACAACAAAGAAAACCTAACATTTATCACACAGAAAAGGCTATCAACCTGTTGGAACTATTTATGGCGTAAGATCGTATTTTTAAAAAGCTCAACCCGCAAAATATGTGCTGCGACCGACATAAACTAATTTGCAGAAAAGCTGGAAGACCTCAGATTTTGGACGTGGGTGTATAATTCTTCGCTAGCGCTGATTAACTGTTGCAAATATTGCCTCAGGCATAATGCATGTTATTTTCCGTTAATGGCGTCTGAATGTGACTGGAATTTTTAAAAAAAAGACCGCAGCATTCAAACCATGTATGAAATCATGGCTATTATATCTCACTCGCAGATGTTGCTTGGCAGCGACCCGTTTCACTAAAGTTCGTGCAATAAAGTGCAATAAAGTGCAATAAAGTGCAATAAAGTGCTGCAATAAAGTGCTGCAATAAAGTGCTGCAATAAAGTGCTGCAATAAAGTGCAATAAAGTGCAAGAAAAGTTCTTGTAAACAATTATTGTATTTAGATTTATTGAGCATAGGCTGCAAATGTAGCATATGCTCAATAAATATAAATCCATCAATTTAAATTTCCAGACGATACTAAATTTGCACTTACGAACATTTTAGTCGTACGAAGCTTAGTGAAACGGGCCCCGGTTGTCTAACTAGCAGTAGGCATGTACATGTAGCTCCTTATCAGACTGCAGGCGTACGCGATATTACATGCTACCCAGTGATTTGCCGTGACTTGACGTCATTTCCGGCGAAGAAACAATTCATACGCTAACGTCAAAATTGTCAATTTTGACAACGTTATAAGCTGGTCTAAGAGCAGATTTCATTTGTTTTGTTTTGAAGAAGACAAGAAACAGAGGGAGATTTTCTTTTTTACTTACATGTGTAAACGAACAGTTTCTCGCATTTCAATGGATTCATCCTTAAAGTTGTTGTACTTTTTGTGTCTATCGAAGTCGCATAAAAACTAATAAAACAATAGCTTCTGACACACACAAAAACAATGTGAATGTGACCCGCAAGTCTTTATGCAGATACTGCCACCAATAAAAATACACATACTACTGTGATATGCAAATAATATACCAAGATTGGTGTCGCGCATTGTATGTTTACGTCTTTACAGCGGTATGTACAATCAAACGTATACATGTGAACACCAACTATAGAAACAAAATTGCTACCCCGCTCCATACCTCTCGCGTATCAGAGGCGAATTATTGTTACTAGTCTAACTACTGCATACATGTATGGAGTCATTTATTTATTGGCAACGTAACCAGCTATCCTTTTTTTTTTATTACATTATTTTTATTATTAGATTTCCATATACAAAATAGGTACAATACAACTATGGAACGCCAAATCTACAGATCTCAAATTAGTAATGCTCGCTCTAAATAATTATAACTACAGTGATGTCAGCGTGTAAGTGCACACACGAACGAACACGACAGGTTGGTTCCAACCTGTCGTGTTCGTTCGTGTGTGCACTTACACGCTGACCCCACTGTAGCATTAAGTATTTAGAGTTAGCTCCGAATGATTTAGAGAGCAGTTCAAATGATTTGGAGCTAGCTCTAAATATTTAATACTATCTCTAATTATCTAGAGCTTGTATTAGTTATCTTGAATTTATGTAGATTCGGCGTTCCAAGAACGCCAAATCTACATAAACCCAAATAAATAATGCTAGCTCTAAATATGTAATGCTAGCTCTAAATATTAAATAATTATTTACAGCCAACACTAATTATTGGAGTTTATATAAACTCAAATAAATAATTATTTCTAGCTAGCATTAAATATTTAGAGCTAGCTCCAAACTATTTAGAGAGTTCTTCGAATGATTTGGAGCTACATGTAGCTGTAAATAAGTAAGTATTAGAGCTAGCGTTAATTAATTGAGTTTATGTTGATTTTGCGTTCCATAGTAAACGGATCAGAAACTACACTGATCAATGACCATAACAAGCACATGTACTACACATATTCCTTTCATGGCAATACTTAACCCTTTCAACCCTAAATAACTGGAATGGACTGTGATATGCTAATGTTCCGATCAATCCAATGGTCACAAAAATATTTTCAGATTTATGAAAAGGGGGGTGTTTTTGTTCTAAGAAATATGAAAATTATTTGCAAAAAATGCAGATCCTGATGAGACGGCTCGTTACGAGCCGGCTCATCTGGATCTGCACTGTTTGCATAAACCGGGCTTTCGGGTGCAAAGGGTTAACCCTTAGACGGCTATCTTTTTTTTTTGTCGTCTGCTGTTTATTTTCTATTTTCCATTTTAATCATCAAAAACATGCTTTGACAGCACTTTAGAATAGTGTACAACATGCTTTGACAGCACTTCAGAATCATTTCCATTGGAAATGATTCTGAAGTGCTGTCAAACCATGTTTGTATTGAGAAATAAGGCAAGATATAAAAGCAACAGCAGACGACAATTGTTGTGAGTAGCGGTCTAAGGGTTAATATTAACTTCTGGATTAAAATTTATTAAATCATACCTTAATGCTTCTCAATGAATGGAATCAGTCTTCGTAAATAATCCAATTCTTTCGTAACTAATCCTGTTTATATAACAAACACAATGACACACAGTCACAACTAATCTCGTTTTCAGATCAATTCAGCGTTCGTTCGTTCGGCTTATATCTAAGGGTGGGAATTGGCTCGAAAACCTTCCATGCCCAAATTCAGCGTTTGTTATTTTAGCGTTTATACTGAACCTTAATCACGGGAAAGAATATTGTCGTCTGCTGCTTTTATTGTCTTATGTGTTAGTGTAAAACCATGTATTGGCAGCGCATGAGAATCGTCTCCACTGGAGACGATTTTCATGCGCTGTCAACACATAGTTTTATTTTTTTAAAATAAGACAAATATATAAACAGCAGTCGATAACATTTTTTCAGCGTTTTAAGAGTGTTTATAAGACGCGTTTTGACGAATTCCCTATAAATACCGGTCTAGACTGGGTATTATTTTGTGAATTAATTATGATTGTATTTACTTTCATATTTCACGTCGTGTAATCCACTTTGCAGGACAAAGTAAGCTCCCTTTATCGAGATTATCCAGTGTGAACGCGAGAAATTAAAAAATAGGCGGGAAAATATTTTGTCGTCTGCATCTTCTTGCATTTACCTTATGCCCATGTTTTCGCTATAATTACTATTCAAATACACATTATGACAACATATTAGAATCGTTTCATGTGCAGCCATACCATTTTATATAACATAAAATAATTTAAAATAAAAAATACTACAGACGCAAATGGTAACTCCGCACTGAAATCCGTTAAAATGCTTATTATTGAAACACAATTAGACAAAATAACATTAGACGACATGTAACATTTCCCCGCCGTAAACCGGCTTCTAAAAAAACAACATACCAATAGTTCCAGCTTGCTGATTGATTACCCACCCACGCAGTATTTATTTGAAAAATAGCGCGCAATGTCCGTGAGTGTATCAGCGAGTTATAACTGATACCGAGATCTCATCATTACGAGAGTTCGAGCGGGATGTGTATTCCTATCTGTTGGCAGACCGACCGAGCGAGATACAGACGCTTGTCATTAACTGATCCGCAGCGACGTTATCGGACGAGTAATTTCGCAGATTTATTATGAAAGTATGAGCGTAACGCATACTATATATACAGTTGAACCTCGCTAAACCGACACCAAAAAACACCTGTGATCTTATGTTTGAAAAGTGTCTTGGTCATTTATCTCTGGTGACGATGTCTGTTCATGATCGCATAGCACACAACTATGGCTCAGAATGATCGAATGCCTGATTTACAGTGAAACCTCTCTAAACCGGACACCCTGGGACCTCCCAGGGTGTCCGGTTTAGGGAGGTTTTACTGTTTGTATTCACATTGAAACAGACAGCATTCATTAGATCTGGGTCGAATGTTAATTGATAGGTCCTGATTATATTAAATCAATTAGATGTACACAACCGCTTGCGTTAATCTAGCCCAGATTATCATCGTTTCTCAACATCGATAATATTAACGCACAATCGAACAATTTGATGGCCTGATCCTGAGCTGTAGACTTCAATATATTCAAATATGTTTTAAATAAAGAAATTGACAATATTGGTACGATTAGTGCAGTCCGTAGTGTACGTGTGTTTGTACATGTAGCATTGTGTATGGTGTACATCATCGTAATATCGGGTCGATACTACGATAGCACGATACTGATAGTACGATATCACGATACTACATGGCGATTATACGAAGCTGCGATTACGATGGTACGATGCTACGATGACGATAGTAGGATAGGATATGATATCGTACTATCGTCATCCTAGCATCGTGATATCGTACTATCGTCATCGTAGCATCGTACTATCGTCATCGTAGTATCGTGCTATCGTAGTATCGACCCGATAGCGATATAACGATGGCCTATACAGAACACACCGTAATTATGTGTTGTGAGCATTTGTGAATGAAATACAGTGAAACCTCTCCAAACCGAACACCAAGACAATATATGTGCTCGCATTTTGATGGGTTTCTTGGTAACACACCTCAGATAATATGCGTGTTCATGATTGCAAAATACATAGGTATGTCGGAGAATGGTTATATGCCTGCTTTACAGTGGAACATCTCTAAACCTGACACCCTAGGTCAGAGCTCCCATTAAGGTGCGTAATTGGACCAAATTTTCCGGGTATTTTTCTTATTTCTTCACGAAAAATGGCAAGTTGGGATTGCTTTAGAATCGTCTCGTCGAGACGATTCTAAAGCACTCCCAACTTGCCAATTTTGGCGAAGAAATAACAAAAGTCTCCCTAAAGTTGATCAAATTACGCACCTTAACTGGAGCTCTGCCCAGGGGGATTTCCCCGGGTATCCGGTTTAGAGGGTTTCCACTGTACATCTATATACATGTAATTATCATGTTATAATTCCAGCACAAAAATATTTACACAATTCCCTAACATTTGATTGGTCCGTAGCAAGTCTCTGTCCAAAATTTATATCCCAGTAAACTCCCATGCCGAACTACTTTACGTAACCGTCAGGCGTAGTTAAAATAATTCTGAAGAAAACGGAAAATAAACACATTTTCTTGACGAAGTTATTTCAAATGCTGGAATTATAAGGAATGAATGGCATTTTTGTGGAATTTATCGGGGATATAAACTTGGAAAAGTCGTGGGAATACTGGACGAGGCCATCCGGCCTTCGTCCAGTATTCCCGCGACTTTTCCAAGTTTATACCCCGATAAATTCCGCAAAAAGGCCATTCATTCCTATAATAAATGATTTTTACTGAAATGCATATGTTTTATCCTTGACGGGAATTACGGAGCCCCGCAGGGATGGATTTTTTTTTTATTAATTCGTTGCCTCTAAATAACATTTCTTTCCTTCAATTTAACAATTCGTTCCCTCGAATTAACAATTCGTTTCCACGATATAACAATTCGTTCCCTCGAATTTACAATTCGTTCCCACGAAATTACATTCGTTCCCTCAATTTAACAATTCGTTCCCTCGAATTAACAATTCGTGGGAACGAATTGTTAAATTGAGGGAACTAATCGTTAATTCGTGGAAGCGAATTATTGAATTGAGGGAACGAATTGTTATTTCGAATTAATAAAAAAAAAAATTCTACGTCCCCTGCGGGCTCCGTAGGAAATAATATATGTCCATGGATTGTGCATCTCCAATTGTTTACAATATTAATTTCGTGCTGTGCTCAGGCTCGGCTAATTTGACTTCAGAGATTACGAAAATGTTGTCTGACAACCAAGAGTCGTTTACATTGTAGATATGGCAATGGAATGCATCTCACTAGTCATATAAATACAGTATTTTGTATACGAGTAATGGTTTAATACGCTATGTATTAATCGAGTTTACTAAATGCATAAAACACGAGGTTATGCCTAGTTTAACCCTTTCAACACCACATACCTCTATAGAGACAATGTTTGCAAACAGTGCAGATCCAGATGAGCCGGCTCGTAACGAGCCGTCTCATCAGGATCTCCACTGTTTGTTAATAAGTTTAAACGTCGTACAGATTACCCTTTTAGAAGAATGGGATAATTTGAATGAACAAAATTAATGAAATAGCGTGAAACATTGGCATGGAACATCCTATTAAGTTACTTGGTGTTGAAAGGGTTAATAAATGTCACGGTACGTTACTCACTGTGGGGGGGGGGGGCAGTGTGTATACGTGCCAGTCTAGTTCAGTCGGTTAGAGCGATGGTACGGTAAACCAGAGGTCCTGGGTTCGAGGCGGGCTGGTGCACATTTTACTCGCATGGTGACATTTGGCGCCCAACAAGAGACCGTGACTAATAACGGGATTACCGTACCATCGATAACCGACTGAGCCTGTCGGATACGAATTCATACCTTCTCCCCATAGTGAGTTACGTATTGAACATAATAAATCATCACGAATGTTATGTTAGGCAATATGTATTGCTGAAGTACAACCTAATTCATTGAATCGGTACTTACCAAATACGGTGTTTTCCGTAACGGTGTAATTAGCATATGTATTACACTAGTGTTAACACTTTTAATACACTGTGATATATTAGGCTACACAATGGAAGAACATTATAACCAATAAACCAGGCGCATGTGTCCGTTCTATTTATGTCTTCATCTTAACGACGAATACGTTCTGTATATTCATATTATCGCTCTCGTGTTACTCGTCTAATAACAACCGTTACGAAAATGCCACCATTATCGCATAGCCACGTTTTGCCGATACTGATTTCGGAAACCGGTCGTACGTGACGTCGGAAAGTTGACAAAACAATCAGAGCACATGCGGACGCATGTGCTCTGATTGTTTTGTCAACTTTCGATGTCATTTCCCGAAAGATATCATAATTTGTTCGACTTCAATTTCGATGAAAGCCGGCGAAGCGATAAGAGAGGTAATTACAGCGCCGTGTCTATTCATTACACTATTATATTTCCTTTATTATTTGCTTTATGACACGTTTTCAACGTGTAGATGCTGGGAGCCTTGCAATAATAGGCGACTCTTCTTACCACAATACGGTACAGGTAACCTGATATACTCGTACTTGTTATTAATTTAATGCGTCAATCGCTGCGATAAAAAGAGGCTTATTGCGATTTTACAGTATCGTCAGATATAGATAAATCAGCGTCGGATGTATGTTAATATATTTAGGTATCGCCATTTTATTTTTATATTTTTAGGAGCATTAACTATGGCCGTCGGTCGCCATATTTGGGCGACCTCTATAAGCCGGTACCGGTACCAACCGGGACCGGTACCAGCCGGTACCTCTGTAACGGTAACTGTAATGCGTGGCGAACGCGTGTATGTACGCGTGTAATTGATCAAACTGAATCATTACGGATAATTACGGAGAATAAGCAGATGGTGAATTAATTAAGAATAATTTACTGTCTGCTCCTTTCCTACCGACGAACTTGTGGCGGTTAAACGCATTCAAACATAAAACAAATACAAAAATGTAACAGTCTGGTATTCGTAAAGTGTAACTGAGAGTTTGATTAAGTGGTGATTCTTAATAGGGTATGGATTAAGCGATCTGGTGTGTTGTTATGGCACCCGACACCACACAAGATCAAGATTGTTATAAAGGCTGCCAACGGGGGCATCATCAGTGTGCGGCAGGCACACTGTCCTACTTTTTGTTTCTGTCGATACAGTTTCAGTTCTTTCAGAGCTTTGATTTTCTCTGGTATGATTACCGTATACAGTCGAACCTGTGTTAAAGACCACCTGGCTGTAAAGGCCACACTTTTGTTGTCCCAAAGGCACAATTACTATATAATTGACCCTGCGAATAAAGACCACCTGTGAACAAAGGCCAGATTTTTTACTTCCCATGACTGGCCTTTATTCACAGGTTTGACTGTATGTAGTTCTAGATCAGCTAGCACACTCGGGTAGTTCGATACGGGCCTTATAATTACAATGGAACCTCTCTAAACCGGGTATCCAGAACCAATCTGGTGTGCTTAATTTTGATGTGTTTCACTGTCATTTAACCGAGATGATAGCGAGTGTTCGTGCTTGCATAGCACACTGTCGTACCTAGGAGTATACAGTGGGATCAGCGTGTAAGTGCACACACGAACGAACACGACAGGTTGGTTCCAACCTGTCGTGTTCGTTCGTGTGTGCACTTACACGCTGACCCCCACTGTATATCTGAATTACAGTTGAATCCCGTTATACCGGACATACTGGGGAGCACATTGTGTTTAATCTGGTTTGGTTTCACTGTAAGCTCTCCCAAAGTCATGAGTAATAAAAATGACAACAACAAGAGTTGTCAGAAGACAAGGAAGCGCGCCTGGTGGTGCTTTAGATTAACGAACATCAAGAAGGTGTGTGAAATGAAACAGAATTGTAACAAATTTCCCTCAACGTTAAGTTTATGAAAGCACTAAGACTGTGACCTTGACCTTGGGGTTATCGGGGGTCTGAGCATCGTGTATTTGTCACACCATGAGAGAGAATCATTAGAGAAAGGCATGTGTGAAATATCAAAACAGAAACAGACATTATAACAGATATGCCTCAACGTAAAGTTTATGACTGTGACCTTGACCTTGGCAATAGCGGGAGTCTGAGTGTCACGGATTTGCCACAGCATGATAGAGACTCATTAGAGAAAGGGATGTGTGAAATGTCAAAACGTTTGGTGAATTGGATACATTATAAAATCGCTGTCTAATTCATGTCACTGGATTTAATAACTAATAACCGAGTACAGTAGTGGGTATATATGTTATGGGTTGTGTGATTGGCCAGGTAAAAGTGAATGTCTGTGCGATTTGATGTGTACGAGGCTATTTACAATGGTGCTTCATGTTGTTAAAAACACAGGCACACACCTACAGTGGGGTCAGCGTGGAAGTGCACACACGAACGAACACGACAGGTTGGTTCCAACCTGTCGTGTTCGTTCGTGTGTGCACTTACACGCTGACCCCACTGTATCCAGAAAACTGACATATTTTACAGTTTGGTGTAATATAATTGATAGGAGATCATTGTCATGGCTTGTATACATATGATTAACTACATTATATCCTATGTCCTACTTTACATTTTGCGTTTTGTGTCAAACGCCAGAAGAGGTGAAACAGGCGGATGGCTGGCACATACAAAGATGGCCGAGTTCGCCACAACACGTGTCACATTTACGAAGCAATTATCTTTGAATCAAATAATTATCAGGTATATACATGTACCAGGTCCTTAAGACGTGTATTTCCAAAAGCTGGAGATAATTTTCTTACATGTTTTACGACCTGATCATGATCTTCACTGTACTGTTCGCCGTTCCATTAATGAAACACCCGTTGTGCTTCTAACAAGCAATTCTATACTGGTCAGAAATCCCATAAGCCTCGTTTGAAGCAACCCACAAACCCCTTGCAATAACACACTTAAACTATTTGTGTTTGTAATTTGATCAAGGTGCATGATCACGTGGTTACAACAACAACAACGTCGCCCACTCCAAAGTAAGTATTATTTGATATTTTCCTTAATATGCAACGGATTTTGATGACATATGATGACGCAGCAAACGCGTCTTCATGAGCTGCATTTGGTGGTCCAGGGAGTTCGGCACAGACTTGTGTCGTTTTTGCGAAGCATCGATTTCCGTGTCGGTAGACACGGAAATCGATACTTCGCAAAAACGACAGAAGTTTGGGCGAAAATACAGAAACCACCAAATGCAGCTTAACAAGACGCGTTTGATGCGCCATATTTCATCAACATCCGTTACGTAATAAGGACACTATAAAATAATACGTACTTTGAATCGGTACTTGTTGTTGATGTTAGTACCACGTGATCATGCACCTTGTTGCTAATATGAAATAAATGCTGAAAACCGCATGTAAACATATTAAAAAGTTACAAAGGTTTGAACAGTTTAATTAGCTGAAATATCCGAGTTCCACTATGACGTCATCAATAAACAATTATTTTTTATATTTATTTATATTAAGTCTAAGTGATTTGTTTCTCATTACTTGTATTTTATTACATTAACCTGATAATTTATGATGAAATAAAATGAAAAATGTAAAAAAGTAATTTTTTTAATTAAAACTTTTTTTATTGGGATTTTCAAAATTTTGTTGGAAAAAAGTTGCATACATTTGCATAAAGTTTCTATCATAAACATGATACAGTGCTTTTGTTACACATCACTACTCAACCGCCTTCGTTAATATTGCCCATAGAATCATCGTTGCTGAACATCTATTAGTAATGCCAACTCGCAATCAAGCAACTTGATTGTCTGAGCCTGAGCTGTAGTACAGCTCAGGCTCAGACAATCAAGCTGCTTGACTTCAAGAACAATATTCAAGTATTCTTAAAGGTACATGCCCACTCAGTATGCATAAACTGTTCTTAATAGGAATTAAATAAGTGTATAATTGTGTCACTTTTCCACCAGTTCTAAAATTTACGAGTGCTCGCTATACAGATATAAGCATTTAGTAATATTTATTTTACTGATAGTGACGCGCGGTGGTATCAGGCTATTTTCATATGCAAATCAGGCATGCTATTTTTTAATAATTTATACTAATTAAATGCGTCACCTTAAAAATTAATATTTTCGACAGATTATAAAGTATGATCGTTAAACAATAAATACAGAGAATAAATAGTAATGTCCGTTAAGATTTAAGGAAGCACGGTTATCGCCCCTGATATCAGTGTGAAATTTGCGTCTGATATAAAATGTATAATAATGCCAATCAATACGTAGGGTAATGGTGAATGAATGTTTATTTTGCCAGAAAATGTCTCTGATGATGTCTCTGATATAAATAACAGTTTGTGCCTACTGAGTTGGTATGTACCTTTAAATAAAGAATGGACACTGTTGGCAATATTAGACACACATGTGGCTGCGTACTGGCCCGATATCTAAGACGTTGCACGCAACTGCATCTGGCAAAACAAACGATGATATCCGACTGGGTTTGGCAATTATATCAGACTGCACTTTTCTTGGCACTTCCGATAACCAACCGTGGATGACGGACGAGCGGGTACGACGGCAATTAGAAAGCGCTACACTATCGCCGGCGCTAAGTCTTGCCAATATTGTGTCATGTGTTTTATTATGATTATTGTTTACATAATGATTTTATATTTAATTATAAATACTTGAATATTGTGCTTGAAATCAGGCAACTTGATTGACTGAGCCTGAGCTGTTCCACAGCTCAGGCTCAGATAATCAAATTGATTGATTGCGTGTTGGCATTGTCAATATATGTTCAGTAGGTAAAGCGTCGGACTGCGGATCGGGAGACCGCTGCTTCGATTACCACCTCCACCTGCTCCGAATGGCCGGTTCGGCGTCTCCTTTGGCAACACAACTTTATGCTAGCCTAGTCATATCGGTCCAAAGTACGATATTGATAGGTGTATGATACATGTAGGCGTATGATATCAACATGAATGACGTCACATTTATGAAAACTGATATTGGTACATAATAAATGCCAACGTGCACTGGCAACAGATGTTAAATACTTTACAGAGGTCGGGTTAAAATAAAACGCCACTGATCGTCATAAAGTGATGATAGCTATTTTTGTCAAGTATGCTACACGAACGAATATTGGCAACCTGCTGAAAAAGGGGACTGCATGTCATTGATATCCAGTGTAGATACTGATCATCATGTGTGTTCATACATTCAAGGACTGATCGAAATTGATGCTTATTTACAAATGTAAAGAATAGCGAATAGCGACCAGTGTAGCCCCAGAACAGACTGCGCCTAAGCGCAGTCTTGTCTGGAGCTACGCTGGTCGCACATGTCGTACGGTACGTTTTCTCACCGGACGGGCAAAATTCGGTCGTTTATGTCGCGTTGACACTACGTTATGCTTCGATATTGTTAAACGTGGCTATGACTGTATACATGTGTTCTCAATGTCATTTGCGACTAGTGTAGACCCGGATCAACGGGTACACCATTGCGTCTTAGACATTGGAATTAGTTCCATACATCAATAGCGAAAAATGTAGGCCCTGATCGGACTGATGGATGTTCAGGCTGATCATAAGTTACACTGGCATGAGACACAATAAACCCCTTGTTGATGCGATAATAAATATGTGAACTATTCGGTAATATGCAGGGGCGGATCCAGCATTTGGGGAACGGGTGGGGTTGTCCTATCTTGGAGCTCCACTGAGTGAAGCGAGTATGCTAGGGGATCCGGGCATCCGCACGCCCCCCCCCCCCCCCTCCCCCCAGGACAGGTTTTGAAATCTAGATGTCTTGAAATGCACTTTGCTGTGTTTTACGGCATTTAAATTCAACTGGTGGTAAACTGTGATCTATGTAAACTCTGTGGCTAAACGGGGGGTTGCAACCCGGAACCCCACCCCCCCCTCCAGATCCACCCCTGATATGCACCCCTGATATGCACCCCTGATATGCACGCCGTTCTCGGTCTAGTTTTCGCAATTCCACCATTCTACTGTTATGCCTTATAGAAGCTATCGAGGCAAGAGTCAAGACCCTGGTCCGACTACGAGACACAAAACCTCTGTTAGCTTAACAGACTGTTAAATCCTTAGCAATGCTAAGGATTTAACAGTCTGTTAAGCTAACAGAAGCTTCAACGTTATGATCAGGCGATACACTATTCGATGATACATACATTGTATCCCATAGTGCTCTCATGGGGCTACCGATGCAGATACAGTGAGCATAACTACATATATCTACTCAGACTCAACATACTCAGGATCAACCGCTATTTATACCTATAGGGCCGTGTTGGGCACGGGATCAGGGGGCCGTTTCACTAAACTTCTTACGACTAAAATATTCGTAAGCGCAAATTTAGAATCGTCTGCAAATTTGAATTGATGGATTTACATTTATTGAGCATAGGCTGCATATGCAGCCTATGCTCAATAAATGTAAATCCAACAATTATTTACAAGAAAACAGTGTTAATGTGAAATTTAGTGAAACGGGCCCCTGGATAACAGAATATGTAATTTGCAAATAACACCATTTAACAAATAGCGATACACAATGTATAACAGCCCACCAGTTGCTACACGTATTATTTTACCAATACAACAATAAATAAAACATAGCAATGCCAATAACAAACTTACAGTTTTAACCCAAGCCCCACCCTTCTGTGTTTACCTGAACGTTAAATGTGAAGGCTCCGTTCGGCCGTTAAAGGTACATGCCCACTCAGTAGGCGCAACATGTTCATTATATCAGAGACATAATCCGAGACATTTTCTGGCAAAATAAACATTCATTCAGCATTACCCCACGTATTAATTGGCATTATTATACATGTTATATCTGACGTAAATTTTCACACTGATATCAGGGGCGATAACCGTGTTTCATTAAAACTAACGGACATTACTATTTATTCTCTGTATTTGTTGTCTGATGTGCAATGATCATACTCGATAATCTGTCGAAAATATTATTTTTTAGGAGACGCATTTAATTGGCATAAATAATTAAAAAATATCATGCCTCATTTGCATATGAAAATAGCCTGATACCACCGCGCGTCACTATCAGTAAAATAAATATTACGAAATGATTATATCTGTATAGCGGGCACTCGTGATTTTTAGAACTGGTGGAATGGTGACACGGCAATTATACACTTATTTCATTTCCATAAAGAACATTTTGTGCCTACTGAGTGGGCTTATACCTTTAAGGTGTGTGACTACATAGAGAATAGTAGGTTAGTACCGTGAATGGGAAAAAATATCCGGCAAGGCTCAAGAATTTCTTTATTTCTCATCATAAGTATATGCTGTGACCACTCATTTGAATCGTCTCGACGAGACGGTTCAAAATTAGTGGTCACAACATATACTTTGTTTCAGAAATAAGGAAAATAGATAGAGAATAGTAGGTTAGTGCCGTGAATGGGAAAAAATATCTGGCAAGGCTCAGGAAACGGGATGGGCGAGGCTCTGCCGAGCACATCCCGTTTCCGTGCCGAGCCAGATAGTTTTTCCCATTCACGGCACTAACCTACTATTCTGTTTATCCCGTCATCACCTACAAATGGCTGTGAAATGCAAAAATAGTATTGACTGGATATCAAAAATGTTTCACGGCACCGTGTTTCACGGCACGTACGCACTGTGTTGACGGGATAAAATGGTCATACACGTCATGAGGCCTATTTCCCTACAGGACACCGGCAATTTTACTCCAAAAATCTGGAGGGATAGAATATTTTAACGATAACATATGTAGATCTTAAACGGCGATAGCGCTCGTAACCGAAATTTAGCTTTTCATTCGAAATGTTGAAGTGACTCGCGTGACCTGTCAGTTGCGATTTGAATAAATACTTTTTAATTACCCTGTTTTGGTTCAGGGCATTTTTACATGTAGCATATTGGGTATTCAGGTGATACAATTGGCGTTATACTGTTTGAGATAAGCGTAGGCCCTGATGCGCAGTCTGATCAGGGCCTACACTGTTCGGTAGTCAGTCAACAAAGTACCCTTAGATCATAATTTGATCAGAATGTACATAATGATATACACATACACGTGCATGCACGGTCCATGGTATACACTAGCTGTATACATGTATATAGTAAGATCCTTGCTGTTATTCTGTGACCTAGGTATATAATAATGAGCCTAGTCACGAGACAAAAGAAATACGCAAATTACACGTACATGTTCATGAGCAACATCGGTCTAAATTTGTTGAAACAATGTTAAACCTGGACTCCCACATTCAATGTTGTTTTGTTTGTTGGGGTTTAACGGCCTATCACCAGCTAAGGTCATTTAAGGCCGGGTCAATGGGTTTAGTACTAAATCCCATATCATTCCATGTTGTAATATAAGGAGACATATACGAGGTCCATTATACGAATTATTTCATTTCCTATTTAAAGAATATTTTGTGATGGGACCCCAACTTTAAACAAATAAATTGTGGTAATAATTTGGCAACGATATTTCTTTCATTTCTGACCTTGGCCGACAAGGTAATGCCTAATCATAACATAATTTACGCACTCAATCTACGGTC
Source organism: Conchocele bisecta (assembly GCA_029237695.1). Lineage (NCBI taxonomy): Eukaryota > Metazoa > Mollusca > Bivalvia > Lucinida > Thyasiridae > Conchocele > Conchocele bisecta. The sequence continues at coordinate 44,270,620 of CM055266.1, forward strand.
TACCTACATGTAATAATAAGCTGTATTGTTTGCATTATATATGTGGCTGTGACTGGTGAAATGGGGCTTACGGCATATACGAACAGTGTAGTCCCAGATCAGACTGCGCATGCGCGCAGTCTGATCAGGGACTGCACTGTTCGCGATCACAGTCCGTGATGCATATTATGTGATTCTGACACACATATGCATCATTATATGACTGCACAAGTGCGATAGCAGACTGGAACTAGACTGGACACAACACAAGGTGCATGATCAGGTGGTTACAACAACAACAACGTCGCCCACTCCAAAGTAAGTATTAATTGATATTTTCATTAATATGCAACGAATTTTGATAAAATATGGCGCAGCCAACGCGTCTTCGTGAGCTGCATTTGGTGGTCCAGGGAGTTCGGTACAGACTTATGTCGTTTTTGCGAAAACGACAGAAGCTTTGGCGAAAATACAGAGACCACTACATGCAGCTTAACAAGACGCGTTTGATGTGCCATATTTCATCAAAATCAGTTACGTAATAAGGACAATATAATGAATACGTACTTTGAATCAGATGTATTCTGGAAATTTCAGTACTTCTTGTTGTTGGAAAGTGTGGCGTACCGTGTAGTACCAGGACCATTGTAGTGTGTATCTGTAGCTCCCGATGCTAAAACACTTCAGTGTCTTGACATGGGTCCACGATACATCAGTATTCTCCACTTTATCTGTTAGTCGTGACGTCACCGCATGCCTATATACCAATGTTAGTTCGGGACGCCTTGACAATCGATGAACCTTAAATGTGGCTGTGACTGGAGAATTGGAATTTACGAGTCTGCGACCATTGTAGATCCAGGTCAGGTTAGCCTGTGCATCCGCACAGTCTGATCAGGATCTGCACAGTTCAGAAAATATTAGGTAAAAATGGTGTGTTATCATATCGTAGCCTCGTTTTCGTGTATTACAACTGTATTGATAGAGTGCACGTGCATGTAAGTCATTATCATAGAGCACATGCATCTTGGTGCTCAAACATAAACATGTATTATGGCTCAGTGGTATCAAAGTGGGAGAATTCGCGGCCACACGTATTGATCAAATGATAAACAGTGTAGATGTAGAACATGGTCAGACGCTAATGAACTGAATGTACAGTTGTGATATGATATGTATGGAGCCCCCGAGGGAACGTGGATTTGTTTTTATTAATTCGTTCCCACGAAATAACACTTCATTCCCACGAATTAACACTTCTTTCCCACGAAATAACACTTCGTTCCCTCGAATTCACAATTCGTTCCCACGAAATAACAATTCGTTCCCTCAATTTAACAATTCGTTCCCTCGAAATTAACAATTGACAATTCGTTCCCATGATATAACAATTATGTTCCCAAGACATAACAATTGTTATATCGCGGGAACGAATTGTTATTTCATGGGAACGAATTGTTAATTTGTGGGAACGAATTGTTAACTTGAGGGAACGAATTGTTATTTCGTGGGAACGAATTATTATTTCGTGGGAACGAATTGTTCATTCCTGGGTACGAATTAATAAAAAAGAATTCTACGTCCCCTGCGGGGATCCTTAGGTATGGCTACCACTGATCGAGAATGCACTCGCATGCATGTAAATTGTTGTAGTGAGTTATATACATGTATCAAGGTGTATGATCACGTGGTACTAACAACAACAACAAGTACCGATTCAAAGTACGTATTATTTTATAGTGTCCTTATTAAGTAACTGATTTTTATGAAATATGGCGCATCAAACGCGTCTTGTTAAGCTGCATTTGGTGGTTTCTGTATATTCGCCCAAACCTCTGTCGCTTTTGCGAAGAATCGATTTCCGTGTCTCCGACTCGGAAATCGATTCTTCGCAAAAACGACATAAGTCTGTGCCAAACTCCATAGACCACCAAAATTCAGCTCATGAAGACGCGTTTGCTGCGCCATATTTCATCAAAATCCGTTGCATATTAAGGAAAATATCAAATAATACTTACGTTGGAGTAGGCGACGTTGTTGTTGTTGTAACCACGTGATCATGCACCCTGTGTATGGGCTAACGACAATATCATGAATGACTAAGATAACTTTCAGACCAGACTGCGCCTTCGCATTGTTCGACATTCACCCACTCGTTTAGTTAATTATTCGAATGCACGAATGTGCATATTGATCAATGCAGAATATTTCCTTTTATACACAGAGACGACGCTAGCTTTGCTGAAAATGTGATGGTTTGCCTGTCAGGCAAGGTAAAGTACATGCCTTGGAATACACTTTGTGAAGAATTACACAGGAACCTCTCTAAACCGGACACCCTGGGGACCTCCCAGGGTGTCCGGTTTAGTGAGGTGCATGTGCATGTAACACTATATACAACACTATCTGCATGGCGAACAGTGTAGGCCAGATTGCAATGCGTTGATCGTATACTTTACACGTCGCTGGGTACATGCATATTACTGCACAAGCAGCACACTTTAAATTTAACATAATGCTGACAAGGAATTAAATAAGTCCAATTTTGTAAAATATTACCTGAAATAAATTTAATCGCACTTGTGTGTTTAGTGAGGTATTTCTGATTGCATTAAACATTCAACAGTTTTGATCAAATAGATGAGAATAGAGAATAACTGATGTAAAAGTACACATGAGACGAATTGATGATCGACAAATTGCGCATTCAACAAGGATGACACTTAACCCTTTCACCCCTAAGTAACTGGAATTCATTTTGATATGTTCATTTTGCAACCAACCCAACCGTCACAAAATGGTTTTCAGACTAGTCCATTTATGAAAAGGGGATATTTTTTGTTCTCAAAAATATTAAAATTACTTTCAAAAAGTGCAGATCCTGATGAGACGGCTCGTTACGAGCCGGCTCATCTGGATCTGCACTTTTTGGATAAACCGCTATAGCGGGATTTCGGGTTCAAAGGGTTAAAAGCTGGCTGATAAAATACAACTTATATTATGACACGGATGGCAATCATAGAAGCGTTCGATCAGGAGCTACACTGTCGAACTAATCCATTGTGTTTAATGGTAATTTAGCGTATTGGATACAATGTCGTGTACAGACATATGATTTATGTGGCTGTGACTATAAATGTATTTGCGACCATTGTAGACCATGATCTTTCGCTCAGTCTGATCAGGGTCTCAACTGTTTGCCATTGAGTCTGGGAAATAGCATGATGATTATATCATATAATATGTGGATGTTGCTGGAGAAATAGGGACCATTGTAGATCCAGATCAGCCTGTGCATCCGCACGGTTTGAAATTCCGTTAATGAAACACCCTTTATGCTTCAATGCTCACAGATCCCATAGGCCCATTTCTCCAGTCACAGCCACATATATGTATTGTCTTATCACGCTGTAGGAGTGGGTTGCTAGATCTGGGGGCCGTTTCATTAAACTTCGTACGACAAAATGTTCGTAAGTGCAAAATTATCTTATCTTGTAAACAATTAATGAATTTACAGTTATTGAGCATAGGCTGCAGCCTATGCTCAATAAATGTAAATCCATTAATTGAAATTTCCAGACGATTCTAAATTTGCACTTACAAACATTTTAGTCGTACGAACTTTAGTGAAACTGGCCTCAGGAACTTCCGTCTTATACAAATTTGATGATGGTCGGTGACAAAATGAAAATGAAATATTGTCCAAGCTCAGGTACCTTCTTTATCACATGCCATATTTCGCCGATATTGATTTCTAAAATCGTTGATACTTTCCGCAAATGCTGTTATAAGTTGACATAAATTGACATGAGGATATGTAAAAGTTAGATGTACGTTTAAGTTTCACTGACCATAACTTACATGTACATGTAGTTCGCGATATGCAGGTCAAGGTCACCATGATAATAATACAAGTCGCTTATCCAGGAAGCTACATGCAGATGGGAAGTTCGGTAAAGATCGGACGGTAAAACTCTAGACATACTATTTGTTTGCTACATGTACCCTGTGTCATCACCTTCTATGCATTTCTGAGACCCAGTGCCTTAAAGGTACATACCCACTCAGTAAGCACAGAATGTTCTTTATAGGAATTAAATAAGTGTATAATTGTAACACTAATCCACCAGTGTTAAAAATTACAAGTGCCCGCAAAACAGATATTATCTTTTAGTAATACTTATTTTACTGATAGTGACGCGCGTTGGTATCAGGCTATTTTCATATGCAAATGAGGCATGATATTGTTTGCTTATTTATACTAATGAAATGCGTCACCTGAAAAAAATAATATGTTCGACAGATTATAATGTATGATCATTGCACATCAAAAAATAAATACATAGAACATGTAAATAGTAATGTCCGTTACCATTTTAAGGAAACACGGATATCGCCCCTGATATCAGTGTGAAAATTTTCGTCTAAAATATAATGTATATAATGCCAATCAATACGTGGGGTAACGGTGACTGAATGTTTACTTTGCCAGAAAATGTCATACGTACAGAATATACAAAAGAATCTGTATCACTATATTATAACCTACTGCGTGGGCATGTACCTATAATGCCATCAGGTTCATTTTACCAGTAAATGCCCCAATACGGGCTGTCATTTTGCTTTTGCAGCTGCTGTCGACTTTATTAAAAACATGATATACGATATTCCGACTTAATGAGAAAATGAGGAAACAAAACGAATTTAATAATATAAATGGAGCAGTGACTAGACAATAGGCGTGTTACGTTTGCGACCAGTGTAGACCTAGATCACACTGCGCTTCCGCGCAGTCTGATCCAGGTCTACACTGTTCACATCAGTAATGGAAAACCATTTAAATCAGTGACTGTCCAGCTATCAACAGTGTAGATAATTCCGAGCCAGATCTGGGATACGCTTGTCGTAAATGTATTAAGGTATATGTTGCCAAATGATTGCCAAATGAACAATTATTCCGAGACGTGACAGTCGCTGTGGCGAGTTTTAACAGTTATCAAAATAGGTCAATAACTAATTAAACAGTATATGTTTTTCACAATAACAGTTAACAACAAGAAACGAGGCAAAGCCACGAAGGCCAGGATTTTTCCAAGCATAGACACTTGGATAACATAATTATACCCACTTTTCGTAGACTAGATGGCCGTGGCCTGCATGTCGCGCCTTGGGGCGAGGCATGGACACTAAAAAACATTGTGCACAGGGGCCGCACGGTTGGAGGTTAGAATGAAAATATGGATGATGATAAACACCTATGTGAAGTTTCAAGGTAATGGGCGAAGCAGTTGCAGAGATATAGTATAAAGAAAAAGTTTTAACCAAAAAACTTTAACCAGACATACGTTAAAAAGTTAACGTTGAAAATGGCTAAGTCCATTACGTAGAAATAATAGGTGAAGGTAAAATAATGGTCACATGTTGGATAGTTGTATGTGGTAGGCACCCCTTGGTTATGAAGCTGTGAAAGTTTGGTGGTCCTAGGTGGTACAGTACCAAAGAAATGGACTTAAACACGAAAACTTAACATTGTAAACGCGAAAACTTAACATTGAAAATGGCTAAGTCGATTGCGCGGAAAAAATGGGTCAAGTTAAAAAAAAAGTAACATGTTGGATAGTGATATGTGGTGGGCACCCCTTGATTATGAAGCTGTGAAAGTTTGGTGGTCCTAGGTGGTACAGTACCAAAGAAATGGACTTAAACACGAAAACTTAACATTGTAAACGATATGCAATTCATAAGCAAAATCTTCATATGCATTTCATATGCAAATCGTATGAACTTCATATGCAAATCTATGAATTTCATATGAAGACCCATGTACAATGCTTTTAAAGTATACAATTTTCATATGAACATTTGTTTTACATATGAACATCATATGAATTGAATATGTGGCACATTTTTCTGTGTACAATCTTGAGAGGTTGTACTGCATTATTCTTGTAGCCCGTCGTACGTTCTATTTCTGATAAAATTCGTATGCTATTTAGGGTAACTATGTTCAAGATTGCAAAACGTGTCAGACGGACACATACAGTAATGCGTATTCAAGGTGTATGATCACGTGGTATTATCAACAACAACAAATACCGATTCAAAGTACGTATTATTGTATAGTGTCCGTATTACGTAACGGAATTTGATGAAATATGGCGCATCAAACGCGTCTTGTTAAGCTTCATTTGGTGGTCTCTGTATTTTCGCCCAAACTTCTGTGGTTTTTGCGAAGAATCGATTTCCGTCTCCGACACGGAAATCTATTCTTCGCAAAAACAAAAGAAGTTTGTGCCAAACTCACTAGACCACCAAATGCAGCTCATGAAGATGCGTTTGCTGCGACTTATTTCATGAAAATATGTTGCATATTAAGGAAAATATCATATCAAAGAATACTTACTTTGGAGTGGGTGACGTTGTTGTTGTTGCAACCACGTGATCATGCACCTTGGTATTGCATGATCGCATAGCCGAATGTGACACATAATGACACATAACGCCACCATTATAGCGCTAGACTTGGAAATGGCGTCATTACGAATTGTTATTCGCTTGTCTCTGCTGCAATGTGCTGCACTAATATTGCCAATATATGTCTTTACTTCCAAATACTGCGGGATTGTGCTTGAAATCTGAATTTGAGCTTTACTACAGCTCAGGCTCAGACAGTCGAAATACTTCATTGCGAGTTGGTATTGCCAATAGGTGCTCAGAAACGTTGATGATCAAAGCAAGCTTAACGCAAGCGTGTATATGTACTACCCGACCGCCTGCACTACTCTTCCACATACTTGAATATTATGCTTGAAATCAGGCAGCTTCATCGGCTGAGCCCGGTCTACAGCTGAAGCTCAAACCATACAATTGCTGGATTGCGAGTTCGCATTTCCATTAGATGTTCAAAAACAATGATACCTTTGGTAAGATAAGCGGTTATCTACATGTACACAGCATAATCACATTGGATGTGGCTGTGACTGGAGAAATGGGGCTTATGTGTTTTGCGACCAGTGCAGATCCAGATCAGACACAGTCTGATAAGGATCTGCACTGTTCACGATTGCGTCAATAAAACAGCCGTCAACGCTTCTAACACGCAATATACATGTAGATCACCGTTAGCAGGCTACAAGAGTTTGTTATTTGATCAGGAGCTGGTGGTCAGACATCTCATAGGTCCCATTTCTATGTTTTCAGTCACATATATTTTAAAATAATTACATATACTTTATAACATTTAATGTATTATGCAGATCTACCAAGTCCAGGTATATTTTGTTTGAACCAATTAAACTATTGTGGCACCGCTCTAAACCGGACATCATCGGAGGTCCCCAGTGTGCCCTGTTTAGTGGGGTTTCACTGTAAATCAGGTAGATCAGTACGCCAGTGCATGTTCACTTTGCAATCATGAGCATACATGATATTAAGCCAGTAATTACAGTGAAACCAATCACAATTAAACAAAACTGTTTCAGGGTGTCCGTTTCACTAAACTTCGTACGATTAAGAACTTCGTACTAGTGCAAAATTGGGATCCACAATAACATTTGTTCTGACAGTCGATATATTGGACGAATGTTCGTGGATGTGCTGCTTATAATGACATGAACACGTAGGTACAAAATGGTAGTATTAAGCGGGCCCCGGGTGTCCAGTATAGAGGGTGTCTACAGTATATCCAATGTTTCGCACCTGATACAAGAAACATGAATATTCGTGACTTTATTTAACCCTTCAACACTAAAGATTTACTCCCTAATATTTGCAAACAGTGTATATCATGATGAGCCGGCTCGTAACGAGCCGGCTCATCAAGATATGCACCATTTGTGGATATTTTGTATTTTTTACAAAATTACCCCCTTTCTGCATAATGGAATAGTCTCAAAATAATCAACATAAAATAGTCCAAATCAGTTCGTTAGGGGTGAACGGGTTAATACCGCTATATACATCACTATATGGCACAAGCACTCCCGCTACCCTCCCATTATAGCACGATAATATAAACAAACATATCAGATTAATAAAATAAAATAAAAGTAAACACCGATATAGAGAAATGGCATGTTAGTCAAGCACCACTAATGCAGATTTATCCCGTCAACACAGTGCGTATGTGCGTGAAACACGGTGCCGTGAAACATTTTTGATATCCAGTCAATACAATTTTTGCATTTTACAGCCATTTCAAGGTGTTGACGGGATAAATAGAATAGTAGGTTAGTGCCGTGAATGGGAAAACATATCTGGCGCGGCACGGAAACGGGATGTGCTCGGCAGAGCCTCGCCCATCCCGTTTCCTGAGCCTTGCCAGATATGTTTTCCCATTCACGACACTAACCTACTATTCTCTATCTATTTTCCTTATTTCTGAACCAAAGTATATGTTGTGACCACTCATTTGAACCGTCTCGGCGAGACGGTTCAAATGAGTGGTCACAACATATACTTCTGATGAGAAATAAAGAAATTCTTGAGCCTTGCCGGATATTTTTTCCCATTCACGGCACTAACCTACTATTCTCTATATATGAAGCATTTGTGTACATCAATATTACACTTATTGAAGCGTTTTAAGATGTCCAGTAATTCTTGAATTTAGAATTCAGAAATGGCGCAACATTTTGGCTCAATGATTAAAAATGCCACACTCCAATGTTCATATTCACATGTAATGAAAGCGGTCAGTGGATTACATTGAAGGTTGCTTCGTCCCTTAACCCTTTCAACCCTAAGGAACTGGAATGGACTGTGATATGCTAATGTTCCGACCAATCCAATGGTCACAAAATGATTTTCAGATTCGTCCATTTATGAAAAGGGGGTGTTTTTTGTTCTCAAAAATATTAAAATTACTTTCAAAAAGTGCAGATCCTGATGAGACGGCTCGTTACATGTACGAGCCGGCTCATCTGGATCTGCACTTTTTGCATAAACCGATATAGCGGGATTTCGGGTTCAGAGGGTTAATAACTTACCCCCCTTCATCCACAGACACATTGAATTTATCTCCCATATGCAAATACACATAGTTACATGTATGTGTGTATTGCTTATAAATACTTGTATATACAGTGGAAGCTCTCTAAACGTGACACCCTGACAGGTCCCCAGGGTGTCTGGTTTTGAGAGATTCCACTCTAAACCATTGACTACTTCATGACACACATGAGTGCTTTGCGATCACGAACATACATTTTTATCGGAGATAAATGGCAACGAACCCGATCAAAATTGAGAAAAACTAACATTTCTCTGTGGTCTGTTTAGAGAGTGTTTCTATTGTACATGTGCATGTAAAATGTACTTACTTGAGAATTGCTCGAATAGTTCCTGCTGCAGTAGTTGAATAATTCACTTGCCTCGTATATGTTGATTTGTCACTCTATTTTATGGCGTCACTTGCAATTTGTTCTTAATACATTAAAAGCATGAACCGCCATTTTATTACATCTGTGCATTATCAATCAACAGCTGTTTTTTTTTTCATTATTATTTAACACTTTTCATGCTAAAGACAGACATTTGTTCTGTCTGAAAAATATTTGTTTTCTTTTTTCGGAACAGAATTAAATGTTGTTACCACTCATTTAAACCGTCTCGCCGAGACGGTTCAAATGAGTGGTAACAACACGTACATTCATTGAGAAATAAAGAAATATAGAAAAAATGTTTGTAAATTTTGCATTCATTAACAAATAAAGAAAATGTAGAAATTTGTTTGTAAATCTTGATACTGTAAATGTGTATCTGGCATGACACAGGTTAAGAAACAACAACAACATGTTTATTGCGTTCACCTTAGATGTAAGATCGATTGTTCGGCCATCTAAAGTCGCACAAAATGATCCTCCTATTTTCACACCAGTCGCCAGCTCCGCTTAGATAACCACACGAGAAAATCGGCAACTGTATCATTCACACCCAGCCCTTAAACTCCGATTAGACAGTCACACACGAAAACCAGCAGTTTAGTTGTATCGTTAATGCCCAGATATTTAGCACACGAGAAAACCGGAAACGTTATCATTAACACCCAGCCCAGTCATAGGCAAAAACTGGCAAGTATATCATTAACGCCCAGACCTATTGTATTGGATTATAATTCCAGCACAAACATATTTACACAATTCCCTAACATTTGATTGGCCCGTAGCAAGTCTCTGTCCAAAATTTATATCCCAGAAAACTCCCACGCCGAACTACTTTCTACAGGTGCGCTGTCAGTGCTGTCAATGCAAACAAATGGCTGCCGTCTGTCAAAATAAACACATTTTCTTGATGAATTTATTTCAAATGCTGGAATTATAAGGAATGAATGGCCTTTTTGTGGAATTTATCGGGGATATACACTTGGAAAAGCCGCGGGAATACTGGACGAAGACCGGAAGGAGGCCTTCGTCCAGTATTCCCGCGACTTTTCCGGAAGGCCTTCGTCCAGTATTCCCGCGACTTTTCCAAGTTTATACCCCGATAAATTCCACAAAAAGGCGATTCATTCCTATATTAACTACTGTCTAATTCGCGTATACATATCCATTTACTACAGCAATATAAGCATGGGAATCTCAATGCTACATGCATCAGTAATATGGCATATTTAGTAACATCTCAGCAAAATTGGCATTTGTATCTACTGAAATTTTGTAAAATATTGATTGTATTCACATGATACTTATTTACTGTTGTTTTCACGAACTATGTACATGTAATCTGTGTTATTGAGGAAATAATCTCATTAATTAATGTTGCTAATTAGTTTATCGATTAATATTTGTTTTCAATATTTGTTTTCTGTAACTAGATGTCGCGCATGTAACCTGCATGTCGCGCCCGCCGAAGCTTTGATAGTATACCGAAAATACTTTAACCCGTACGCACGTATGTACGTACATGCACATCCGCCAATGTGCCGATTATATCGCGCAAGGGGGCGCGACAAAAATGGATAGGTTTATGGAAACAGACTGTAGTCTCACACGGTGTCGAGGGTCAAATGTCTTGTTGGAATATATTTGTGCACACCCCACCCCACCTCCAACCGCACCACAGTCTATCTCACAACTGTTGCCACAGCGTAGCCCAAGATCATCCTGGGCCCGGTTGTTCAAAACATCAGTTAGCTTAACGGACTGTTAAATCCTTGACTGAATGGTTAAAATCTCTGTTTTAACAGAGATTTTAACCATTCAGTTAAGGAGTTAACAGTCCGTTAAGCTAACTGATGTTTTGAACAACCGGGCCCACATCATTGGGCTGCACTGTTCGCCCTTCAGTGACAAAACGATACCGTTACAGTCACAGGTATTTGAACAGAAGATGGTCAGTATGTTGGTGTCATATGGGTATTTTGGTGTATTTTTATGGAATTCGTTTTTTTTTTTAAATAAGTACATAGTTTTGTGCAACTACTAACGCTCAATCATTACACACAACAGAAATCGTCAATTATCTACATGTTCACCGTTCCGAACTTTCGGACCCCTTTTATACTGCAAAAGTACCCACAACGGAACATGTATATTACCGTACCTATACGTGTACTAACTCGCGGGAGGTGACTTAAATTGTATGCTGGTAACAATGCACACAAACCACCAGATATACCGAAATAACCCATAAAACACCGAAATATGAACCGTTCTTCAAGAACCTGTGGTTATAGCCGCAGATAAACATACGGTACATGTATACGTAGCGTTTAGTCGGTGACATTGGAAAATGGGGGTTATGGTATATGTGACCAGTCACGTGTCTCGCGATCGTGTCTCCTAATCGCTAAATGTTAGAACCACAACAGGGCGTTTCACTTACAAAACGGCGAACAGTGCAGACCCTGATCATACTGCGCGGATGCGCATGCTGATCTGGGTCTGCACTGGTCGCAAAGGACAAACTCCACATTTCTCCAGTCACGTGTTTGTTCATGTACAAATGGGGATGATCAATATATACACTGATCTGTAAACAATGTATATCCAGATAAGCCGATCCGCAATAACCCGTCTAATCAAGATCTGCACTTTTTACGAATATCTGGATCCCAACAATTACCCAGCGAATATATACTTTGTCTTGCAAATTTACCCCTTTCTGATGAATGGACAAGCCTAAAAACTCATTTAAAAGAATCCATTGCACATACTAAGGGATGCAAGACTAATCATTCACATTGTTGGTTACTATTACGCCATAACTATGACTATGGCTCGTTTTCTCATGAATGCACTCAGCAAATTGGACCTGTCAGTCAGTACTCCGGTGTCAAGACAGTTTTTAACAACCAGCTGATAAAAGCACACCGATCACCAAATTGTTACAAACTGGAAAATAGAGATACACCGTGAATACGCCGGTAATTTACGATGGCGAATATTGACGAGCAAATCCGATAATATCCGGAATTGTATTTAACATTTTCGTTGACATTTCTCCACTATTGTCGTTGTTATATGTATGATACATCTATACATGTAACGACGGTTTTACAAGATACTGGTTGTCATAGCAACGATTTACAATTGACATTGTTTTCCTGATTGGCGTGTTTTTGTGATTTGATGTACATGTAACATCATCTTCACGAAATCAGATGTGTGTACAATCTGCAGACACACAACCATACTAAATGTATACAGTATAGGTGTGCAATAAGGCACATCAAATATAGCAGTGTTATAATTAATTTGGAATGTAAAATGTGATAGGAAAAATGAGACACGCCATGCGATTTTGTACCTTCGGACATCTGCGTAATTTCATTAAATACGTTTACAAAATTTAACATATTGTTCATAAATTAAGTCAAAAGTTGACAAAATGTTCAGAGTACATGCGAAATATAATTCCACATGTACTCTGAAGATTGTGTCAACTTTTGACTTTATTTATGAAAAATATTGTAGAGTTTGTAAGAAAAAATAATGAAATTACGCAGCTGTCTGATGGTACAAAATTACATGGCTTGTCTCAAATGTGATTGGAGAAATGGGTTTTTTGACACTTGATTCTAGTCTAGCTCACTGCTTACATTACCGCCTACGCTAATCTTGTCAATATTTCTATATTTAATTATTTCAAAATACTTGAATCGTGTGCTTGAAATCATGCAGCTTGATTGTCTGAGCCTGAGCTGTGCTACAGCTCAGGTTCAGACAATCAAATCGCTTGATTACGAGCTAGTATTTCTAATAGCTGTTCAGAAGCGTTGATAATTTGGGCAAGATTAACACGGGCGGTTCAAAATGGCAAACAGTGCAAACCCTGAGCAGACTTCGCGCAGTGTCAACACTGGTTGCAGCAAAGGTCGTACGCCCTATTTCTCCAAAACACTGTCGTAGACTTGATGCCATTACTTACATGTACATGTACAGGTGCGTTGATCACTTAAAATCAGCATTTCCGCGAAGAAAATGTTCGTAACTTTCCTGCCAACTTAATTATCACGACATATACAATTAGACCGACGACATTCCAAAGAGCACTCGAGTTGTTTCCAATGGCATCTAGTGAGGCTGCACATCTGAGACCAAATCTAAATATTCCTTTAATTGAGAATGTCATTCCGGCTAGAAGAAAAGCAGGCTTGTGACATTTTTTACGGTTATTTTCACGAATGTTCTCATTTTCTAGTTAATGCAATAGCCTGGCGTCCGTTTCACTGAACTTCGTACGACTAAAATGTTCGTAAGTGCAAAATTATGATAGTCTGTAAATTGCACATTAACAATTATTTCTTGTAAACAATTATTGGATTTACATTTATTGAGCATATTCAGCCTATGCTCGATAAATGTAAATTTATCAATAGAAATTTCCAGACGATCTTAACTTTGCACTTACGAAAAATTTTAGTCGTACGAAGTTTAGTGAAAGGGCCCCCTTAAGATTGACGCGGAACTATGCATGTTGATTACTAACAAAGACGTTTGAACCGCTATTCAAACCATTGAAATGCCGTGTGTATCTTATTCGCAACATAAATATCTAGAATCATCCTTATTTACATACATTTAATATTGGTTTGTTTGTACGGAGCCCCGCAGGGGACATCGACTTTTTGTATTTATTCGTTCCCACGAAATAACAATTCGTTCCCTCAATTTAAAATTCTTTCCCTCGAATTAACAATTCGTTCCAAAGATATAACAATTCTTTCCCTCGAATTAACAATTCGTTCCCACGAAATGACAATTCGTTCCCTCAATTTAAGAAATCGTTGCCTCGAATTAACAATTCGTTACCTAGAATTAACAATTCGTTCCCACGATATAACAATTCGTTCCCACGAATTAACAATTCGTTCCCGTGGGAACGAATTGTTAATTCGTGGGAACGAATTGTTCAATTGAGGGATCGAATTGTTATTTCGTGGGAACGAATTTATAAAACTAGAAATGTGGCCTGTCGGCACACGAATGCCCCCGCTGGCAGCCAAAGAAAACGAGGCATATTTGATTATAAGCCATTTACCTGAGCGTTAAGGTTTCGAACTCACCAAGTCTGTGACCTTGACCCTGGGCTTAGCAAGGGTGGGACGAATGTGGATTTGTCACAGGGCGGTAGAGGACCATTGGAGCAATGCGTGTGTGAAATGTGAAGCAGATCCGAGTAAGGAAACATAAATTATAAGCCATTTACCCAGCGTTAAGGTTTCGAACGCACCAAGTCTGTGACATTGACCCTGGGCTTAGCGGGGGCGGGACGAATGTGAATTTGTCACAGGGCGGTAGAGGACCATTGGAGCAATGTGTGTGGGTAATGTGAAGCAGATCCGAGCATGGAAACAGAAATTATAAGCCATTTACCCAGCGTTAAGGTTTCGGGACGTACGTACGTACGGACGCCGGTAACACTATATGCCCCCCTCACCATTCGGTGGCGGGGGCATAAAAACGGGGCTCCGTTTATTTGGAATGGAGCAAACAACATTTCCGTATGAATCTCGTTAAAGTGATAGCATCAGCGACAGCAATTCACTTGCTGGAATTCTTAGACAATGTCCTCAAATGTCCTTTTAAAGGGTCGCGATAGCGTCTATTGAGTCTGTCGTGCATTATAATTGAATTTGTACGAAGTGTCTTGCAAACACTAGAACTATTTGTCATAGTGCGCACGTAGACATTCTCTGTCTGCGATCGTATCAACCGCCTGTGGCATAGTCCCAAGAAAGTGGCACTTGTGTTTACCGTATTCGTTGCAAGCCAGTCTAACCGACTAACCACAGGCATTCGGCTTTCGTCGGTACTGCTATTGTTGAACGGCGCGGGTAATAGAGAATAGTAGGTTAGTGCCGTGAATGGGAACAAATATCTGGCAAGGCTCAGGAAACGGGATGTGCCGAGCACATCCCGTTTCCGTGCCGCGCCAGATATTTTTTCCCATTCACGGCACTAACCTACTATTCTATTTATTCCGTCAACACCTACAAATGGCTGTAAAATGTAAAAATAGTGTTGACTGGATATCAAAAATGTTTCACGGCACCGTGTTTCACGGCACATACGCACTGTGTTGACGGGATAAATAATGAATACGTACACTGATTACTTCCCTTTAGATTAAATAACGCCATTTACTTTGTTATTTATTATAAGGTATGCAACTTTTAACAACATGTTTAAAATTGTAATGTTCTATGCATTCTATGTATTTCTGCAGGATAACGATAATTCTCAAATTAACATATGAACTTGCCACTACAATATTGACTTTAGAGCCTCAACTACATTATTTCATTTGTTATGATAACAGGTCGTGTCCGACCTAGGAAAACCAGTTTT
The DNA here is from genome assembly GCA_029237695.1 of Conchocele bisecta. Taxonomy (NCBI): domain Eukaryota; kingdom Metazoa; phylum Mollusca; class Bivalvia; order Lucinida; family Thyasiridae; genus Conchocele; species Conchocele bisecta. The sequence goes on from CM055266.1 coordinate 44,286,390, forward strand.
ACTATTTCAACAAGATAACAGTAATTCTCAAATGAACATGTCTACATTCCACCAAAATATTTACATTAGCGTTAATAAAATAGCGGAATTTGTTGTGATACGAGGTCGTGTCCGACCAAAGTTATAAGCCTTGTTCATATATATAGTTATACCGAGGAAAGCCGAAACACGCCGAATGCCTATGGTCTAATTTGACCATATCACTGTTAGCTTCAGTTGAAGCGGTCAGTGGGAAAATGGAAAATTCTGTATATGCAGTCAAAACCACATACCTGTAAATCCAATCAACGTCAACGGTATACTTGAATAGGTCAGAGGAAGAAGGGGACTAACTCCGTGAAGGAGTTACTGTCTGTTTCACAAAAGCTGCCCAAATTTTACGGCTATATAAACAATTCAAAAACAATATTTGTTTCGATAATATTAAATTAAAGGAAAAATTAAGAATGAGCCTTCTTTTTATTTCGTGAAATTTTGTCAAATATTGATTTTATTACGAAAAAACAATTTCCCCAAGTTAAATCACCCATATACATCTTCACAGAGTGAGGATGTCTATGGGGATTAAACATGGGGAAATTTTTGAATTTCAGAAATACTTGACCGATTTTCAAAATTTAACTTTTGTTTTCTTAGTTAGATCATTCCCAAGCTATCAAGCCAGGTTTTGGAGTCAATCTCCAAAATTTTTCGTTTTCAGACTCCTACCATAGCTTCTCTACCTCCTCCCTCCCCCCCCCCCCCCCCCCCCCCATGTTAAATTCCCATAGACAAATCAATTTTCGTAATAAAATCAATATTTGACCAAATTTAACGAAATAAAAAGGAGGCTCATTCTTAAATTTTCCTTTAATGTAATATTATCAAAAAATATATTGTTTTTGAATTGTTTATATGGCCGTAAATTTGGGAAGCTTTCGTGAAACGGACAGTAGTCCTCTTCTTCCGCTGATCCCATCGATTATTCCGTTGACGTTGATCTGAAGGTTTTGTTTGTTTGTTGGGGTTTAACGGCATATCAACAGCTAAGGCCATTTAAGACCGGGTCAACTGGTTTAGTACTAAATCCCATATATTACCTGTGGAAGAAGGGGACTAACTCCCGGAATCAGTGTCCATTTACAGTTCATAATAGATAAAATATTGCTTTATCGATGTCATCTTTTATATTTCAAGAAATAGGTCAAATGTATTGTGTTACGAAAACACGTCTCATTATGAATGTAACCACGGAAACTGTCAAAAGTGCTTTAATATATTTTTGGAATTCAAAATCGATTTCAAACCACATTTGTGTTCTTAGCTTTTGCAATTTTCATTTTCCAACAGTATCAAGGTGTATGATCACGTGGTACTAACAACAACAACAAGTACCAATTCAAAGTACGTATTATGTTATAGTGTCCTTATTACGTAACATATTTTGCTGTAATATGGCGCATCAAACGCGTCTTGTTAAGTTGCATTTGGTGGTCTCTTTAATTTCGCCCAAACTTCTGTCGTTTTTGCGAAGAATCGATTTCCGTGTCTCCGACACGGAAATCGATTCTTCGCAAAAACGACATAAGTCTGTGCCAAACTCACTAGACCACCAAATGCAGCTCATGAAGACGCGTTTGCTGCGCCATATTTCATCAAAATCCGTTGCATATTAAGGAAAATATCAAATAATACTTACTTTGGAGTGGGCGACGTTGTTGTTGTTGTTGTAACCACGTGATCATGCACATCGAGTATAAAGCAGTGGCAGTCTGACAGGGTAGGGTAAAACAGATAGTAGCTACATTTAATATTATTTAATATATTAATCAAGCTAAGACAACTTATTTGCGACTGTGCCTGGAGAAATGGGGCTTATGGGTTGTGACCAACGTAGCTGCTGATCAGATGTCTGATCTTGGTCTACTCTGTTCGCAAGTCATATTTTGTACTATTCAGTAAGAAATAAAAACTGAAATACAGCGCAGGACGGTATCTCTATAAATAGATTTGCAAAGGGAAATAACTGGCTACGATCCCTCATCAGTAGAATATCCTAACCGAATTAGTTCCCCTGTTTATCGCAACTTATGCTAACATACACAACTGCCCGCTTTAATCTTGTCCATATTATCAACATTTCTGATCATCTAATGGCAATTTCAACTCGCAATCAAGCTGTTTAATTGCATGAGCCTGATCTATAGCAGATAACAGGCTCAACCGATTAAGCTGCTTGTTTTCAAGTACAATATTCAAGTATTTTCAAATAAAGAATTGACAGTTTTGGCAATATTCAAGTTAGCGTACAGCCAAATTAGCTGCTTGGTTTCAAATACAATATTCAGTTATACTGACGTAAAGTATTTGACAAATACTGCAAGATTAACGCGGGCAGTAGTGTATGATTGAATAACTACATACAACACAAACTCATGGTAATTTAATCAAATAAAACGGTTAATTTATACAGCATATTTGCACCAAAAAGTCTGATATTGAATTGCTAAAACACCATCGGAGACACAGTACCTTTAAGTAGACGTATTTTTGTTTCCGCTTTGACAGAGGAAAATGTCTTTAAATTGTTGGAAATAAATGATAGCTTTTAAATAATTATCTCAACCAGTTTGCTGGATTGTGCTTGCACGCAAGTTTGCTGAATATATGTAATTACTGTCTGTTCCACGTTTTGCTGCCGACGAACTTTTGGCCATTAAATTTCCATAGGAAAATCGTTTTTTCGCAATAAAATCAATATTTGATGGAATCTTTTGGGGAGGGTGACTTTTTTGTTATTGATGAAAAAGTACGTACAGTCGAACCTCTCTACAACGGCCAGCCATGGGGAGACTGAAAACTGGCTGTTGAAGAGAGGTGGCTGTTGAAGAGAGGTATATCATATAGAAATCAGAGCTACATTTAAGGTGCATATTTTTTCATTTCTTCGCCAAAACTGGCAAGTTGGAAGTGCTTTAGAATCGTCTCAATGAGACGATTCTAAAGCACTCCCAACTTGCCAGTTCTGATGAAGAATTAACAAAATCCCCCACAAAGTTTATCAAATTACGTACACTAACTGTGGTCGCAATTCATCACCTTGCGTTTGAAATTTTGGCCGTTGTAGAGAGGTGGTGTATGTATGAGAGGTGGCGTTCGTGGAGGTTTTTACGACTGTACTTATAAATATTTTTTAGATTTAATGTTTTTAATAGCCAAATGTTCGTCGGCAGCAAAACGTGGAACAGACAGTAGATCACGACACCCACATGTCTTTGACAATTCGCCAAATTGAGTACAAATGTTTACACATCATATATGCACTGATGGTGCACTGCGCGCCGGCGTATTGCGCCGGCGTATAATGTTTCACGTCGAAAATTTCATGACCTGTTTTCGTGCCACTGAGATGTACTTAAAGCTTTAACGCAGTTTTCGTCTAGTAACCGGAGCAAATGTCTCGTGTCGGTTACTGCATGTAGACGTGAATGTGTATGCAGTATGTTCTATATGCGGCAATATCGCCATTGCAATGACCCAACGTTCATAAAATACGCGTTCATTTAAACAAACAACAAATGTAAATGCTTGGATTTAACGACGGCAGTGGTTCGATGACCTTGCATGTCGTCTCCCAGGAAGGGGCGAAAGGAAGGAGGGGGATACAGAGGAAACCTACCCCAGGGGGCCTAGCTCTTATTAGAAAAGTCTCCTCTGGTTCTTTAACGTGCCCAGACTCTCCTTCAAATCTGATACACGGGACCGCCTTTTAACGTCCCCATCCGAAAGGACTAGTAGAGCAGGAAATGCAAAGTATCTCAGCAATACTGACGCCCTGAAACTGAACCGTGAATCGAACCAGGGTCGCCAGCGTAGCAGTCCGACGGTGTTACTCTAACGGTCTACTCTAAAAACAAACAACAGCATTAAACCTGTATTTATTGCATAAAATAGACGTTCACTTGTAATAACACAGTGCAATAAGTGTAATAATTAAAATCATAATACACTAGTGTAATAAATATGCAAATGAGACCGCTACAGAAAACACGCTATGTGGATGACAGCTTCAAATATTGTGCTGTTAATATGCAATACATAGTCTAACATTTGTGTTGAGTTAATACGAGATTTAATAAACACGTTTACTGATCAGTAAACTCGTTTAATAAATATCATATTATGAGCTTAATAAATATCATATTAAATCAACACTCATGCAATATCATCTATGTACACAAATCACGTGATCATGCACCTTGACTAATGTGCAGTTCATAGCATACAGCGTAGCCTGATAATTATCACATCTTTGATTTTCTTAAGCGATAATGAAAACGACCTTGCACTCCGAAGGGTTCAACAATTCATCATTGTCTCTCATCGATTTATTGCATGATGGGAGACGACATAGTCATATTTAACTCACAAATAAAAGGTCCGCAAAACCTGTATACATTCTATACATGTTATACTAACTATATCATAAACCAACAACTTTGGAAATAAAACTTTTATATGAAAACAGTAGATTAATATTTGAATTGTCAGTTTTTTTAAAGATTGACTTCTGAAAAATCGAAATTTTGATACAAAAAAATGGAAAAATCACGCTTTCATGGCAACCGTTTCCACGGAGAACAAAATCTTGGCTGATTTGTGATATTTGCATGGACACAAAAAAAAGAGTGACAGTTTGAACAAAATCGGAAATTTTGCGTGCCAGACCCCTATGGCAAATTGTTTGTTGTTTTTTTTTTTACAGAGAATTGTATTCCTGTCACATTATTATTTACTGATGTCTTACTTAAGGAGAATAATTCACACATTAAGCTCACATTGAGCTTGTTTTCTCATCCTTATTCACAATTTCTTTCCAAATATGCTGACGTACACATGTATTCAATCTGAAATAAATATCGTTTAAACTCAACTAAATATCATGTTACAAACTAATGGATGTGCACGTCTATTTATCTGTTTGGTATATTATATTATGCATAGTTCACATCCTCGCACTTCAAACTGAATCATGCGGAATATCTCTCATTAAACTCGAGATCTCAAGGGTATGCAACAGAAATTGCAAAGTCATATTAATACACTTTACGCTGTTGCCAGTTATTTATTTTAATGGATGCATTAATCTGTGGCCATGGCATTGAGAGAGCCGTATCTGTTACTATGGTTTCAACCGTCATGTTTCTAATAAGCCACGCTACTGGAATGTGCTATTTAATCAGATGCTACACCGGTCACAGATGCCTTTTAGGCATCTGTGACCGGTGTAGCCTCTGATTAAATAGCACGTTCCAGTAGCGTGGTGGCGATCAAGATCGCTTATAAGAAACATGACGGTTGTTTCGTTGGTGGAATGGCGTACAGTGCCGATTCTGATCAGACTGTGCGAATGCACAGGCTGATCTGAATCTATATTGATCGCAAAACCCATATATGTGGCTGAAATTGGGCTTATGGTTTTTGCGATCTGTGTAGACCCTGATCAGACTGCGCGGTTCAGACACTGCGCATCCGTTATTACGTCCTTGGAAAAAATGTGCCCCGGCCCGGGGCTCGAATCCGGGACCTCTGGTTTACCGTACCATCGCTCTAACCGACTCAGCTAGCCGGACACACATACACACCGTCACCCCATAGTACCGTGACATGCTGCCCCGCCAATTTTAAATTCGTTCCCGAATTATAAATTTAATTCGTATCTGAATTCCATATGTTTGGTACAATGTGGGCAATATTTATCAGTCACGGTCTCTCGTGGGGCACCACATGTCACCGGGCGAGAAAAATGTGCTCCGGCCCGGGGCTCGAACCCGGGACCTCTGGTTTACTGTACCATTGCTCTAACCGACCGAGCTTGCCGGGCACGAATACACATATTTTCTTCATAGAGTTACGTACCCTGACATACGTACTGACATACTGTCTTATCAGGCATTGACCTGATACGAATATCCAGGTTACAACGAATTGAATAATTGCATAATAAATATATTCACTCTAAGACGGCATTTGAAATAAGAATATGCGACCGTGGTTGATAGATGAGAAGATATGGCATATGGTTATAATGTCATGAATAATTAGTTGTGTTGTATCCATTATCATACGTACATTGTAAGCCAATATTGAAAAGATAAAATCTAAACAATCTCAGTTGTTGTCAACTGGCACAAACCCCCGCAGGGGACATGGATTTGTTTTTATTAATTCGTTCCCACGAAATATCAACTCGTTCCCTCAATTTTACAATTCGTTCCCTCGAATTAACAATTCGTTCCTGCGAATTAACAATTCGTTCCATCGAATTAACAATTTGTTCCCATGATATAACAATTCGTTCCCGTGAATTAACAATTTGTTCCCACGAAATGACAATTCGTTCCCTCAATTTAACAATTCGTTCCCTCGAATTAACAATTCGTTCCCACGATATGGGAACGAATTGTTCTTTCGTGGGAACGAATTGTTATATCGTGGGAACGAATTACTAATTTTTAATTCGTGGGAACGGATTGTTATATCGTGGGAACGAATTGTTAATTAAAAAAAAAAAATCTTTACATCTGTGCACATTAAAGGTACATGCCCACTCAGTAGGCACAAAATGTTCTTCATAGGAATTAAATAAGTGTATAAGTGTGTCACTATTCCACCAGTTCTAAACATTACTAGTGTCCGCTATACATATATAATCATATATATAATCATTTAGTAATGTTTATTGTACTGATAGTGACGCGAGGTGGTATCAGGCTATTTTCATATGCAAATGAGGCATGATATGTTTTGCCTAAATTGCCTATTGTTACTTAGATAATACTTTCGACAGATTATAAAGTATGATCATTGTACGTCAAAAAATAAATACAGAGAATAAATAGTAGTGTCCGTTATCATTTTAAGGAAACACGGTTATCGCCCCTGATATCAGTGTACAAATTTTCGTCTGATATAAATTGTATAATAATGCCAATCAATACGTGGGGTAATGATGAATCAATGTTTATTTTGCCAGAAATTTTCTTAGATGATATACAAAACATTTTGTGCCTACTGAGTGGCCATGTACCTTTCAGTAAAGTTCCAGCAAAAATTAAAACAATTTTTCAAACAAGACATCTCCATTTTTACGGAGCCCCGCAGGGGACATGGATTTTTTTTAATTAATTCGTTCCCACGAAATAACAATTCGTTCCCTCGATTTAGCAATTCGTTCCCACGATATAATAATTCGTTCCCACGAATTAACAATTCGTTCCCGTGGGAACGAATTGTTATTTCGTGGGAACGAATTGTTAAATTGAGGGAACGAATTGTTAATTCGTGGGAAAGAATTGTTATTTCGTGGGAACGAATTAATAAAAATAAGAGTTCTACGTCTCCTGTGGTGCTCCGTATCTTGTATATAATACATGCTACATGTCATGAAAAAATGCAGCTCGTTCTCTACTTCACCAGTAGCCTATTTCACGAACATGGCAATATATTTCGGTTACATGACTTTTGCTGTATCTTCCTTTCTCAATTTCAAGCTAAATGATTTGATATCCTGAATCTAGCAAAATTGGAAATTAAGTGCTTCTCCATGGGCAGACAAATCTAAATCTAGTTTGTATGATGTTTAAATGTTTTAAATGTTCGTAGTTGTTCAAGATTTATCCCGTCAATACAGTGCGTATGTGCCGTGAAACACGGTGCCGTGAAACATTTTTGATATCCAATCAATACAATTTTTGCATTTTACAGCCATTTTAGGTGTTGACTGGATAAATAGAATAGTAGGTTATTGCCGTGAATGGGAAAAAATATCTGGCGCGGCACGGAAACGGGATGTGCTCGACAGAGCCTCGCCCATCCTGTTTCCTGAGCCTTGTTTGATAGTTTTTCCCATTCAAAGCACTAACCTACTATTCTCTATCTATTTTCCTTATTTCTGAACCAAAGTATATGTTGTGACCACTCATTTGGACCACTCATTTGAACCGTCTCGGCGAGACGGTTCAAATGAGTGGTCACAACATATACTTCTGATGAGAAATAAAGAAATTATTGAGCCTTGCCGGATATGTTTTCCTACTATTCTTTATATCTCCCCTTTACACTTATTTCACCGTTTTTACGTAAATTAAAGTAAGAACTGTCAAGAATCTTATGTTTAATGGCATTAGTTAGTCGTTTTATTGAGAAGGTAGATTTGTTTTGCTTTATATGATCGAACCCAAGCATGCACACAAGCGACTTTATGTGTGCATCATGGCTACCAGCCATGCATGCAGTGTCTGTTACAATCCTATAAGACCAGTTTTTTGCCTGGATTTTCATCACTGTTTATCTGTATATCGGGCACTCGTAATTTTTAGAACCGGTGGAATACCGATATACAGATAAAATAATTTAGTAATATCTAGTTTACTGATAGTGACGCGCGGTGGTATCAGGCTATTTTCATATGCAAATGAGGCATAATATGTTTCAATTATTTATACTAATTAAATGCGTCCCCTGAACAAATAATATTTTCGACTGATTATAAAGTGATCATTGCACGTGAACGAATTGTTAATTCGTGGGAACAAATTATTAATTCGAGGGAACGAATTGTTAAACTGAGGGAACGAATTGTTATTTCGTGGGAACGAATTAATAAAGAACAAGAAATGCGTCTGTCGAACGCGGATGCCACCTGCAGCATATTTGAGAAACTGTGACAAAGAGGTTAACCGAAAAGTGTGACAGACGGACGGACGTTCCAACATTTTGGGTTTATGGGGTATTTCCATTGTTTGAAGAACAAAGAAAAAGCCCCTAAACAACAATACAGTTTATGAGCTTACGGAATATTACAAAGGAATCTTTTGTTCCTAACCACGCCCCTAAGCTCTCAAACCCCCGGACGTTGGCCCGGACAGACAGACGGACGGACAGACGGACAGATGGACGGTCCAAAAACAATATGCCACTCGGCTCTTCGAGACCGTTGGCATAAAAATCCATGTCCCCTGTGGGCCTCCGTAGTAAGTCGCCCTGCGTTACAGGCAGACAGTTCGTGTTAGTTACATTGAAACCGGTTTCCAAATGTCGCAGAATTCACGCCCACATTGTTGGACCAAGGACTCGTAAAATTACCCAAAATGTTACCCCACCCACCCACTTTGATACAGTCATTATTCGATACAGAATTAATCATGTCCTAAGTGCTGGGTCCGAGTCTTACTCGCGTGTTCTACTGTCGTTCTCCCTTTCATCACTTGTTATATGCACACAGACAAATCACAATGAAGCCAAGATGAGACACGCCATGCGAATTTGTACCTACAATGCAAGATTATGAAATTATGAACATATTTGGCGGGATATATCGATTTGCTCACAATACAGTGAAACCTCGCTAAACCGGACACCCTGCATGAGAGGTCCACAGGGTGTCCGGTTTAGCGAGGGTTTCACTGTAAATCAGGCATTTGATTATTCTGAGCCATAGTGTGTGATATGCGATCACGAACAGGCATTGTCTCCTGAGATAAATGACCAAGAAACCCATCGAAATTATGATCACATATATTTCCTGTTGTCCGGTTTATAGAGGTTCCACTGTATAAACAAGTCCATCTATTAGACAGTACAATATTCAGCTTCCACAACGGACAGGGAATCACACATGGATGCTATAATAAAATGGGTGCAGTGTCAGTTAATGGAGAAGCCATTCAAAACCAATCTTGGAAATACCCACGGGCAGTATAATGAATATTAAAGGTCATTGCTGTGCTCGGAGCGCACATATTTCCCACTGGCATGCGTTATTTCTATCACGTCGGTGCTATTAACCCTTTCACCCCTAAGTAACTGAATGGGCTGCGATATGTTAATTTTTCAACCAATCCAATCATCGCAAAATGATTTTCAGACTATTCCATTTATAACAAGAGTTTTCAGAAGACAACGAAGCTCGCCTGTTGGCAGCCTTCACTCAGACTTGGCACAGTTGTATAAAAAGCATGAATATTATATAACTTGACCTTGGGATAAGAGATGTGCGGTGGACATTGACATTGAGGTCAGTGGTGGAAGGTGGGTCGTGGATTTGATATAGCATGATATAGCATATTAAGATGAATGCATGTATAAAATATCAATGCGCTCCCTGAAAAGAGAAGTAAAACAAAATTTAACCCAACGTTAAGTTTATGAATGCACTAAGTTGGTGATTTACTACAGCATGATAGCTATTCACATGAGTAATGCATGTATAAATGTGCTAAGTGTGTGACCTTGGCCTTGGCGAAAGGGTGGGGGGGTGGGTCATGGATTTGCTGTAGCACAATAGAGGATCATCACATGAATGCATGTATGAAATATCAAAGCGTTAAAAGTGTAAAGAAACAGACGTTACACAACATTTACCCCAATGTAAAGTTTATGAACATGCTAAGTTTGTGACCTTGACCTTGAGGTAAGGGTTGGGTGGTGGGTTGTGGATTTGCTACAGCATGATAGAAGGTCATCTGAGGAATGTATGTATGAAATATCAAAGCGTTCCATCAAAGGAAACAGTTGTTATCAGACATTTACCCCAACGTTAAGTTTATGGATGTGTCAAGTTTGTGACCTTGACCTTGGGGTAAGGGATGGCCGCTGGGTTATGGAGTTGCTATAGCACGGTAGAGTATCATCAGATGAATGCATGTATGAAATATCAAGGCGTTCCATGAAAGGAAACAGATGTCATAAGACATTTACCCCAACGTTAAGTTTATGAATGTGCTAAGTTTGTGACCTTGACCTTGGGCTAAGGGCTAAGTCGTGGGTCATGGATTTGCTACAGCATGTTAGAGGGTCATCTGAGGAATGCATGTATGAAATAACAAGGTGTTCCATGAAATGAAACAGAAGTTATAAGACATTTACCCAACGTTAAGTTTATGAATGTGCCAAGTTTGTGACCTTGACCTTGGGGTAAGGGCTAAGTGGTGGGTCATGGATTTGCTACAGCATGATAGAGGGTCATCTGAGGAATGCATGTATGAAATAACAAGGTGTTCCATGAAAGGAAACAGAAGTTATAAGACATTTACCCAACGTTAAGTTTGTGGACGACGCCGACGCCGACGCCGACGCCGACGCCGACGCCGACGCCGACGCCGCGACGCCGACGCCGACGCCGACGCCGCGACGCCGACGCCGACGCCGACGCCGACGCCGACGACGCCAGGGGTATGCCATAAGCTCTTATGCACTTCGTGCAGGCGAGCTAAAAAGGGGGTATTTGTTGTTCTCAAAAATATGAAAATTACTTTCAAACAGTGCAGATCCTGATGAGACGGCTAGTCGAGCCGGCTCATCTGAATCTGCACTGTTTGCATAAACCGATATAGCGGGCTTTCGGGTTCAAAGGGTGAAAGGGGCATATCAGGAATTTTTGAAAAAATACTATGCAAAATAAAAACGTGTTTTCATTATGGCCTGGTGTAAAGTGGTTTAATTGAAGATATATGACGATACAAGGACCGCTGATTTTGTGTTCATGATTTTTTTGGAAAACATAATAAACTAGAAATGTGGCCTATCGGCACACGAATGCCCCCGCTGTCAGTCAAAGAAAACGAGGCATATTTGAAAACAAACACAGAGGGCCAGAGCAGCATGGATCTGTTGTCACAGCATAATAGTAGAGCTTCAGAGCAATGGGTGTGTAAAATATCAAGCAGATCCATGCAAGGAAACAGACATTACAGTGGGGTCAGCGTGTAAGTGCACACACGAACGAACACGACAGGTTGGTCGTGTTCGTTCGTGTGTGCACTTACACGCTGACCCCACTGTATAAGACACTTTCTCGAGTTTCGAACACACCAGTAGCCGATTTCATCAACATTGCAAAGTATACTTTACTAGCAAAGTATACTTTGAGGGAGTACTCATTTATTTTTCCTGAAATGCATTATTTCATATAGAACTAACAAATGCATATATTTCATGATTAAAAGTATGCAGAATTATTATACTGAATTTATTACATTATCACAGCCAAATTGGCTGTGATAATGTAATAAATTCAGTATAATAAAAATTAATAAATTTATCATAAAATTGAAAATTTCTCCCTCAAAGTATACTTTGCTAGTAAAGTATACTTTGCAATGTTGATGAAATAGGCTACAGGTATGTGGCATTGACCTTGGGTTTAGCGGCGGTGGGACGATAGTGGACTTGTCACAGGGTGGTAGAGAACCATTAGAGCAATGTGTGTGTGAAATATCAACTAGATCCATGCAAGGAAACATACAGTACAAGACATTTACCCGAGCGTTAAGGTTTCACAAAGCACCAAGTATGTGACGACCCTGGGCTTAGAAGGGGAGAGACGATCATGGATTTTTTACAGGGCAATAGAGGACCATTACAACAATGCATGTGAGAAATATCAAGCAGATCCGTGCAAGGAAACCGTTAAGGTTTCAATTGCACCAAGTATGTGACCTTGACCCTGGGCTTAGCGGAGGCGGGATGATCATGAATTTGCCACAGCGTGGTAGAGGACCATTAGAGCAATGCGTGTGTGAAATGTGAAGCAGATCCGAGCAAGGAAACAGAAATTATAAGACATTTACCCGAGCGTTAAGGTTTCGAACGCACCAAGTATGAGACATTGACCCTGGGCTTAGCGGGGGCGGGACAAATGCGGATACAGTGCGGTAGGGTACCATTGGAGTAATGCGTGTGTGAAATGTCAAGCAGATCCGAGCAAGGAAACAGAAATTATAAGACATTTACCCGAGCGTTAAGGTTTCGAACGCACCAAGTATGTGACCTTGACCCTGGGCTTAGCAGGAGTGGGACGAATGTGGATTTGTTACAGGGTGGCAGAGGACCATTGGAGCAATGCGTGTGTGAAATGTGAAGCAGATCCGAGCAATGAAACAGAAATGATAAGCCATTTACCCGAGCGTTAAGGTTTCGGAACGGACGGACGGACGAACGGACGAACGTACGGACGCCGGTAACACTATATCCCCCCCCCCCTCACCATTCGGTGGCGGGGTGCATAAAAAAAAAAAAAACACAAGAAATGCGTCTGTCGAACGCGGATGCCACCTGCAGCATATTTGAGAAACTGTGACAAATTGGTTAACCGAAAAGTGTGACGGACGGACAGACGGACGGACAGACGGACGGACGGTCCAAACACTATATGCCACACGTTTCTCCGAAACCCGGTGGCATATAAATCATCATGGCCCTGTGTAAAGTGGTTTAATTGAAGATAGTTAGTTGACAATACTAGGACGGTTGGGTTGTTTCACCGATATCGGTACAAACGTATCAGATTTGCTATCTTGTTGAACGCCAAAATATAGGAAATCCTTACATTCGTAATACACTGTGTTTATGCATGACAACCACATGTACCAGTCTATGCAATAATAATAACAATAACAAAATAATCGTTAGAGTAATTTCATCTTCAAATCAAACAGTGCATCCCCAGATCAAACTGGTCACACAGTCAATAAGCCCATTTTGCCAAAACGGGTCTTAATCTAGCACCAACAGATATGACCGGAATCAATGGAATTGCGAATTTGTTTCATGGCCATTTTGTCCGGATTAATGATCAAGCCAAATGCCAATACAATACTTTGCACTCCAACATCGTCGCGTTACTACAGGAGAATGTTTTCGTGTCTCTGCCAGCAGTTGCTGCGGAAATGTAACACTCATTATTATAGGACAGCTTCAATGGACATGCGCTCTTTCGTTTCCACCACGTTGGATCTCGTTATCACGACATAGCATCTCATTTCCACGAGATAGCATCTCGTTCCCACGAACGACATCGCTAACTCGTGGGAACGAGCGCCTATAGTGTGGGAACGAGATGCTATGTCGTGGTAACGAGATGCCATGTCGTGGAAACGAGATATAAAATAAATGCGCATGTCCCTTTTAACCCTTTGAACCCGAAAGCCCGCTATAGCGGTTTATGCAAACAGTGCAGATCCAGATGAGCCGGCTCGTAACGAGCCGTCTCATCAGGATCTGCACTTTTTGAAAGTTATTTTTCATATTTCTTAGAACAAAAACACCCCCTTTTCATAAGTGGACGAATCTGAAAATCATTTTGTGACCATTGGATTGGTCGGAACATTAGCATATCACAGTCCATTCCAGTTACTTAGGGTTGAAAGGGTTAAGCTGCCGTACTTTATTCCCATATCGTGTTAGAATACAATATCAGAGCACACAACCGCCTGCGTCATCCTCGTTTCTGAACATCTGTTGAAAATTCCAACTCGCAATCGAGCAATTTGTTTGTCTGAGCCTGAGCTGTAGCACAGCTCAGGCTCAGACAATCAAATTGTTTTCCTAGTCAAGTATTTTTATTGACAATATTGGCAAGATTAGCCCAGGAGAATAATGTAAATGTTATGTTTAAGCCACTACATGTACGATCAGCGATGCAGTCGAATATCGACCTGCGCCCCAGGGGCCCCGTTTCACTAAACGTCGTACGACTAAGAAGTTCGTAAATGCAACATTTTCAACAATTTCACGCATAGGCTGATGCTGGCAAATGTGTTCACATTTAATGATGTGTACACGTAGATCGATAATGGTAGCATTTGTGACTCACATTAACCCTTTCAACCCTAAGGAACTGGAATGGACTGTGATATGCTAATGTTCCGACCAATCCAATGGTCACAAAATGATTTTCAGATTCGTCCATTTATGAAAAGGAGGTGTTTTTGTTCTAAGAAATATGAAAATTACTTGCAAAAAAATGCAGATCCTGATGAGACGGCTCGTTACGAGCCGGATCATCTGGATCTGCACTTTTTCCATAAACCGCTATAGCGGGATTTCGGGTTCAAAGGGTTAATGTGAGAAACCAATTCATAAAATCGTCTTAAGACCATTTATGATCGTACGAAGTTTAGGGTCGTAAAGAGATCACATTCCACATTTTCGCCACAAATGCCATAACATAAGGCGAGCTTCATTTCTACAGTCACAGTCAAATACATGCATTATACATGGTACATGCCCACTCAGTAGGCACAACTTTTTTTATATCAGAGACATCATCTGAGACATTTTCTGGCAAAATAAACATTCATTCACCATTACTCCACGTATTGATTGGCATTATAATACATTTTATATCTGACGTAAATTTCCACTGATATCGTGTTTCCTTAAACATTACTATTTATTCTCTGTATTTGTTTTTTGATGTCCAAGGATCATACTTTATAATCTGTCGAAAAAAAAAATTTTCAGGTGACGAATTTAATTAGTATAAATAATTAAAAAATATATCATGCCTCATTTGCATATGAAAATAGCCTGATACCACCGCGCGTCATGACTATCAGTAAAATATATATTACTAAATGATTATATTTGTATAGCGAGCACTTATAATTTTTAGAACTGTTGGAATAGTGACACAATTATACACTTATTTAATTCCTATAACAAGGTGTATGATCACGTGGTACTAACAACAACAACAAGTACCGATTCAACGTACGTATTCTGTTATAGTGTCCTTATTACGTAACGGATTTTGATGAAATATGGCGCATCAAACGTGTCTTGTTAAGCTGCATTTTGTGGTCTCTGTATTTTCGCCCAAACCTCTGTCGTTTTTGCGAAGAATTGATTTCCGTGTCTCCGACAGGGAAATAGATTCTTCGCAAAAACGACATAAGTCTGTGCCAAACTCCCTAGACCACCAAATGCAGCTCATGAAGACGCGTTTGCTGCGCCATATTTCATCAAAAGCCGTTGCATATTAAGGAAAATATCAAATAATACTTACTTTGGAGTGGGCGGCGTTGTTGTTGTTGTAACCACGTGAACATGCACCTTGTATAAAGGGCATGTTGTGCCTACTGAGTGGACATGTACCTTTAACGTTCCTATCGTCAGCAAGTAACTCGAATGGTTCTGTAGAAGACTACCAAATTCTTTAATAAAAGCGAGTGGCCACAAACCACTTAACATTTTAGTCTCTTGAAGAAATAATGCTAATATTTATTTTACTTCTTTTATTATGAATTGGTCTAAACTACTCCATGTTGACACGGGGGCGGCCGCGACCAATTGTGAAATAATACTGCCTGTTTAACAAAACGTATTACTAATTATATACGAGAGTTCATGTAATACTGGGACCACTTATACCGATATATGTGTGTTTAACTCCAGTATAACAGTATAATATATCATATAAGAGAGAACGAGAGAGAGAGAGAGACAGAGAGACAGAGAGCAGAGAGACAGAGAGAGACAGACAGATGAAGGAGATAGAAGGGGAGAGCGATGAGATAATGGAGAGAGGGAGCTAGAGGTGGACTGGAGAGAGAGAGATGAGATGAGATGAGAGAGTGGGGAGATATGAGAGGTGGGTGGTGAGAGAGCTGCTTTCATATCCGATATCGATATGTGCGAGCTATATTGATTAACAGAATGTGTACCAATTCAATATAACACTAGCGCCCTATTTAAGTCACCAGGGGACCGTTTCACTAAACTTCGTACGACTAAAATGTTCGTAAGTGCAAAATTATGATTTCACATTAACAATGTGTTCTTGTATACAATTATTGGATTTACATTTATCGAGCATAGGCTGCATATGCAGCCTATGCTCAATAAATGAAAATCAATCAATTGAAATGTACAGACAATTCTAAATCTGCACTTACGAACATTTAAGTTTAGTGAAACGGCCCCCAGCTGACATCATTGTACATATATTCAGTACAATTCACCCGAACGAAATAAGTATGTATCAACCAGCTGGTCACTTTCTTCGGAATATGAAAGAGTTGCGCTTGCTTTAAAGACCAACGTACATGTATAATTGAATATTCAAATGGAGAAGGGTCTAAGTTCATTATGGTCTTAGCCGCCTTCTTCCACTGACCCCTCCAAATGCAAATATACCGTTAGCACGTGAATATATCCGTAAACTTGGTGAATAGTCGCCAACGTACATGTATAACATGGATAAATTATTTAATGAATCAAGAATTGGCCCGTTAACAAAACTGTGTAGGTTCCTGAAGGAAATACTCAATAAATTTAAACCACCATAGAACACCACACCTTGTATATACCAGTACCATGTCATACGTTAGACATACATATATGACTAGATACTACCTCATGTATGTTATAGTAGCCATACTTCAATTGTTGTTTGACATATTCCATGCACTTCTATGTAGTTATATATAGAATAGTAGGTTAGTGCCGTGAATGGGAAAAATATCTGGCAAGGCTTAGGAAACGGGATGGGCGAGGCTCTGCCGAGCACATCCCGTTTCCGAGCCGCGCCAGATATTTTTTCCATTCACGGCACTAACCTACTATTCTATTTATCCCGTCAACACATACAAATTGCTTTAAAATGCAAAAAAAATAATAACCCCAGCCACCGCACATATTCATACGCAGTGATTAGGTCGTATTGACAGGATATCAAAAATGTTTCACGGCACCGTGTTTCACGGCACATACGCACTGTGTTGACGGGATAAACATGTATACCTACCTCTTATCATTTGTAACAAGAGCTGTAAGAGAACAGCATAGCTCGACTACGAGGGTTGTCGATGTACACATAGCTTGACAAACAAGGTGGCCGTGGCCTGCATAAAAACCTTAACCAAGGTTGACTAAAAACATTAACCAAGGGAAATTAAGTAAGTAATTGAAGGTTAAATGTAGGTCAATGTCAGATATATGTCAGGGGTTATTGATGTACATCACTAGGAGATGAAGTTTTCCAAGTATGGTTGCTGTAGGCCCAGGAGTATTCCATATACAAGCTTGACTAAAAACCTTAACCAAGGGGAAATAACTAAGTAATCCAAGGATAAAAGTAGGTCAAGGTCAAATATAGGTCAGGGATTATTGATGTACATCACTAGGAGATGAAGTTGTCCAAGTATGGTTGATGTAGGCCCAGGAGTATTCCATATAGAAGCTTGACTATAAACATTAACCAAGTTTGAGTACAAACCTTAACCAAGGGGAAATAAGTAAGTAATTCAAGGTTAAATGTAGGTGAAGGTAAAATATAGGTCAGGGGTTTTTGGTGTACATCCCTATGAGAATAAGTTATCCAAGTATGGTGTCTGTATGCACAATAATATTCCATCTACAAGCTTGAGTAAAAACCTTAACCAAGGTTGACTAAAAACCTTAACCAAGGGGAATTAACTAAGTAATTAAAGGTTAAATGTAGGTCAATGTCAAATATAAGTCAGGGGTTAACCTTAACCAAGGGGAATTAAGTAAGTAATTCAAGAGGAAATGTAGGTGAAGGTCAAATATAGATCAGGGGTTATTGATGTACATCCCTATGAGAAAAGGTTGTCCAAGTATGGTGTCTGTATGCACACTAGTATTCCCTGTACAAGCTTGACTAAAAACCTTAACCAAGGTTGACTAAAAACCTTAACCAAGGGGAATTAACTAATTAAGTGAAGAGGAAATGTAGGTCAAGGTCAAATATAGATCAGGGGTTGTTGATGTACATCATTAGGAGATGAAGTTGTCCAAGTATGGTGGGTGTAGGGCCAGTAGTATTCCATATACAAGCTTGACTAAAAAGCTTAACCAAGGGGAATTAACTAAGTAATTCAAGAGGAAATATAGGTCAAGGTCAAATATAGATCAGGGGTTATTGATGTACATCCCTGTGAGAAAAGGTTGTCCAAGTATGGTGTCTGTATGCACAATAGTATTCCATGTACAAGCTTGACTAAAAACCTTAACCAAGGTTGACTAAAAACCTTAACCTAGGGGAATTAACTAAGTAATTCAAGAGGAAATGTAGGTCAAGATCAAATATAGATCAGGGGTTATTGATGTACATCACTAGGAGATGAAGTTGTCCAAGTGTGGTGGGTGTAGGGCCAGTAGTATTCCATATACAAGCTTGACTAAAAACCTTAACCAAGGTTGACTAAAAACCTTAACCAAGGGAATTAATAATAACTAAAGTACTAAAAACCTAACCAAGGGGATTAACAAAGTAATCAAGAGGAAATGTAGGTCAATGTCAAATATAGATCAAGGGTTATTGATGTACATCACTAGGAGATGAAGTTGTCCAAGTATGGTGGGTGTAGGGCCAGTAGTATTCCATATACAAGGTTGACTAAAAACCTTAACCAAGGCGTGACGGTGACGGTGACGGTGACGCCGACGCCGACGCCGACGCCGACGCCGACGCCGGGGTGACAACATAAGCTCCACTTATTCTTCGAATAGTCGAGCTAAAAATGATCAGAGTGAATAAACTTTTATAAGTAACTTGTATAATTGAACGTCTAATTACAATGTACAAACGTACCCTTAACTAGGTGATATATCCGTACAACTTGTGAATATTCGCACGTTTTAAATAACAAAACAACTGCTTCCAGTATACGGACGAGTGGACGTTCGATTACCTTGATCTGTTGACGCTGCTTCTGTTCCTAATGTGTCAGCCTGTTTCATCTCACCCCTCTTGTCCGTTACCCACTGCCGCAATAACCGCAATTGTTCTTCGTGCTGCGTCACTTTACCCAAGTCCCGGGTCACGTGATCAGACTTCGCCACAGTGTGAATGACGTTCCGATTAGACTCTGCACGTTTTGTTGTTGCAGTTCCTTTGGCATTTGGCATTGAGCTTTCAGCATTAGAATCAACGAACTGCTCACTAAAATGTGTACGATTACCGTAATGTTCGTATTGTGAACCAGTCTCATCGTTTGTTCTTTTATTCGGCAACATCCTCTTTTTCATCTCAATAAATTTACGACTGGGTTTCTTTGTCATGTTTTCTCTAACAATTAACCATTTCGATGTGGCATTCTGCCCATCACTTACGGCGGCTGTCTCCGCAACCTGTGTAATAGCATTTCCTACAACAGAAGTGTGACAACCGTTCCCTATTGCATAAGAGTCGCATCTATTACCAAATGAATCTACAGATTGTCCATAAGACTATGTGACCGGTGTTCGACTTGTTTGCTCTACATGTGTGTTATCATCAGCTGCATTTGCGATCATTTTAACTTCAGCGGCTTATTCTGCTAGTGGTACCTCGGTATTTGTGTTTATAAGAGAATCGTCTCTTTTTGAGATCACTCTCATATGCTGTCAAAACTAGATATGGCGAATTATTTGAAAGAAGAAAGAGCAATAGACGCCAGGGGCCCGTCAAAAATGTTCGTAAGTGAAAATCTAGGATCTCGTCTGGAAATTTCAATTGATGAATTTACATTTATTGAGCATATGCTGTATATGCTCAATAAATGTTAATCCAATTATTGTTTACAAGAAATAATTGTTGATGTGAAATTTACAGACTATCATAATTGTGTACTTACGAGCATTTTAGTCGTATGAAGTATAGTGAAATGACCCCCAGAATTATAAGTCGCATTAAAGTCGTTACTATTGAGACAGCTTCTGTAAACAGACCGTACATGTTAGTTGCGAACGGTAACTCTTGCAATCAACTCCCGTACCGTCCGTAGGCAGACCTACGGACGGTACGGGAGTAGATTGCAAGAGTTACCTTCGCAACTACGTACATGTATGACGTTTGTTAACACGTACACATCCTGGTCATTAACACATTTCCTGTTGAGGATACATCATTTTGTTTGTGGAAAATCCTTAAAATGTTCCTTATACACTTATGTGGTAGTGACTGGAGAAATGGAGCTTATGGCATTTGCAACCAGTGTAGATCCAGATCAACCTGTGCATGCACACAGTCTGATCAGGATCTACACTGTTCGCCATTGGATCAATGAAGTACAAGTCATGCTTCTAACAAGCAATACAGATGGATATCAGGCTAGAGGAGTGTGCTATTTGATCATGAGCTACACTGGTCACAAATCCCATAAGCCCCATGAATGCACCCCATGAAGTGTGTAACAATAACCTTCGGCTTAACCCTTTGAACCCGAAAGCCCGCTATATCGGTTTATGCAAACAGTGCAGATCCAGATGAGCCGGCTCGTAACGAGCCGTCTCATCAGGATCTGCACTGTTTGACAGTAATTTTAATATTTTTGAGAACAACAAATACCCCCTTTTTATAAATGGAATAGTCTGAAAATCATGTTGCAATGATTGGATTGATTGCAAAATTAACATATCGCAGCCCATTCAGTTACTTAGGGGACCAGAGGATCGTGGATTTGCTACAACAAGGTAGATGTTTGTGTGAAATATGAAGCAGTTACATGTATGTGAAGGAAACAGAAATTATAAGAAATTTACCCGATCGTTAATGTTTCGAATGCACTTAGTATTTGACCTTGACCTTTGGTCTAGCGGACTCTCTTGGATCGTGGATTTGATATAGCACCAGGAATGCATGTGTGAAGTAGCTACATGAAAAGAAACATAAATTATGAGATATTTACACGAGCGCGAGGTACGTATGGATGGACGGGACGAGACGTACGCACGCCGGTAACACTATATGCTCCCATCACCATTCGGTGGTGGGTCCATAAGAATCATGTTATTACAAATGCAATGGCTTAATTACATCCAGGCGACAGGTGTTTGATCTATTGTATTTTTGACACTGAGATTCAATTTTGGTGATTGACAGGAGAACTGTATGTACATGTACCTTGTGTAGATTACAAGGTTGTCCATGCTTAACTAGGGAACGAAGTTAGCTTTTGGTCATCAGGGGCCCGTTTCACTAACCTTCTTACGACTAAAATGTTCGTAAGTGCTCAATTATAATAGTCTGTGAATTTCACATTAACAATGTGTTCTTGTAAACAATGATTGGATTTACATTTATTGAGCATAGGTTGCATATGCAGCCTATGCTCAATAAATGTAAATTCATCAATTGGAATTTCCAGATGATCCTAAATTTTCAATTACGAACATTTTAATCGTACGAAGTTTATTGAAACGGCCCCCAGATGAGTTAAAATTTGATCAAACAGTCCCATGAATGAGACTTAACAGATAATGCTTCAGCATGAAATTGTAGTACCTCATCAGAAACTGTTATGTTCACCAACCAACATTTCTGTTGAGTTGGGATATAATGGAAGTGACACGGAACTAGTAATGCTACAACAATGTATTGTAAATACCTTCCTGCATGGCGTCCCCATCGTTCTGTGTACTTCTAAACAACTCAGCGATCGCTGCGTATGAATCAAACAGGTCGCTGTCGCCATCAACTGCATCAGGTGCCGCACTTGTAGACTCATTCATATCAGTCGGACTAATTAAATCCTGTATATTTCCATCACTTTTCGCCTCGCAATGAGTACATTTATCCCGCATTTCCGTGAATGTAATACCGTCATTATGCCGCAATAGTTTATAACTCCAATTCCCGGTATATACTTCGGAATAACAAGAGCAATCCATGTGTTCGCTCATTTCCAATACGAAATGAAGAACATTCAAGTTGTTGATAGCTTCAACTAAATCCTCGACCCCGGTGACCTTTCACTTTCAATAGCCAATTTTGTTCACCGTGTACAATTGATAGTTTTATTTAGTTACATCTATTCAGTATCAAATTACTCAGGTAATATGAGACTGTTTGATGAGGGTACTAATCTTCAAATTGGTGTTATATGCATGTAATATCGGCACGTCCTTTAAATCGTATATGACCGTGGCTGAAATAAGGTTTATGACATTAATGAGACCAGTGTAGCACCTGGGGACCTATTCATTAAACTTCGCACGACTAAAATGTTCGTAAGTGCAAAATTATGATAGTATGTAAATTTCACATTAACATTGTAAGTGCAAAATTATGATAGTATGTAAATTCCACATTAACAATATTTTCTTGTAAACAATTATTGGATTTACATTTACTGAGCATAGGCTGCATATGCATCTTATTTATGCATAGGTATTTAAATTCATTGTTCGAAGCTGGGCGGGTGTATCACTGACTGGTTGGCGACCATTGTAGACCCTGATCAACCTGCGCGGATGCGCAGGTTGATCTGGGTCTACACTGGTCGCCAATGACAAAAACTCCATTAGTCTAGTATGTGAGTCTGTGATACGCCATATTCAAAACATGACAAGACCACACGGCATCACGAACAGTCCAGCCTACGATCAGCCTGTGCAGTGGAATCAAAGTAGGATTTTCTCAGATCATTCATGTAATTATTATTGAGCCGACACTAAACTGGGGAATGTCTTGACTTTGCTAACAGTATGACCTATTGTTGACCATACTATTCACCCGTACTCTCTGGTCAGTGGCTACATTCTTCATCGTAATTATCAAATAATCATTTCCAATGATAGTAGCTTGCGAGCTATATCACGATTAAAGGTAAACATTGTTAATGGTACATGCCCACTCAGTAGGCAAAACTATTATTTATATTAGAGACATCATCTGAGACATTTTCTGGCAAAATAAAAATTAATTCACCATTACCCCACGTATTGATTGGCATTATTATACATTTTATATCGGACGTAAATTCCCCACACTGGTAGCAGTGGCGATTACTGTGTTTCATTAAAATGTTAACGGACATTACTATTTATTCTCTGTATTCATTTTTTGATGTGAAATGCTCATACTTCATAATCTGTCGAAAATATTATTTTTTTGAAATGTAAAACAAATATTGTGGAACCCTGATTGAGGAAAAGTGTACATGTATTTCGACGCTTGCGAACAGTGCAGCGCCAGATCAGCATGAGCTTCTGTGCAGTCTGACCAGGGCCTAAGATATTCGTCAATCAGTGGTCATAAGAATACATGCTCGGGATCTGAACCGAATTGACAATGCACATTCGGGATAATAAAACTTGGAAAAGTCGCGGGAATATTGGACGAGGCCTTCCGGCCTTCGTCCAGTATTCCCGCGACTTTTCCATACTTGAGGTCATTCGTGCAGATACAACAACGTTGTTTTGTTATGTTATCAGGCCCTATTTCACATGCTGACATTAGATAGAAGAGGCGAACCAAACAACCTCATAAAAACGGCAAATAATAATTGATAATTACAATCACCAATACGTTAATTCCATAACACACATCTCACATTCTGCAGCGAAATCATTATTGACATGAAACTCAATTTCTCCCATGACACTCAATTTCTTCCAAATTAATTTATGAAGCTATATGCGCTCGCTTAACAGGATTCGGTTTAATGTCTTCTAAGATTACTACAATATTGTGTGCGTGAAGCTATTTTCCTTCTTCCGGTTCTGCATAGTGATTAATGACCAATTCTTGAAAACAAAACTGTTGGCATGTTGATGTTGCAATTAATTAAACATTATAATCAGCTAAACGTGACCATTGCCTACCATGCAATCGACAGTTCCAACGGCCTGAACAGTCAAAATTGTAGACACTGGTTTGAATCTACACCATCACACTGTAGTCAGGCCTACTGGTTTTTCAATATCCACCAACCATGTTGTGCGGTATTGCCTTTTGGTAATCGCCTTACACTTTCCATTCTCCGCTATCTCTTTATACTTAATTTGGCAATACAAACTTCGGCAATTGACGACGGAATGCGTTTGACAGCCTCATGAGAAAGTTGCCGATAACCATTTAGCAAGTCGTGTTTAGAGAACCACGGTTTACAAATGTAGATACGCGCTCGGTCTGGTAAATACAGAATATCAGGCTAGTGTTTTTTGATATCAAGTTTATCAGGCAAGGCTAGGAAACGCGTAGGAATTTCGAGGCTCGCCGAGAAATTCATACTGTTTACGAACCGGGCCTGATAAACTTGACATCAAAACACATTAGCCTGTTATTCTGTTTATCAGGTAACGTTTTATGCTAGGGGATATGCAAATATACATGCAACGTGGTTTCCTTGAAAAGAACGTGGATTTGTAGTGTGATTCGCTATGGTCATGTGACGACTTCCTACTAATGAATTTGATTTAAAGGTACATGCCCACTCAGTAGGCACAAACTGTTCTTTATAGGAATTAAATAACTGTATAACTGTGTCACTATTCCACCAGTTCTAAAGAGTACGAGTGCCGGCTGTACAGATCTAATCATTTAGTAATATTTATTTTACTGATAGTGACGCGCGTTGGTATCAGGCTATTTGCATATATATGCAAATGAAGCAAGGTATTTTTTAATTATTTACACTAATTAAATGCATCACCTGAAAAAATAATATGTTCGACAGATTATAAAGTATGATAAATGCACATCAAAAAATAAATACAGAATATAAATAGTAATGTTCGTTAATATTTTAAGGAAACACGGTTATCGCTCCTGATATCAGTGTAGAAAGTTGCGTCTGATATAAAATGTATAATAATGCCAATTAATACGTGGGGTAATGGTGAATGAATGTTCATTTTGCCAGAAAATGTCTCAATTGATATCTCTGATATAAATAACAGTTTGTGCCTAGTGAGTGGGCATGTATATTTAATGTATTGATGTGTAACGGCATATCAACAGGTAAGGTCACCTAAGGCCGGGCCAACGTCAGTGAGGGTAGTTTTGACCCGGAAACGAGTATCGAGTTAACCCTTTGAACCCGAAATCCCGCGATATCGGTTTATGCAAACAGTGCAGATCCAGATGAGCCGGCTCGTAACGAGCCGTCTCATCAGGATCTGCACTGTTTGAAAGTAATTTTCATATTTTTGAGAACAACAAATACCCCCTTTTAATAAATGGAACAGTCTGAAAATCATTTTGCGATGATTGGATTGGTTGCAAAATTAACATATCGCAGCCCATTCAGTTACTTAGGGGTGAACGGGTTAATGCAGGATTCGATTTGTTCTCAGTCAGACTGTATTCAGTCAATGCATACAGTGATATATCATACACGCGCACCTGCGTTAATCTTGCTCAGATCATCAACGTTTCTGAACAGCTACTGGCAATACCAACTCGCAATCAAGCAGTTTGATTGTCTGAGCCTGAGCTGTAGCACAGCTCAGGCTCAGCCAATCAAGATGCTTTACTTCAAGCACACTATTTAATTATTTTGAAACAAGAAAATTGACAACTATTGGCAAGATTAGCGCAGACGGTAGCGTAACATAGCGTTGCCATGCAATATGTTTAGCATCTTTGTTTGCGCGCTAGCGTTTTCAGAATGTTCAGGATTTTCCGGTGTTGGCACATTCACTGCTGGATGGTGGAGTAGCTGTTTTGTCCTGCATGTATCCAGAACATAATAGCGTTCGATTTCCCGTGAACCCCTTGTACGCAGTTTGACACTGAACGTGATAGATGCGAAACAAATACCTAAAAGCATATCAGCAACAGTCAAGCAATACAGATGTTGACCCGGAATGCGGGAAACAACGATACCCCGTTGCCGATCGGTTACTTTTATTGTATTTGTGATGAATATTTGTAAAGAAATCTTGATCACCGCATTTGATCGAGATTTGTTTTTAAAAATTCAACGTTGTTTCAATGACATTTTAGCCAATCTCGCGGACGTGTGTACTTGTTGTATTAAGGTCGATTTAATCATGCCGGTTAAGAGATTAAAACATTTCCTTGGCATATCCCGAATGTTAACAGAGTGTTTGTTATACAAATTACCAACGATGGCCTGACCTCTGCATGCCACTATAAAGAACGAAACACTTGGTCTATAGTTTCCATATACATGTATCATGCCACATATGCTATAGAAGTGTGTTTCTTCATATGTATCTTGCGTTTATGGATTGTCCATATTTGCTGGATGATACTAGTCCATTAACCCTTTGAACCCGAAAGCCCGCTATATCGGTTTATGCAAACAGTGCAGATCCAGATGAGCCGGCTCGTAACGATATTTTTGAGAAAAAAAAATACCCTGTTTTTATAAATGGAATAGTCTGAAAATAATTTTGCGATGATTGGATTGGTTGCAAAATTAACATATCGCAGCCCATTCAGTTACTTAGGGGCGAAAGGGTTAAAACTACAGTGGAACCTCTCCAAACCGGACAGGGAGG
Organism: Conchocele bisecta; assembly: GCA_029237695.1. Taxonomy (NCBI): domain Eukaryota; kingdom Metazoa; phylum Mollusca; class Bivalvia; order Lucinida; family Thyasiridae; genus Conchocele; species Conchocele bisecta. The sequence continues at coordinate 44,313,408 of CM055266.1, forward strand.
TCCCCATGGTGTCCGGTTTAGAGATGTTCCACTGTATATCAGACATGTTAGCGCTTCAAGACACATTCTAGTGTTTTGCAATCACGAAAAGTCATTTTAATCAGATATACATAACAGCGAATCGCATGTAAGTTAATCATCCAGATTTTCCCGAGTGTCCGGCTGTTTAGAGGGGTGTCATTGTATCACTATATTGTACATGTATATATAGTGGGGTCAGCGTGTAAGTGCACACACGAACGAACACGACAGGTTGGTTCCAACCTGTCGTGTTCGTTCGTGTGTGCACTTACACGCTGACCCCACTGTAACCTATAAATAGAGCCTCTCTCATTCAGTTGGTCCATTGGCTATTTTTTGTTAAAGCTTCTGTAGCAGATCCAAAGCCGAGCATATTGAACAGTGTTCAGTTGTGCCGTACTGCCTGTCCCACGTTTTGCTTCCGGCGAACATTTTGAAAATCGATCCACAAATAGCAAAATATTTAAAAATAAATAATATTTTTAGCTCCCATGTTAAATTCCCATAGGAAAATAGTTTTTTCGCAATAAAATCAATATTTGATGGAATGTCATAAAATAAAATAAATTGAGGAGGGCGACATACATTTTAATATGTTTTAGATGCCGTCTGTCAAAATAAACACATTTTATTGATGAATGTATTTCAAATGCTGGAAGTATAAGGAATGAATGGCCTTTTTGTTGAATTTATCGGGGATATAAACTTGGAAAAGTCGCGGGAATACTGGACGAAGCCTTCCGGCCTTCGTCCAGTATTCCAGCGACTTTTCCAAGTTTATACCCCGATAAATTCCACAAAAAGGCCATTCATTCCTATAATATTATCTTATACTCTAATAAATAGTTCTTTATCAAAGACATAAAAGCAGTTCGTGACGGCTTTTCCAAGACTAAAATTGGAACTGGTAAAGATCATATAACACCAACATCGAGATCAAAGATAGAATCTGAACATGCCACATGCCAAGTAAAATGGAACCATATAAAACAAGCAAGTGTACAGTGGGGTCAGCGTGTAAGTGCACACACGAACGAACACGACAGGTTAGTTCCAACCCACCCAAAGTGTATCTTGTTACCACTCAGTTGAACCGTCTCGCCGAGACGGTTCAACTGAGTAGTAACAACATACACTTTTGATGCGAAATGAGAAAAAATGCAGAAAAATATTTACATTTTTTTTTATACATGAAATACAGTGGGGTCAGCGTTCCAACCTGTCGTGTTCGTTCGTGTGTGCACTTACACGCTGACCCCACTGTATACAGTAATCAAAACAGAAAGGAACGAAAGCGTGTGAAAGAGTTATACCAATTCTCCTTTAACCCTTAGACCGCTACACACAACAATTATCGTCCGCTGTTGCTTTTATATCTGGCCTTATTTTTCAATAAAACATGGTTTGACAGCACTTCATAATCATTTCCAATGGAAATTGCAGTTGGTGCAATATAGCATATACAGATATGACAAGGGCATGCTATCAATAGTATTCCAGCAAACTATGCAACAGGCGATATATCTGTGTATTTCTCCCATCAATCTCAAAATAAATTTCAATGTGTAAACTGTTCAACCTGATGCACATCCTAATGTTAACTAAATGAGTGTGTTCCACTGGTAAATCCTGTCACCGGTTTTGATAAAATACGTATGGTAATACAGATATATATATACAGCACTGTGTATTTATTTTACTGTTACGCAGGTATTACTGGAGTGTCAGAAAGAAAATTAACAACAGGTCAAAAATTCTTCAGAAATCAGACACTGTATGTATATAAGTGTGATGAAAACAACCCACAGGACGTTGTTCTTTAATATTATTAGAATTGCACCAACATGTATGTAATATTCGTTGTGGTATGCGTCAAACACCACACAATGTAAAACTGACTGATGGTGTGTACGCAGTAAGATGACCGACATAGCATCTCTATGCACGTATAGTACACAGTTCAGGTTAATATTCACATATATGTTACACATATATCCCAGCACATGTTGCAACCAATTATGCTTGAATAGACTGATGATCAGGAGTCATACGGGTCCTTAAATTTGAATTTAATTGTACCCAATCCATTTTACATGGCCTTATGAGATAGCATACATTAGCATCGGCGGCACGAGTGAATAACATGAATGAACTAACTGCCGTTGAAACAAAACTGGGGCCCGTTTCACTAAACTTCGCACAACTAAAATCTTCGTAAGTGCAAATTTAGGATCGTCTGGAAATTTTAATTGATGGATTTACATTTATTGAGCATAGGCTGCGTATGCAGCCTATGCTCAATAAATGTAAATCCAATCATTGTTTACAAGAAAACATTGTTAATGTGAAATTCACAGACTATTATAATTTTGCACTTACGAATGTTTTAGTCGTAAGAAGGTTAGTGAAACGGGCCCCTGGAGCATATATGTGAGATAACACTGTACACATAAGTGGCTGTGACTCGAGAAATCGGGTTCATGACATTTGTGACCAGTGTAGCTCCTGATCAAATAGCACACTCCTGTTTGCTGATAACTATCTATATTACTTGTTAGAAGCACGATGGGTGTGTCATTGGCGGAATGGCGAACAGTGCAAATCCTGATCATACTGTGCGGATGCACAGTCTGATCTGGATCTACACTGGTCGCAAAACCCATACGCCCCATTTCTCCAGTCACAGCCACATATATTCCCATGCAGTTAGCAAATAATTGGCGGATTCACTGTCACATAGGATTCCCTAGTAATCAACATCACGGGCTGCTACTTGTAATGTAGCAATAAACCCACATATTGCTAAGAAGTCACGGAAGCACCACAGTAGCGTCTGCGAGTTTGTTTCCAGTTTCACTAAACTTCGTATGACTAAAATGTTCATAAGTGCAAACTTATGATAGTCTGTACATTTCACATTAACAGTGAGTTATTGTAAACAATTATTGGATTTACATTTATTGAGCATAGGCTGCATATGCAGCCTATGCTCAATGAATGTAAATCCATTAATTGAAATTTACAGACTATTCTAAATCTGCACTTACGAACATTTTAGTCGTACGAAGTTTAGTGAAACGGGCCCCGGGTGTTCGGCCCTGAAAATAGAATAACCTGACCTGGTGCCAGGTCCATATCATACCAAAGTCAGTTGGCCCCTTCCCCTAAAAGTAATGCGACCGTGACTCTGGGCTTAGCGGGAGGGCACGAACGTGAATTTGTCACAGGGTGGTAGAGGTCCATTGGAGCAATGCGTGTGTGAAATGTGAAGCAGATCCGAGCAAGGAAATAGAAGTTATAACAGATTTCTCTGATGACTAAGTATGTGAGCTTGACCTCGAGATCAGTGGGAATTTGTCACAGCATGATAGTAGAGCCTTAGAGGAATGCATGCATGAAATATTAACAATTTTCGATGAAAGAAATAGAAGTTATAACATATTTCTCTGATGTTAAGTTTTGTAAAGATACTAAGTATGTGACCTTGACCTTGGGATCAGCGGGGGTTGGACGGTCGTAGATTTGTCACAGCATGATATCACAACCTTAGAGGAATGCACAAGTGAAATATTAAGAATTTCCAATGAAGGAAATAGAAGTTATAACTTATTTCTCTGATGTTAAGTTTTTTAAAGAGACTAAGTATTTGACCTTGACCTTGGGATCAGCGGGGGTTGGACGGTCGTGGATTTGGCCCAGCATGGTAGTAGAGCATTACAGGAATGCATGTGTGAAATATTAAGCATTTTAGATCAAGGAAATAGAAGTTATAACAATATTTCTCTGATGTTAAGTTTTGTAAAGAGACTAAGTATTCGACCTTGACCATGGGATCAGCGGGGATTGGACGTTCGTGGATTTGGCACAGCATGGTAGTAGAGCCTTACAGGAATGCATGTGTGAAATATTGAGCATTTTACATGAAGGAAATAGAAGTTATAACAATATTTCTCTGATGTTAAGTTTACGGACGGACGGACGGACGGACGGACGAACGAACAACCAACCTGACTCCAGTATAATAATCGTAAAACTCAAATAATATAACCAGATTCAACTGTCACATACAAAATGCCAAAGATGTACGTGAGGGCCAAACCAGGGGTCCGTTTCACTAAACTTCTTACGATACGAACTTTCTTACGTCTACGATACTTTTCGTACAAACATCTTGCGAACTTCTTACGTGCGTTTCACTAACATGTTCGTGCGAAAATCGACTGTCCATACCCGACTCTCGGAATTCAATTTACATCTCAGAAAGCGGGAAGAACGTTTTCCTGTGTAGCCAATATGACTGACGGACGGTCTTGTGTACATTTACCTCGTACTATAGAAGGTCTATGGGGAAATCCTGCGCTGACCCCGACTCCCTCGGCTGCCCACCGCCGCGCCACTGACTCCACACCGAGAGGGCAGATATTGTTTGGTGTGTCCGCTTAAAACAGTTTCGATCCTGTCATATGAATTTACTGCCGGTACTGATTGTTTTATATAAGTTTCTTCAAATTTTATAAATGTACGCATTTATCAACCGTACTTTGTAGATTCCTTCATATGTTTTTATTTGCGTAACTGATGCCCGCGCGACAGTATGCGTACTTATTTAGTAAGTGGAATGTATAGTTGTTAAAATCAAAAGTGGCCAACAGAACATTCAGGGCAAAATTATCCATTACTATGTATTTTTAAATGTGTGTGGGTTTGAATTTTTGATAATGGGTTTACCATTTGAAAACAAATATATACATGTATACATAAACCTGTCAATGTCGGGAAAATGTGTCGATGTGACATAATTCATTGTATAATTGTTATAAAATGTTCTGATAAAAATACCGGCAGTATGCATGTATACACTGTATCCTGGTCGGGAATAATTCATTTGAAAAAGAAATTTGCAATTTAATTGTGTTTCAGAAAAAGTACATTCAACGCCTTTGTAAACAAAGAAATGAGTGGCCAACCAAGCCATGCTAAAAAGCACCGTGGCGTACGTACATGTATTTTGAATTCATGTCTGCACACTATATAATCAAGTCAGTGATTTACACACTAAATTTGTACCGACCACACAATTGCGACATTTGTTTGAAGCGTCTCGTTTGAATTTAGACGCGTTGAATCTGCAAATATAGAATTTGTGTATTACAGGGCGGATTCGAGTAGGGGAAAACCCGGCGCCCCTCCCCCCACCCCTAAAATTTTGCGAGTAAAGATATGTTTGCTCTATAATGCGCTATAACACAGAAAAATGGGGTGTATATATCAAAACTATTCCGGAGGGCATACCGCCGGACTCACTTAGCAGTCTCCCGAGCTCCGCTTGGTCGACGAACAAACGGTGCTAGTTCGAAAATATAGTAAACTATTTCAATTAAGAAGTCCCGCCCCGCCCCCTCCCCCCTAACCTGAAATCCTGGATCCGCTCCTGGTATTTGCTTTATATTATTTACACGCCTCCGACTAGAACGTCCCTTTGATAAAAAAACAATAAAGCACGCAGACATCCAGTGTTTAGTAGTAAGTAAATTAACAACGCTCTAAAGCAGGACTTCTTAAATGTGTAAATGTTGGAGACCTGGGGGCCGTTTCACTAAACGTCTTACGACTAAAATGTTCGTAAGCGCAAATTTATAATCGTCTGCAAATTTAAATTGATGGATTTACATTTATTGAGTATAGGCTGCATATGCAACCTCTGCTCAATAAATGTAAATCCAACAATTATTTACAAGAAAACAGTGTTAATGTGACATTTACAGACTATCATAATTTTGCAATTACGAACATTTTAGTCGTAGGAAGTTTAGTGAAACGGGCCCCTGTGCATCTGCACTGATTGCAAAAATATTAGTAAAATATATGCCATACATTCATATAACCATATTTACAAGTGGTCAATTAAAATAATAGTTAACAGTTATCAAACGGCAATCGTACGGCTGATGCAATGTGATATTTAAAATTACGTGACATTAGAAGGTACATGCAAGTGGTTGCAGATACAGACACAAATTAGGGGCCCGTTTCACTAAACTTCGTACGACTAAAATCTTCGTAAGTGCAAATTTAGGATCGTCTGGAAATTTCAATTGATGGATTTACATTTATTGAGCATAGGCTGCATATGCAGCCTATGCTCAATAAATGTAAATCCAATCATTGTTTACAAGAAAACATTGTTAATGTGAAATTTGCAGACTATTATAATTTTGCACTTACGAACGTTTTAGTCGTACGCAGGTTAGTGAAACGGGCCCCAGTAGGCTACGTCCCTGGGGCCCGTTTCACTAAACTTCGTACGACTAAAATGTTCGTAAGTACAACATTTTCCTGTAAACAATTACTGGATTCCCGCGACTTTTCCAAGTTTATATCCCCGATAAATTCCACAAAAAGGCCATTCATTCCTTATAATTCCAGCATTTGAAATAAATTCATCAAGAAAATGTGTTTATTTTCCGTTTTCTTAAGAATTATTTTAACTGCGCCTCACGGTTACGGAAAGTAGATCGGCATGGGAGTTTACTGGGATATAAATTTTGGACAGAGACTTGCTACGGACCAATCAAATGTTGAATTGTGTAAATGTTTTTGTGCTGGAATTATAGACCTAGGCCCAGTTCTATCCGTGGCTAATTTTATCCAGAATACGTGTCACAGTTAATGAGCCAACTGTTTACATTTTCTTTAATAAAGGTAACGGTTGCGGGCACACTTTCACGTAGAGAGGGGCCGGGTCTGACCGGCCGTCGGCACTAACCGCCCCCCATCAGTAAACACGTTTAAACCTAAGTTGATATCTTATATTGCGCATGTACATTTCCCTGTCAGTTTTAAATTTGCGACAAACAGTGCAGAAAGTATTGCCAATACGAATTAAATCATTTTCTATAGAATCATTTTCTGTAAACCAAGACCTTTTCATAAATATGATCATGCTATATGTAGATCTACGTAAACACATAATTAAGTCATGAATACATGAATGCAGATATACCCGAGTGTGTGAACATAATTATTTCGAAAATCGCTTGTCACGTTTAAATGAAAGTTAGAGTTACTCATCAAAATGCGTAATGCACCCCCAAGCGGGATTGTGGGGTGCACATCGGCATGCACACGGAACAGTGTCTAGTACTGCATAATGAGAATTGCTTGAATAGAAACCGTGAACGCTGATAAATAACATCGGTCACCACTCACTGTTTTGGATGTATGTCTGTGGACACACCAGAATCCCCTAGAGGGAGTGTGGGGTGCACATCGGCATGCACACGGAACAATGTATAGTACTGCATTATGACAATTGCTTGAATAGAAACCATGAATGTTGATAAATAATATCGGTCACCACTCACTGTTTTGGATGCATGTCTGTGGGCACGCCACAATCCACAGCGGGATGTAGGTGCACATCGCATGCACACGAACAATGTCAGTATTGTACTGCATTATGATAATTGCTTGAATAGAAACCGTGAACGCTGATAAATAACATCGGACGCCACTCACTGTTTTGGATGCATGTCTGTGGACACACCAGAATCCCCTAGTGGGATTGTGGTGTGCACATCGTCATGCACACGGAACAATGTTTAGTACTGCATTATGATAATTGCTTGAATAGAAACGGTAAACGTTGATAAATAACATTGGTCACCACTCACTGTTTTGGGTGCATTTCTGTGGACACACCAGAATCCCCAAGCGGGATTGTGGTGTGCACATCGGCATGCACACGGAACAATGTCTAGCTAGTACTGCATACTGATAATTGCTTGAATAGAAACCGAACCCCAATAACTTCTGGGTATATCCAAAATTGGTCATGGACAGTGTTACATGTGGTTCATATTTCTCACTCAGTGTAGGTCGTGCTCGCCATTTGAACCGTTTGATTATAACGGTTTGAATGGCTTGTTCCGGCATGCAGCCTGGGTGAGAAAGATGAAAATAGTATATGAAATGTAATGAGGACAGAAAGAGTTTAGAATGCAATGGACTAGCAACAAACTGATTGTGAAATGGTTTAGCCTAATCATATCTCTTGGCTAATATGTCTAGTGAGAACACATTTCCATGAAACCAATATACATGTTTATTATATGGCTATAAATGTGCTGTCTGCTGTTTAATGCCAATAAACGAATTGATAATCTATAAATAAATCCCAAAATCGGAACTGGATTTGTACAGCGTGTACGGTTCCGTCTTAGACGGCCGAAAACACCCGACCCCGCTCTAATCTGAACGGGACCGTATAGCATAATTAGTAAAGAGCGCACACATGCGCCCCGGGTTCGATATTCAAGTTGTAAGTACATGTATATCTGATAGTGGTCGCCAGACAGGATAAGTTTGTTTTCTGTGAGTATTCCGGTTTCAACCCAAATTAAGAAACATGCAGACGCCTCCATCTACGCCGACTACAATTGTTCTCGCAATTGTTTGTAATTGTTATACATGTATAAATATATAAATAAAGTTTAAAAGAAATGTTAGCATTATGATTACATAATAATGATTTTGTTATGTGTTATCTAAAAATACCGGTCGTATGGTTATTTAGTTTCAAATGTCATTTCACAAGTCGTCCCTATAATATATTATAAAACTCATAAATGCAATATGCCCATTTGTATAAAAATAATCGACAAAATTACTACATATTTCCTTGAAGGAAACCGAAGAAAAAAATACAACTATCTGAACCACTATGAAAACAACTGTATAATTCTGCCACGTATATCCAACATTAAAATATTTGTGAGCCGAAAAGCGTACGGCTATAAATAGGACAACTTATTGCAATGACACAACAATTCCCCCACACCCCCCCCCCCCCCCCCCCCCCCCCCCCCCCCGCCCAATACAGCAGGTTGAAAAACGGGATCAAACAAGTTGGCTAGGCCTTACATGACCTTAACCTGTTGTATAGCTTTCTGGCATAATATTTATAGCACGATGTTGTCATATCTGTCTATAATGTATTGCACCACATTGTAATCTGTCATATTATTTGCTGTATGTGGCAAACGGTCGAAGTGATGATACTGTAACATAGCTGTACATACAAAGATGTCGGAGATGGCAACTCGATGTACCATATAGTATACAGTAACAAAACAAATGTTGTTTTCTGAAAATGTTCTGGAAATGGCTGCGAACATTAGACGGACATGGGTAATATTCCTAATATGACAACACATTACATATATTACTTTTGAAAGTTATTTGATTTGTGTTTGCATCCATTTCACCCATACACCACACTACAATTATAGCGAATCACTCCTCCTTAAACCACATTATATCAGGCTGCATTAGCTGGCTAACTGATCAGAAGGTAAAAGTATAGTTAGTAACTACTCCATAAGCCACGTTATATCAGGCTGCATTTATTGGGCTAACTGATCAACAGCTACAATCAACAGGTACAAATATAGTGAGTCACTATTCTATAAGCCACGTTATATCAGGTCGCACGAAATTGACGTTAGTGAAACGGTAAAATCCGCCTAAGAAGTTCGTACGATAATTTCTTATCGTAAGAAGTTTAGTGAAACGGGCCCCAGGGGGCGTTTCACTAAACATCGTACGACTAAAATGTTCGTAAGTGCACACTTATGACAGCCTGTAAATTTCACATTAACAATGTTTTCTTGTAAACATTTATTGGATTTACATTTATTGAGCATAGGCTGCATATGCAGCCTATGCTCAATAAATGTAAATCCATCAATTGAACTTTCCAGACGATTCCAAATTTGCACTTACAAACATTTTAGTCGTACGAGGTTTAGTGAAACGGGCCCCAGGTCTCCAGTCGGATTCCGGTAAGGGCGAACCCCGATCGTTAAATTACCCATCGCATGCTCCCACCTGCCATCCAAACCACATGCGTTTAAACATATGGTCAGAATGTTGGTGTCATGTGCGTATTTGACCCATAAAACACAGAAATATGAACCGTTCTTCAATAACCTGTGGTTTATACGTGGCGTTTTCAACCCGTTCACACCTAAGTAACTGGAATGGAGTTTGATATGTTAATTTTGCAACCAATCCAATCGTCACAAAATGATTTTCAGACTAGTCCATTTATGAAAATGGGGTGGGTTTTTTTCTAAAAATATTAAAATTACTTGCAAAAAGTGCAGATCCTGATGAGACGGCTCGTCACGAGCCGGCTCATCTGGATATGCACTGTTTGCAAATACCGCTATAGCGGGTTGTCGTATTCAAAGGGTTAACTTTGACACACAACTGGCTTATGTTTGCGCTACGTTTGTCAGAAATTATTTTTGTTGTGGTTGCATTGCACACGCGCAGCGTTTTCATCAGAAACTTATAAACTTTTTGTTTAAAAAAAATCACTGTGCATGCGCAGCGTTTCTGGAAAACACATTTTGCGTTTTTGCTTTCAGTGCGCATAGTTCTAGAGGAAATGATTCGTTATAACAAACGGCATTTTTCATTAGATATGAAATCCAGAAAACTGAAAACGACTTCGACGTTTGCAAACGTGAAATTAGAGATTTATTTGGCTAATGGGAGAACATGAAACACGCGTTTGGCCTGTGTTTGGTCCACGTTTGATCTACGTTTGGACCGTGTTCAGAAAAGCCGTTTGGATACGCAAATCGTGGATATTACATGTACATGAATACATGCGGTGCCACCTTGTCATAAACATACATTTGTCGTCTAATACTTGTGTTTTCATGTCCGCTTTTGATCTACTAAACAGCAAATCGAGGAAGTTCCATGATAAATTTAACTTAGCTGTATTGCCAAAACAATATCTGGTGAAAAACAGCTATTAGTATAGTGACACGTAATTCCTTTCACCAATTCAGTTACCACTGACAACATGTACCAGTTTGTTTGTTGCAGATAGGACACAACGAAGCACCCGCTTGTACGGAGCCCCGCAGGGACATGGATTTTTTTGTATTCATTCGTTCCCACGAAATAACAATTCGTTCCCTTAATTTATTAATTCGTTTCCACGAAATAACAATTTGTTCCCTACGATATAACAATTCGTTCCCACGAATTAACAATTCGTTACTTCGAATTGACAATTCGTCCCACGTTATTACATGTACACGATAATGTCATCATCAAGGTGTATGATCACGTGGTACTAACAACAACAACAAGTACCGATTCAAAGTACGTATTCTTTTATAGTGTCCTTATTATGTAACGGATTTTGATGAAATATGGCGCATCAAACTAGTCTTGTTAAGCTGCATTTGGTGGTCTCTGTATTTTCGCCCAAACTTCTGTCGTTTTTGCGAATAATCGATTCCTCTCAAAAACGATATAAGTCTTTGCAAAACTCCACAGACCACCAAATGCAGCTTAACAAGACGCGTTTGCTGCGCCATATTTCATCAAAATCCGTTGCGTATTAAGGAAAATATCAAATAATACTTACTTTGATTCGAATAGATTCTTCGCAAAAACGACATAAGTCTGTACCAAACTCCCTAGACCACCAAATGCAGCTCATGAAGACACGTTTGCTGCGCCATAGTTCATCAAAATCCGTTGCATATTAAGGAAACTATCAAATAATACTTACTTTGGAGTGGGCGACGTTGTTGTTGTTGTAACCACGTGATCATGCACCTTGATCATTGCACACTCCTGCATTATCACCACAGACACCGTAATACCCTAGCACACGATGTAGTGCAAAAATACCTAATTTAAAAATGCGAGAACTGAATGATATCGATGACGTAGTCGATGACGTAGTCGATGACGTAGTGTCAGTCAAAGCAAGGACATATTTAACAAAACTAGCGTTTGCAAAGCTAGTTATTTCGTTCAATAATACATTATGATTTTAGTTTTACTTTCTTTTTTCAGGTGAACCATAGGGTCAGAAATGTTCATAAAACCGATACAAATCTACCGTGAAATGATGTTTTACCAATTGTTTGTTCACAGTTCATTCACATTTGAGACACAGGGACTTTATTGGTTTAGGTAAGTTTGGTTTTGAAGAGATACCTCTCCCATTAAAGGGACATGCCCACTTAGTAAGCACAAAATGTTCTTTATATCAGAGACATCATCTGAGACATTTTCTGGTAAACTAAACATTCATTCACCATTACCCCACGTATTGATTGGCATTATTATACACTTTATATTAGACTTAAATTTCCACACTGATATCAGGGGCGATAACCGTGTTTCCTTAAAATGTTAACGGACATTACTATTTATTCTCTGTATTTATTTTTTGATGTGCAATGAGCTGTCTAAAATATAATTTTTTTCCGGAGACGCATTTAATTAGTATAAATAATTAAATATATAGCATGCCGCATTTGCATATGAAAATAGCCTGATACACCACGAGTCACTATAAATAAAATAAATATGACTAAATGATTGGCTAGCGGGTTAATTGAAACGTTGAAGCCATGTACCTGTATTATCGGTACATGTATGCATGATATAGCATTTTGTGATGCATGTATATCAGACAGTGCATTCCATCAATGGGCAGCGCATTATAGGTCAGTAGCCGATTTCACCAACATTGCTGAGCATACTTATCTAGCTAAGTGCACTTTGAGGGAGTAATCATTAAGTATTATTTCATGAACAATGTAGAACGAACGACTGCATATATTTGATGATTAACAGTATGCAGAATTACTATACTAAATTTATTACATTATCACAGCCAAAATGGCTGTGATAATGTAATAAATTCAGTATGATAAAAATAATTAATTTCTAGTAAATTGAAAATTTCTCCATCAAAGTGTACTTAGCAAGATACGTATTTGCAATGTTGGTGAAATCGGCTACCGGTCATTGGACTCCGTGTAAGGAATCGTGTTATCGTGCACGTAACAGGTGGCGAGTTGCGTGCAAGAGCGAGACAGGAAGTGTATACTGTCAGTATGACATTACATTGCTTTCATCTTTCTAGCAGTAAAGTACAAAAACATACAATATAGACGGCTGGCTGATGCCATAGACATAGACACTACCAGTATTTGTTTGCGGAAACCGGTCAATTGGTGTACTAATCTACTTCACAGGCATGTTAATGTATCATTTACACCATTTTCAAGCATATGTTTTGGGACTATTTTGTAACTCCGAACATGTTTGTCATGTGAGTCGGTTTCAATACCCTGACGCTGAATTTTTGCGCCACCACAAGGGTGGTCACAGGAAATTGAATGTATCTTTCTTAACAATAATTGAACCTATATTTTAATTAGTGAGTATCCAGAGCGGAATGGGTGCAGGTTATGGGTAAATAGATCCCACAATATCCATACGAACAAGAAATGCGTCTGTCGAACGCGATGTCACCTGCATCATATTTGAGAAACTGTGACAAAGTGGTTAACCGAAAAGTGTGACGGACGGACAGACGGACAGACGGACAGACGGACGGTCCAAACACTATATGCCACCCGTTTCTTCGAAACCCGGTGGCATAAAAATGAAGGTACAAAAACAGTGAATAGCAAAATGTGTGGTCATTGTTTATGTAATGGTGATGTTCCACCTCTAAGCACTAAATAAGGCCCATATATTGCATTCAGCTCTCTGGAGAATAATTACTGTCTGTTTCACGAAAGCTGCCCAAATTTTACGGCTATATAAACAATTTGAAAACAATTAATAATATTAAATGAAAGGAATATTTAAGAATGATCCTTCTTTTTATTTAGTGAAATTTTGTCAAATATTGATTTGATTACGAAAAAACGATTTCCCCATGTTAAATCCCCATAGACATCTTCACAGAGTGAAGATGTCTATGGGGATTTAACATGGGAAATACTTTAGAATTTCAGAAATACTTGACCGATATTCAAAATTTAACTTTTGTTTTCTTAGTAAGATAATTTCCAAGTCAGGTTTCGGAGTCAATTTCCAATTATTTTTCCACCCCCAGCTCCTCCACCTCATTTCCCTCCATGTTAAATTCCCATACAGAAATAAATTTTTCGTAACAAAATCAATATTTAGCAAAAAATAAAAAGAAGGCTCATTCTTAAATTTTGATAAAATTTAATAATATCGAAAAAGAAAATGTTTTTGCATTGTTTATATGGCCGTAACATTTGGGCAGTTTTCGCGAAACAGACGGTAGTTCAGGGATGTGATTTTTTCAATATGTCGATACAGCAAGAATCATAGGAATTGCATCAACGTAAGCTTGCAGCAAAACGTGGCGTCAAGGATGGCTCATTAAGCTTCGCTGGTTGACATTTTCTGAACCACCTACGCGCGAATTGGAAAATTCTCAATTATAACTACAGTATTTGCTGACAATTGTAATTTTAATGTATATAATTAACATTCAGATGATTTGAATGACATTCACCAATTGATACTTGATATGATAGTGTTTTTAATGTTTTCGGCCAAACTTGACATCCGTTGGAAGCCGGATCAATTCATCAAATATGTCAGGGTGACACAAACTGGTCAACCTGTAGCCTATTTCACCAACATTGCAAAGTATACTTTTCTAGCAAAGTATACTTTGAGGGAGTAATCATTTATTTTTCCTGAAATGCATTATTTCATATAGAACTAACAAATGAATATAGTTCATGATTAAAAGTATGCAGAATCATTATACTGAATGTATTACATTATCACAGCCAAATTGGCTGTGATAATGTAATAAAAATTCAGTATAATAAAAATTAATAAATTTATCCTAAAATTGAAAATTTCTCCCTCAAAGTATACTTTGCTGGAAAAGTATACTTTGCAATGTTGGTGAAACGGGCTCCTGGTCTTTAAAATAGCTAACATTACGTTATGTTCACATATATGGTCATTACTCATACAGTAGCATTGGAAAAATCCAGCTTTGTGACATTTTCTGAACACCAAATCCAGTTTTCCCACTGACCGTTCCAAGGCGGGACGCTTTTCCCACAGAAACGTTTTTAGTGGTTATTGTTCTGCTAGATTTGTGTATGTGGTATGTGGTATGTGTCTGTAGAAATGCCAAACATGCTCTTACATGTATGTACTGTCTGTTCCACGTTTTTCTGCTGACGAACTTTTGGCCATTAAACACATTAAATCTAAAAAATATTTAAAAGTAAGTACATTTTCATCAAGAACAAAAAAGTCACCCTCCCCAAAAAAAAATTATATGATGAAATTCCATCAAATATTGATTTTATTGCGAAAAAACGATTTTACTATGGGTAATTTAACATGGGGAGTCAATTTCCAAAAAAAATCGTGTTTTGATCTTGAAAATGATGTAACTAAGAAAACAAAAGTTAAATTTTGAAAATCGGTCCACAAATAAAAAAATATTTAAAAAGAAATCTATTTTTAGCCCCCATGTTAAATTTCCATAGAAAAATCCTTTTTTCGCAATAAAATCAATATTTGATGGAATTTCATCAAATAACTTTTTTGGGGAGGGTGACTTTTTTGTTATTGATAAAAAAGTACTTACTTTTAAATATTTTTTAGATTTAATGTGTATAATAGCCAAAAGTTCGTCGGCAGCAAAACGTGGAAAAGACAATAGGTCAAAGCTTCATATTACATACCAGACTTTGGAGCGTTTGTGGCAGTGTCTCTTGAACACTTCAAAGTTGTCTTATCTGTTCGAGTTGGCGCGAATTGAGACACGTCACTGGCTGGAGTTGAACGGTCATTATACGAACACGAACTGGACACCTTGACCCCAAACGTCATACATGTACTATATCAACGAATATGACATACATTGTACTTGTGAATAGTGTGCAAATTAACAAGATCTCTAAACATATGTTGTCCGTGTTGAGAATAGTAGGTTAGTGCCGTGAATGGGAAAAAATATCCGGCAAGGCTCAAGAATTTCTTTATTTCTCATCAGAAGTATATGTTGTGACCACTCATTTGAACCGTCTCGCCGAGACGGTTCAAATGAGTGGTCACACCATATACTGCGAGAACGTTCAAATGAGTGGTCACACCATATACTTTGGTTCAGAAATAAGGAAAATAGATAGAGAATAGTAGGTTAGTGCCGTGAATTGGAACAAATATCTGGCAAGGCTCAGGAAACGTGATGGGCGAGGCTGTGCCGAGCACATCCCGTTTCCGTGCCGCGCCAGATATTGTTTTCCATTCACGGCACTAACCTACTATTCTATTTATCCCGTCAACACCTTCAAATGGCTGTAAAATGCAAAAATAGTATTGACTGGATATCAAAAATGTTTCACGGCACCGTGTTTCACGGCACATACGCACTGTGTTGACGGGATAAATGTGTATACGTCATTATTTCGTTTCTAAGATTGAAGTTCGTTCTTTCGTTTCTACAAGGCGTATATATTACCATTAAATAACCGACATGTAACTCGTTCCGTCGTTTCGATGCCGCGTAGACAAGTAAGAACCTTAAGTTGTGATTCCTTGTTTTTTAGTTTTTTTCTTTGTTGAGGTTTAATGGCCTATCAACAGCTATGATAATTTAAGGCCGGGTCAATGGGTTTAATACTAAATCCCATATAGTACCCGTACAAGTACATGTTCATGTACAAATAGGAGGAAAATCCCCAAATCAGAACTGAATATGTACAATAAAAATCTATATATTCAGCCCTGAAATCAGAATAATCCTGATCCGATTCTAGGTCCTTGCTACACCAGAATCACTTGGCCCCCTCCCAAAAGCAGTAGGATCAGTAATAATCTTTCTACTTTTATAATTTCCACGACGCGATGAGATGAACATTAATGAGAACCATGTTTTTCTTCTCTTAGATTTGTAACCCTTTCAACCCATACGTAACTGTAATGGACTGTGCTATGTTAACTTAAGGCCCAATCCAATTATCACAAAATGTGGTTTTCAGACTAGTCCATTTATGGGAATGATGTGTTTTTGTTCTCAGAAATTGGAAAATTAGTTGCAAAAAGTGCAGATCCTGATGAGACGGCTCGTCACGAGCCGGCTCACCAAGATCTGCACTTTTTGCAAAGACCGCTATATATATCGGGATTTCGGGTTCAAAGGGTTATATGTACATGTGAGTTTAGTTATTATGTGTATATTTTCGAAAGCGCAGTCTGGTTAATTAGGTCTACATCGGCAGCAGTAATTACACAACCGCCTGTGGTTAATATTGCCAATAATATCGACGTTTTCGTCTGTTGGCAATGCCAACTCGCAATCAAGCAATCTGCTTGTCTAGCCTCAGCTGTAGCACAGCTCAGGCTCAGACACTCCAGTTGCTTGATTTCAAGCGCATTATTCGAGTATTTCATGTTTAGATAAAGAAATCGACAGCTATTGGCACGATGACCTGAGGCTGTGACTGGAGAAATTGTGCTTATGGGATTTTATTATATACCTACCCATGAAATACATAGTTATACGATGTAAATAAAAGTCATATGTTCTCATCGATGAAATAAACATCTTCCAGTGAAAATACGACTACTTCCGCTATCTATATTCATAACGCGCACCTGAAAGAAAACAGCACAAATAGGCAGCAAATACACATTAATTACCGTATACAGTCTAAAAAAACTGTTAATTTCCATCGAGCGGTATATAATAAATAGAATATTCATATTTTTGCAACGAATATGAGATATATGTTCATCTCGTGGCGTGAAATGTCCATATTTCACGAGTGCTCGTGAAATATGGACATTTCACACCACGCGATGAACATAACGGCACTCGTGAAATATGGACATTTCACACCACTCGATGAACATATATGTCATATTCGTTGCAAAAATATGAATATCCTCTATTGATTCGCCATTCCACCAATGAAACGCCCGTCTTGCTTCTATTTAAACAAGCGGTATAGCTTACCTCAATATTCTGCTATTTGTGTCTGTGACTGGAGAAATGAGGCATATGGGATTTGTGACGAGTGTAGCTCGTGATCAACATGTGAATCCTATTCCAATTATGAAGCACATGCATGTATGCTACGTAATTGTGGTTGTGACTGGAGACATGGGGCTTATGGGTTTGCGACAAGTGTAGATACATCCGTCTCGTCAGGATCTGCACCGTTCACCATTCCAAAGATGAAACACCTGCTGCTCACAAGCAATATAGATCGTTGTCATACTACAGGAGTGTGCTATGTGATCATGAGCTATACTGGTCAGACATCGCATAAGCCCCATTTCTCCAGTCACAGCCACATGTGTGTAACAAATATAGCTACACGTTTTCCGCTTTATAGGCAACAGTTTGCACTATATCGCTACACCACGCTACACAGTACAATTGTGCGTAATCGCATTTACACTTCGCGCATTAAACTATAGAAAATAACCGCAGTCTGTTGACGTTCATATTTAACTATATTGTTATTGAGAAACAAGTATACAATATGACACAAACATATTAACATAAACTTACCTAATAAAGTGCGTATTAGCAAACGTCTTAGGTCACTCTCCACGAAGTAGAAAGTAAACAAAGGACGCTTCAAACGCACATTTGGAAAGACTACTCCGTCATAACTGTTATGTAATGCAGTGTAATGTAATGTAATTAGAGTTATGTACTCAGAACTAGTAACAAACAGTGCAGCACATGTTGATGTATATTATAAGTGTGTGAATGAATCAGTAGCTAAACTGGTCACATGTTCCATTAGACCCGTTTCTCTAAGCACAGTATGATATACAGTGGATACGTATGCGAACGAATATGAAATCCAGGACCAGTTTTACAATTTCGCCAAGTAATGCATAACTTGATTCAGAAACGATGTAAGCGCAAATTGGTTATATTTAATGTACGCATAGAGGCCAATCAACGAAATGGGAAAATCGGCCAAGCCCAATTTCCTGGAAATAAAATGGATCGGCGCACACAAAGAAACGTACGATGTTTGCAATCAGCGGTGAATATTTGGTGCTTAAACGTCAGAACTTGTATGTGACTGTGACTGTAGAAATAGGACTGATGGGTTATGCGACCAGTGCAGCCCCCGATCAGCCTGCGCATCCGCGCAGTCTGATCGGGGCCTGCACTGTTCACCATTCAGTTAATGAAACGCCCATCATTTGAATGGCAGCCACAATTTGAATAGTAGACGTTCGAATAGCGACAAATCCCATAAACACCGTATCTCCAGTCGCATATCGAAAATACAGTTATGGAGATAATTTTGTAAGTTGAGTAGACCGTGGCCGATGGGTAACCGTCGGACTTCCCCATTCGCCATTCGGTCTACATGGGGATTGTGACTGGAAAAACGGCGCATATGTGTTTTGCGACAGGAGTAGACACAGATCAGCCTGTGCATCCGTACATTCTGATCTGGATCTGCACTGTTCGCCATTTCATCAATGCAACATCCGCCATGCTATATATAGAGAATAGTAGGTTAGTGCCGTGAATGGGAAAACATATCTGGCAAGGCTCTGGAAACGGGATGGGCGAGGCTATGCCGAGCACATCCCATTTCCGTGCCGCGCCAGATATTTTTTCCCATTCACGGCACTAACCTACTATTCTATTTATCCCGTCAACAAATGGCAGTAAAATGCAAAAATAGTATTGACTGGATATCAAAGATGTTTCACGGCACCGTGTTTCACGGCACATACGCACTGTGTTGACGGGATAAATATCGTTATCATGCTACAGGAATGTGCCATTTGATCAGGATCTACAATGATTACGAATCCCAAAGCCACATTTCTCCAGTCACATACATGTATTTTACATGCATATATTGGCAGTCAATGAACACATACATGCACAGTATGCACCTAGCTGCACGTTTACAGCTTTATAGACAACAGGTTGCACTATATCGCTACACAACGCTACACAATAAACTCATAACTAAGTATGCACCCGACGATTTGTCAAATTAAAACGCTATTCTCGTGTACTATAAATAGTCGTGTTTCTGATATCGTGCTGCATATTATGTTTTCAAACAACCAGTTTCAGCGTCAACAGCTAATCTTGTTTTCACCTATACGCCTGCGTTAGTCTTTCGCAAATGATCGACGTTTCTGAACATATATTGGCAATACCAACTCGCAATGAAGCAATTTGATTGTCTGAGCCTGAGCTGTAGCACAGCTCAGGCTTGGCCAATCAGCGAAGGCAGTAGTGTACACTCGGTGTACATGTCATAAGGTAAATGTATATAGAGAATAGTAGGTTAGTGCCGTGAATGGGAAAACATATCCGGCAAAGCTCAAGAATTTCTTTATTTCTCATCAGAAGTATATGTTGTGACCACTCATTTGAACCGTCTCGCCGAGACGGTTCAAATGACTGGTCACAACATATACTTTGGTTCAGAAATAAGGAAAATAGATAGAGAATAGTAGGTTAGTGCCGTGAATGGGAAAATATATCTGGCAAGGCTCAGGAAACGGGATGGGCGAGGCTCTGCCGAGCACATCCCGTTTCCGTGCCGCGCCAGATATGTTTTCCCATTCACGGCACTAACCTACTATTCTATTTATCCCGTTAACACCTATAAATGGCTGTAAAATGCAAAAATGGTATTGACTGGATATCAAAAATGTTTCACGGCACCGTGTTTCACGGCAAATACGCAGTGTTGACGGGATAAATATCTATACTCAGCCAGCGGTCGGAATGTCACGATTTTATCCCGCTATCCGTTGACCCAAATATCACCGTTTAAGTGAATTGGCAATCACAATGCCTGGCGAAATGGAACCGGAATGGACGCGTGATTTTAATCCGTCCGTGCGACAACGACCACTTCCTCCGATACAACCAATGTAGGTCCAAATTCCGTGACCGAGTGACCGAGCGATTGCTGTGTTTTTGTTGCGTTATGTTATGCTCCTGTTTTCTCGTTCGTTTTCTCGTTCGTTTTCATATGTGATAGACATAAGGGGCATGTAGTCACAATTATATTGCTAAAACATACATGTATTTTACATATATTTGCACCGCGTGTGTACATTGTACATACAATCGCACTACATGTACACGTGCTTCGTCTCATGATCGTGGTTGTGAAACTTTGTAGAACCGGGTTAACAAGAACGGATTCTACAAACCTTGCTACCGATACATACGTGTACACCGTAGTGAATCACTTGGACAAAACATGACCGACATTACAACATGTTTACTACGGTCTGCCAAGAAAACGGGGTAAATCGTACTGTAGTGTATGCTACAGCGGAACCTCTCTAAATCGGACACCCTGGGTGGTTCCCAGGGTGTCCGGTTTAGAGATGTTCCACTGTAAATCAGACACATGACTATGCCAAGCGTTGCGTGTTTGATTTGTGTACATTAACATGCATTATCGGTAGAGACAGGGGACAATGAAACCGATTAAATTAAGATACATATATTTCTGAATGTCCGGTTTAGAGAGGTTCTACTGTATATTTTCATTTTATCCCGACAACACAGTGCGTGTGTGCCGTGAAACACGGTGCCGTGAAACATTTTTGATATCCTGTCAATACGACCTAATCACTGCGTATGAATATGTGCGGTGGCTGGGGTTATTTGTATTGCAGTGTAGGTGTTGACGGGATAAATAGAATAGTAGGTTAGTGCCGTGAATGGGAAAAATATCTGCCGCGGCACGGAAACGGGATGTGGTCGGCAGAGCCTCGCCCATCCCGTTTCCTAAGCCTTGCCAGATATTTGTTCCCATTCACGGCACTAACCTACTATTCTCAATCTATTTTCCTTATTTCTGAACCAAAGTATATGTTGTGACCACTCATTTGAACCGTCTCGGCGAGACGGTTCAAATGAGTGGTCACAACATATACTTCTGATGAGAAATAAAGAAATTCTTGAGCCTTGCCGGATATTTTTTCCCATTCAAGGTACTAACCTACTACACGTATTCTCTATATCTAGTGTAGTCTAATATGTGATTTAATGCTGACACCGCTGGTACACTACCGCCTGCGCGATTTTGTCAATATTTGTCAATTTCTTTATTTGAAAATACTTTCAATTTGTGCAGGAAATCAAATCCGTTTGGCTGAGCCTGAGCTGTGCTAAAGCGCAGGCTCAGCTAATCAAACTGCTTGATTACGAGTTAGTATTGCCAGTATTAGTATTGCCAATATATGTTCATATTTTATTTCCCCTATAGTTGTTTTATATTAATGGAAGATATAATAGATGTTCAGAACTACGGAAGCCCATAAGGGCCACTTCACTTTTTTTTAATTTCCATTTATTCAAGATCTTTTCTTGAATTTTCAAGATCTTTTCTTGAATTTTCAAGAAAAGATCTTGAAAATTCAAGAAAAGAACTTGAAAATTCAAGAAAAGATCTTGAAAATTCAAGAAAAGAACTTGAAAATTCAAGAAAACATCTTGAAAATTCAAGAAAAGATCTCGAAAATTCAAGAAAGTATCTTGAAAATTCAAGACAATATCTCGAAAATTCAAGAAAAGATAAAAAAAAAAGTGAAGTGGCCCTAATGGGCTTCCGTACAGAAACGTTGATAATCTGGATAAGATTTCGTTTTGAAGACACATGAGCACTTCGCAAAGTCAGCACTCCGCAAAGGCAGCACTTCGCAAATGTCGAACTGCATCGCGGTCAACATCCGTATTCTAGTACAAAATGACGCTAAAATCGCCGACATATCTAGCCGGTAGCCTATTTCACCAGCATTGCAAAGCATACTTATCTAGCAAAGTATACCTTGAGGAAGAAATTTTCAATTTACGGAGAAATTTATTAATTTTTATTATACTGAATTTATTACATTATCACAGCCATTTTGGCTGTGATAATGTAATAAATTCAGTATAATAATTCTACATACTTTTAATCATCAAATATACGCAGTCGTTACCTCTATATTAAATAATGCATTTCGGGAAATGTCAGCACTTCGGACATGTAGAACTGTATCGCGGTCTACATCGGTATTCTAGTACAAAATGACGCTATAATCGCCGCCATATCGAGTCACACTATATCGCGGTCCACATCCTTATTTTAGTACAAACTGACGCTATAATCGCCGCCATATCAGTCACGCAATGTCCGACATTAGCACAATTATCGTCGCTGTAATTAGCACACAGCACGGTATAAATGGGTTACTAACTATTGTTACCGGTGTAGAGCCGGTCCAGGGGTCAGTTTCACTAAACTTCGTACGACTAAAATGTTCGTAAGTGCAACTTAGGATCGTCTGGAAATTTCAATTGATGGATTTACATTTATTGAGCTCAATAAATGTAAATTCAATACTTGTTTACAAGAAAACATTGTTAATGTGATATTTACAGTCTATCATAATTTCACACTTACGAACATTTTAGTCGTACGAAGTTTAGTGAAACGAGCCCCAGGATCGCTCGATATGAGGCTGCAGGAGTGAGCTAGCAAATCGGCGTTAGCCGGTAGCCTATTTCACCAACATTGAAAAGTATACTTATCTAACAAAGTATACTTTGAGGGAGAAATTTTCAATTTAAGGAGAAATTTATTAATTTTCATTATACTGAATTTATTACATTATCACAGCCATTTTGGCTG